>JAVXUP010000333.1:75000-487500 GCA_033070095.1 Escallonia herrerae | reverse complement strand
GAGTGGACTTGTGAGTGTGAGTTTTTGGTCAGTATGTAGAAAATAGAGAGGAGGAGGAAGAAGAAGAAGAAGAAGAAGAAAAAGAAGAAGAAGAAGAAGAGAAGTACGAAACAGGTAATTTGGGTTAGCGTTAGGATCGATACGTGCATAAACTAGCACACGGTTATCATTAGCACATAAAACTTTACAGTATAATACGATAGATTATATTAGAATTTCTGGCACAAGTTTATAATTTTTTGAAATCGTATGTATTTTTAGTATTTTCATATTTGTAAAATTCTTTTGGAGCCTTTAAACCCTGAAAATGTTCTGAGAAAAATTAGGGTAATGTCTTTATAGTATAAATAAGACTCAGTTTGAATTTGATGATTTTTGGAGTTGATTTTCTATGGTTTCCGTGTCGCATTGGTTTAGGCAAAATGAATAATCAAAAACTAGTTTTAATGCCTTCTAATTTATGATTTAAATTTTCATAATTTTTATACATATTTTAAAGCTGTTACAAAAATTATGGGACTTTATTTTCATCTAGAAGAAATTTTGGGAATTTAAGGGTTTTTATTGCATTTAAAGAAATTATTTTAATTCAAAAATATTCAAAATTTCAGAAAATTCATATTTTGACTTTTTATAATGTTTTAAGCTATAAAAGTATTTTATTGTAATTTATAATGAATTTAGAATATTGTTGCATTAAGGAGTGTACGGGATTTTCGGGTAGGTTGGTCGCGTGCGAGGCGCGCTTTAAGTTGAGCGATTTCGGAGTTAGAAGTGATGAGCACGTGATGGGTAGTTGATATTAGGTTTATAGTATTGTAGTATAGATTGTGTTCTAACATATGGAATGCCAATCTAGGTTTATTTAGAGATTATTGATCGAGGTTGTGTAGCATTGCTTAGCTTGGATCGAGGTTGTGTAGCATTGCTTAGCTTGGATCGAGGTTGGAATTCTATCTGAACCCTACTTCATCGTCAAATTTTAAATGTTTTATTATGATAGATTTACGAACTACATTGATTCAATTTTATGTTTGATATAAAAGATGTTTTGAAACTGTCCATGAAACCCTAAGTTGAGCCTTATAGCAATTGTTTGAAACTCTTTATTCTCATCCTGTTTTATTTAATTCAATCATTGTAAAACATTTTGAATTGCCTTTAAATTCCTTGAATATTGTTATGAGTTAGTAAACCTAGGAGTTATAAGGATGGTCCGTATTATGGGAGTTATAAAGATGGTATGTTGGTCGGGTTAAACTAGTACCTAGATGGACTAGTCATTGTACATATGCATATGTAAATCGTATCGAGCACTGCCGGGGTGGCATTGCTATAGCGTACTACTCATGTTCAATGTTTCTTATTTATGTTTTATTGCACTTGAAGTGTTTTAAAATGATAATTGATTTAAGGGATTGAGTTAAAACTCATCCCTATGTTTATATCGAGATAACTGTGGTTTCATTTAAAAGTTCTTCGAAAAGATATTGTTTTACTTGAATGTAAAAAATCGTTTGAATCATTTGTTTAGGTCGAAATGCTGTGTTTTATTGAAAATACTCTTAAAAAGTTTTTATTTGACTCTATATGAAAAATTGTCCAAATCGTTTTCAATTGTTTTTGAATATCTGATCAACCATACTGGGCTTTCGAAAGCTCACTCTCTTTTGACTTCCTTTCCGCAGGTGATAGCCAGCATTAGGTTGACGTTACCAGCACAGATTAGAGCCGAGCGTAAGGAAGTGAATTTAATTTTTAGTATTGATCGTTAAGACCCCTACGTGGGTAAACTTCTCTAGCTTGTTGGTTAGATTTAAATTGATTTGAGGAATTGTAATGATTAGAAGCCCTGACATAGGTTTTCCTAGTTAGTTATTCGAAATCAAGGTTTTTATGTTATTAAGTAGTGATTGTTTTAACACTCCGGGAGTTCGGGGTGATAACGCTCTGAAAAAGTCCGGGTGTTAAAGTTTCGAATTTTTGGGGTGTTACAACGTATGGGTCTTACTACACAAAATAGTGGTGGGCACTCCAGCAACTCACACACGCTCTAACCCATCCCTGAGCAATCTACATTTGAACATTACATGTAGAAGGGAATCAAATGAGAGTGAGTTTTTGAGAGTTCAGTAAGGTCGTTCAAGGAACAACCGAAGGAATTACAAAATGATTTAAGAGCCAATTCGATGATACTTTTCCAAAAATCATAAACAGATTGATGATTTTCCAAGACAATCATAAACAGATACCAAAACGATCATTTGAATATCATTTTCAAACCATCATTTTAAAATACAAGGACTATTTTCCGAAGGATTTCAAAACTTGTACATATACTTTGAAGACAATATGGGGAAGGGTTTCAGATAATCACAAACAATTTCATAATATTGGGTAGAGTTTCAACTCAATCCCATTCAATCAAATATCAAGAAATTAATTTCCAATCATTTTCAAAACATTCATTGTAAGATACAATGTAAACAAACTCAGAAGATATTGACCATGGGCAAAGGCAATGCCACTCAGGCAATGCTAAAAAAGAGCACACATGCATGATGTACAATACCTAGCCCTTTTCATCGATCAAGGAACTAGCCCTACATAACCATGCAGGTTTAGACCATCCTTACAATGCCTCCCAGAGAACAGATTCTCAAGTCAATACATAAGACCAAAATTCACTGAATCATCAAATAGTTCAATGTTCGAAATGCAATAAGAAATGAGCGTCAACATGAATTTAAATAAATGATATTAATTAGGGTTTTAATGATAATTAAACATGCTGATATCAATTCATCACTCAGAGTTCGAGAATAGCCACAAACAAATAGAAAGAACAAATACTAACAATTATCGAATTTGCTCAGCATGCAATGAAAGGTGAGCATCGATAAGAATTCCAAATAGCAGATTCAAGTTCAATATTAAGGTTTGCTTCGAAATAAGATGCTGATATTAATGGATGTCTCAGTGTCAACAGTAGCCATAAGTAAATCGTATGAATACTTGCAAACACAAGTTTTCGAAATTAGGTTTCGGACGGAAACCTTACCCAGGGTTCAGATAGAAACCCTACCCAGGGTTCGGATAGAAACCCTACCCAGGGTTCAGATAGAAACCCTAATCTGTATCCGAAGCTG
Source organism: Escallonia herrerae (assembly GCA_033070095.1). Lineage (NCBI taxonomy): Eukaryota > Viridiplantae > Streptophyta > Magnoliopsida > Escalloniales > Escalloniaceae > Escallonia > Escallonia herrerae. Next base: position 484,351 of record JAVXUP010000333.1, on the reverse strand, counting down.
AGTTAATCTAACTGGAAAGTCTTCTGTTTTAACCTAAATAGCACAATCAAGTGGTCAGAATACAGTCTTCGTTAGGATATTATAAACTCAACACTGGCTCACACATACTCTCAGAATGACCCTCTCATTAGTATGTAAAATTACCAAAATACCCCTTATGTGTAAAATTTCCAAAAGCACCCCTCTCATACTTAAATTTCTTGAACAGCCTTCTCGTAGATAAAATCACTAAATATCCCTACCATATGTAAATTTATCCAAAAGTACCATTTATAGGTAAAAATACCCCCTCTGGGTGGCAAATTACCAAAATATCCCCTGGTGACCCCCGCACCGGAAAAATCTCAAAAATATTTTAAAATACTCTTTTAAGCATTCTGAAGTCATTTTTGAGCTAAAAAGTGTTTTAAAAAATTCGCTTGAAAATCTCGAACAGGTGTCCGGATCGACCGTTTAGAAGTCGGTTCTGTTAAAAATAGCTATTAACCTCAGAATGGGGAAAAATTTTAGACACTGAAACATCTCAGTAAACAAGGTTCCCTTAAAATTCTTAGATTAAAATAATTTGATTTGATATGCTAAATAAATTGAGAATGCTTTTTAATTCTTACTCAAATTTAGCGTCCTTCGTGGACATAGAAAATTCTCAACAAAATTCAGATTGTTTAAATAGGGGTTACTCTTTTTCACTTTATCCAAATAAATTTTATAAACATATTTTAAAAATTGGGAAAGGAACTGCTGGAATAAATTCATCTTTTAGCGACTCTTTATAGCTCAAGACCTCAAGAACCCCAATTTGTGCCTACTGTATAACCCTCTCTCTGTATTTCTTCTTCTCCATGAAACCCAGCAGCCCTTTACCCCTTCCTCGAACACACACACACACCTCTCACCCTCACTTAATCCCACGCATTGACACACACTTACACATATTTACAACACCCACACACACACACACACACACACACACACACACACCCACCAATCCACATAAAAACATACATCTACAAACATAGTTACACACAATTCGCAGCTTTTTAATTTACCCTTGTCATACTACATAAAGAAACCTCACTACAACCAAAATCCAAGTCTTCAATAGCCATAATAAAAACCCAGAAAAAGATAGTGAAAAGAGGTGCTCAAGTGCAAAGGCATAAAGTTTTGTCTTTAATATTGGCCTTTTCTTGCCACTAGCAACAAGGTCATGAGAGTATTAGGAGCATAAAGAGCAAAGCTGGAGTAGTAATTAGACACACACACACAAATTTCTAACACCCCCCCCCCCCCCACAGAACACTTAAAACATACTCACATACAGTAAACACACACACACACCCATCCACCCACCCACACACCCCAAAAAGAAATTACCTTGGAGAAGTTTTCACGAATTTTCCTCTTCTTTCCTCTCCCTCTCTCTCTCCCCCTGTTGAAGCCCTTTGTACTTCCTCTGTTTCTTGTTTTCTCTTTTTGTTTTTTGTTTCTTCTTTCTTCTGATATTTCTATTTTCAGTTTTTTTTCTTTTAGTTTTGTTTAATTTCCTAAAGCTATAAAACCATTAGTTTACATTTTAAGTGATCAGTCCCCAAACAAAATATCAAGAGGTGGCAATTGTATATGACATGGTTTCTAAAATCTTGACACACAATGCCATTTTTCATAATTTGGAAAATAATTTCCAAAGTTTTTCATATTTACAAAATGACCCTAAAAGTTTGGGCTAATTACACCTATGTCCCTAAGATTAGGGGTAATTACAGTTAAGGACACAAAGTTTCAAAATATAACATTCCGTGACCAAAAGTGTTTCAAATGTATCATCCGTGTCCATCTGTCAGGGTTCCGTCCAAAAAGTGTACTTTTTTATGATGTCATCAATACGTATTTTTAAAATGACAATACTGCCCTTGTACTGTATATACTGAATATTTTAAAAAATATTAAATTAAGATTTCAATCTGCAAATTAGGGTTTTGAAACCCTAATTTGTAAATTAGGATTTTGTTGAAACCCTAATTTGCAAATTAGGATTTTGTTGAAACCCTAATTTGCAAATTAAGAGCCTATACGCTTACGAGATTTTTTTTCTGTATTCTATATTCTGTTTTTGGTTTCCAGAATTTAGTATTCAGTTCTAAAATCGTATTGTGTACTTTTACTTTTTTCCGTATCTACTTTTTCAATTTTTTCTGTACGTTTATCATTTTCATTTTCGTTTTCACCAACTTTTTTCTGAACCAATTCATTAATGGACTCCACTATTTCCATTTCTAGGAAGACCCAGTGAAATGGGTGGTCTAGTTTGGTGAGTGTTTGTTGAAACAGGGTGGTAGATATGAGGGAGAAGAGGTGGTATTCTGATTAGGAGAATACAGTTCGAGAAAAAAGGTGAAAACACCCTTTGGGTGTTTTCAGCTTTTTTGACACTATTTAGAAATTTTATCCAAAACGGAACCGAAAAAACGTAAACATACACGAAAAAGGCATCTTTTTCATCATCATTACAAAAATGAAAACTGAAAAACGTAAACGTACAGCCCCTAAGGGTTTCAAAGCCTTAATTTTTCAAATTAGGGTTTCATTTGTTCAAATTAGGGTTTTATTTTTCAAATTAGGGTTTCATTTGTTCAAATTAAGGTTTTTTAAATGCCATTACTTCACCGCTGGCAGTTCCCTTCCCCACCGGCAGTTCCCTTCCCCGCCGACTATCATTTTATCCTATCTTCTTCCCCTATCCCACTTCCCCTTCTCCACCTCAATCGATGACCCAACAAATCCAACTCGCCACCTTAATCAATGGCTAACAACGACAACTGAGTTTTCGCATGGGAGATGGGCCTACCCACCATCGATGATCGGAGAATCAACGCAACATGCTCGAGGTCAACCGTGTGTCGCAAAACACTCTGTCGGGTCTCTGCGGAGGCCAGCCCCAGACGCTGTTGTTCAACAACCACATCAAGTCATTCGACAACCACAACCAATCTATCGGTGGAGATCGACGGGAGAGGGGGCTCCCGATGTTGCGGCTTGCTCAAAGGGAGATCTATTGCGGTGGTGGCGAGGTGGGGCTTGGGTTACCGGCGACATGGGTCGAGGGACGAGGCGGGCTGCTGGTGGCGTAGGGCGAAGGAGGGGGCTTGGGCTGCTGACGGCGTGGGGTGAGGGAGTGGGCGACAGATCTGGAGAAAAAGTTTGGAGAGATAAACCTGATTTGAAAATTAGGGTTTTAAAGTTAGGGGTAATCAAGTCTTTTTGTCAAAATCGTTAAGTATTTTGTATTCCGTTTGTCAATGGACATAAGTGTTACATTTTGAAACTTTGTGTCCTCGGGTGTAATTACCCCAAACCTGAGGGACATGGGTGTAATTAGCCCTAAAAGTTTTCAAAATTACATTTGGACCCCAAAATCATTTTAAGCTTCCATACTTTGCTAAAGCCCGAGTGTTGCTCAAAATTATTGCTTGTTTATTTTTAGAGCACATATGGTTATTTTAAGCAACTCAAAAAATACGGGACATTACAAAAATGAAGCCAGCAATGTATTCCATATTATGACTTGTCGTTTCGCTGTCACTTTCTGTCATGATCGGAAGAGGGCTTGAAGTTTTGCATATGACAACGATTCTACACTACAAGTACCTCATTGTGTGCGAGATTGTTATCATCTTTGGAAGAACGACTAGTCAGGGTTCTACAGATAGTGTGAAACTATTGTGAAGAAAATCTCGAAGACACTCTAACACATCAAAAGATCAGCACAACAGGAGACAAACAACGGTTTCCATAATAGAGGGGTGTTCGGCATAGGGTTCAATGCCTAAGTTAGTTTCTATGAGGGAGAAAGTTGAAGAGCAAAGAAGAGAAGTACTTGGGTATGAAAGCTTAACATTACCTAGACCTCATAGAGACCTTTTTTATAGGAAGAGTGAGTGAGGAGGTTACATGCTTCTGATAGGAATCGAATACCTCAATGATAAATACTTGTAGGATAGTTATTACAAATTCTTAAAGACTCCCGCTTTTGATAAAGAGTTGTTCTTTATAAATCATCCTACACAAATGAACTAGATTAGTATGCAAAGAAAAGTATGCACATACAAGTCTAATGCCACAAAATAGAATAATTACAAAATGTCAAACTTTCTAGGAAAGTCAATTTAAAAAAAATCCTTAACCTTTTAGAGCATTTGATGACAAAATCTAGCATGCATTATAACGGAATTCGTAAGACAATTAAAATCTAAACAAAAACAATACGAAACCTTTTGATTTAGAAAAAACCTTGGGTTCAAGACAAAACCCAAATGCGTAAACCAGAAGGTGATTATCAAATTAAACTTATCGTATTAACAAATTAGGGCCAATTTTATCTCTTAGGGCTTGTCATGTCTAAAGATGATCAAGAACCAAGATGGTGGTTGAAATTCCAATTGAATATTAAACCAAAACCTAAAGTGGAAACTTATGATAAGATCCCCCAACTATAGGTACTTATTTAAAGTCACCAAAACTTTATAATTCTATGAAAAAAAATATAAAAGGATTTGCAAGTACTTGTATCACTAAATAAAAAAAATGGGATATTGCACACTAACTACCATAAAATTTATGTCATTGGAATTAATCGTACTTTAATTATCAAGAACTTGAGGGTGCTTTTGGCGCATAGTTTTTACGAGTTTTTGAAAGGTTTATGGCTATTCCTCGTTAGATAAATCTTCCTTAACTTGGATATGATCAAACTTACTCAATAACATGAGAGGGATCATCAACATACTTCCTCAAGGTCAAAACATGAAAATTCTATCTATCATTGACAAATGAGGAGGCTAAATGATAAGCAAGTGTATCAACTCGCCCCAAGGTCTCAAATGGTTCAATATAACTCTGAGCTAGTTTCCCTTTCTTCCAAACCTCAAGACTCCTTTCCATGACACCTTATATTTGTGTAACTCTTCTGCCTTGTGTAGCCTTAAGCTTGTCTATGATCACATGAATATTGCCCGCATAGTTCTGGAGAAGTTTTGGATCTATCAGTTACCTCTCTCTAACCCACTCCAACATATAGGTGATCGACACCTTTTTCTGTAAAGAGCCTCAATGGGAGCCACTTGAATGCTAGTATGATATTTATTAATGTAAGAGAACTCAATTAATAATTATCATACTAGGCCAGGCTTTCGCTTGGGAGGACATGCAGGGTTCATCTTTTTGTTCACCATAAGAGGACTGACTGGAATAGTTCTGGCAAATTTTCTGCAAAGGTTCAAGTTTGTGATCAAATATAAGAAAAGAGGGGCCAACGATGGTTACAGATTGATTGGCCCTTTGGATTTGATTAGTAAAGCACCGCAATTAAGGGTTCAAGGTTTTTACCACTTTATTGAACTTAAGGAACTTTACGGCTGAGTACTTGGAGGGACATCAAAAGGCGTCTCACGGTCCTTCATGACACCAGAGTTTTATTGAACTTTGGACTGGATCAAACCTTTACTTATCAAATCTCACCGGGAAAGGCATTCTTATTGGCCCTGGATAGAACCAGATGTTCAACGGTGATGGGTTGTGTGCTATATGTAGTACGTTGAAGCAGTCCAACAGGATTCGGGTGGCTCCTATTAAGGCTCTTTTCAGAAGAAGGTGTCGATCACCTATATGTTAGAGCGGGTTTGAGAGAGGTCATTAATGAAAAATGACTATCCTAATTATTACCAGAAATCAAAACACAAGCTCGGAGCATGTCTTGTAATGTCTGAATATTTAGTTCATAATATCTTTGTCTGTGGATAGAAAGTTATGCTAAGAATAATCCTCGTACCCATGGCCTCTTGTAAACCACCCCAAATATGATAAGTGAATTTTGAGTCTCTATCTAAACAATGGACAAAGGCACCTTGTGCTCTCAAAGTATCTCTCCCCCGTACAAATTAGCAAGCATCTTAATCAAATTCTTGCTCTTTAAGGCCAAAAATGAGCTAGTCTTTTTCGAACGAACAATTGTTACCCATGTCGCATCATGTTGCTTTGTATCGAAGTTAGTCCAACCACAAAATTTATACTAATGCTCTCCTACTTTGACTCAGGAATATAAAGTGATTACAATAACAGAATGGGCCCCTGATGTATAGTTTTAACCTGCTGACACACCAAATGTATAGCCATAAAATTTGCTTCCTCACTTTTCTTGTTATTCCACCAATAAACATCACACAAGTTTTATGCCACTGGGGTGTACTGCAAAAGCCAAATTGCGAGCCTCTAAAAAAAGCCTCTCTCTTCAAGTCCGGATTTGAAGGAACACAACATTGTACCCATTCGAAGAACATCCAAAGTATACAATGAAGTCAGTGTAACCTCCTTCCTTAACTCTGTAACTAATCTTGGTCAACTCAGGATGCGATGCTTGAGCCATCTTAACGCTCTCTGTCAATGATGGCTAAACTTCCAGATGTGCCAAATAACCACCACACCTTAATTTCTAACTTTTGTAAATCTTCTAGCAAGTGGAATTGTTTATTAATCATAGCTAAAAGTCTTCCAATGCTCTTTCTGCTCCATGCATATGTGGTTACATTAGCTTTACTAGGATGGTATAAGATTGTGCAATCATAATCTTTCAACAATTCTATCCTTAGTCTCGTATTTAACTTTTCTTGTGCTAAGATGTACTTCATACTTTTTTGTGATCAGTGTAAAATGACTCACTGTGCATATAATGATGCCAAATCTTTAACGAGAAGGATAGCTGCTAGTAGCAAATCACGGGTATGGTAATTAAGCTAATATGGTTTAAGTTGTCTAAATGCATAAGAAATTACCTTAACATGTTACGTAAGCATGGAACTAAGTCCTTATTCCAATGCATTTATGCATATTACAAACCTTCCAGACCCAGACGGTTGTGTAAGAACTAGTGCTGAAACCAGACGATTCTTTGATGCCTAATATCTTTTCAAATTCTTCTATCCACCAAAAATATGCGTGCTTTCTTGCCAATCTGGTAGAAGGAATTAAGAAAATGCGAGAGAAACCTTTAAGAAACCTTCTATATTGACCTATCAGTCCCAAGAAGCTTCTAACCTCTGTCACTGAAGTCAGTCTCTTCTAACCCCATGGACACACACTAGGACGATCTTGTCTAAGAGTTATAGTGATTGTTCATTTAGCTCTTTTTTTTTTCAGCAGAAGCCATTTTGTAGGGTGCTTTGACTATAGGGGCTATCTCAGAATCAAATCAATAGTAAACTCGATCTTGCTAACTAGGAAGATCTTTCAAAAGCACGTCCAAAAAGTCACAAACAATAGGGATAATTTTCATACTTGACCTTTGCTACACGAGTGTCATATACATGAGCCAAACAACTACTACAACCCTTACTATAGAGACATTTGTCTTTGAGAGACAAAATCAAACATAGTAGGGTATTGACTCTAACTTTCTAAAATTTAAACTCGGGCTGATTAGAATCTAAAAAAAATTCTTTGCTAAAGCATCTATCATGGCATGATTGGAAGATACATCAGTCTTTCATATTCAACGAAAGTAAGTCAGTTGTCAAAACTCTATCATTGACTTTGATGGGGCAAGAATTATATACCATAGAGGCTACCATGGTTTTTATTGTAAGAGTATTGACATACAGTCCTGGTTTCAAGTCTCTAAGTCTATCAGTCAATGTTTAGAAAATGATAAGAAAACAAATCAATGTCTGGCACCAGGATGTAGTAATGCAATTGCCTTTCTTAAACAAACATTCAAAGTACATGTCCCCATATTATTTTTTAGTCTTAGTCATCATAATTAAAACTCTGGCATGTCTCTCATGTGTTCTCTACTTATTAATTTCCTTCTTATTCCACTTTTTAGATTGCATGGAGGCTTTTGTGCAGTCCAAGGCCAAATGTCTTGCTACTCCACAATTACAGCATGCTCCAGGCGTCTTCATAACAAGGCATGTACCCATGATACTTCCCATAAGTAGTTTAGTTCTTTCTAATGCTTTGGGTCTGCTGCCTCTGCCCTGACCCACCAGTTGATCTTCTTTTGGCATGTGACGATGATTTTCATCCATTTTCACAGTCAAATTCATTACGGTTTCACCATCGACCACCTGATCATAAGTATGGTTATCCAAGATAAACATTTGTAAGCCTTTATCTCTAACCACAGTCGATCTCGAAACTACATGCACGATGTTTGAACAACATTTGGGGCAAATCATGAAAATCTAGCAAATCGCTCCTTATACTCCTTGAAGCCTCATGAGAATGCCCAGTGATTCTCATGAAATCATTCTCCATAGCCTCCTTCACAATTAGGGAAAGTTCTTAATTAAGGATAGGTCTTGAAGTTCCAGCCATGATAGATCAACTCCATCTTTATTCAGTCATCATTCTTGATGTCATCTTCCACAACTGGTCTGCCTCCCAGTCAACCGCAAGACTGACAACCTCACTTTTTGCATGTTTGTGAACACTGTAATGTCAAATATTTCATCCAAATCGTGGATCCAGGTCTCAATAACTATAAGATCTGTATCTTTACTAACATATTTGGCCTCCAACTCATAAACTACTTCAAGATTGTTGCACTAGCTATAGCCAGAGTAGCATCGAGTTTTGAACCATTCCCTCTTTCTCCCCTGCCACTACGAACTCTAAAATGATTACTTATCCTGATCAACATCTTCCACATACATAAGTCCAAAGCATACAAAAATAAATTTACCCTAATAGTCCTAACAAGCGCAGAACATATCATAACCTAATTCTAAGATTTACAGAATTTTAGGCCTAGACATTAATACAAACTGTAATGCCTAATAGTTACAAGGCCTCCTATAAGGCTATCTCATCTTCAAGAATCTTCATTTTCTTTTAAAAAGCTCATTGTCATGATTGATCCAAGGCCCCTCCACATGACAATGCCTCGCTTTAAAAGGGTAAGGCAAAGTAGGTACTTACGACTTGACGGACAAGGTCATATAAGGCCAATCACAAATTATTCCACATCCGATGTGGGATATCATATTCTCCCCTCCTTTTACCTTAACGTCCTTACTAAGGCCCAATCTCAAGTTTAGTCACAAAGCCCAGAATCTTCCTTTCTAGCCATTGTTGGATAATAACACAAGCCCGATCTGATCAACTTGATTCGAGTCTGCCTTTGTGATTTAACCTCGGGCAACCGGATTTAATAACCCAGCCAGAACTTTTAAGAGTCGACTCTAATGCCAAACAGCAGTACCCCAATTTTCGAAGTCGTAACTAAAATAAAAAGTCTTAAAATAACTTATTTTCCACGACATGTTAATTATGCTAGGTATAAAGCAAAGCATATAAATCCATTAATGAAAAAATGCCACCATAAGGAAACACTCTATAGGAAATCCATTTTCTTCAAATTCGTCCAAAGCAAAATAATTGTAACGTCTCAAAAATCCGGAGCTCCGCCGCCCCAAAATCCTGGGTCGTTAACCCACCGGATGACATCAAACATGTCAGATCTGTTCACCAACACATACTTCAAACATCTAATTCGATACCATCTCAAAATTCTTCAAACGCAAGCTTACAAGGCTGCTCAAACTTAAATTGTTAAAATCTAAGTTCTTTACAAACTCGAACCCTTATGAAGCACGGTGACAGTACCGACCCACACAAGGGTCTCACTACACTGTAGTGGCGGTCTTACCGGAACCTCAATCAGACTCTAACCCACTCCCGAACTTGCTACAGCTTATCATCACTTGCAGAAGGGGGCCAAATAGAGGGTGGGCTTTTGAAAGTTCGGTAAGGCTGTACAAGGACTTCAAAAAGATTACAACACGATTTTTGATAATCCAACTGACGATGATTTTCAAAACACTTCGAACGATCAAGACTCAATGATTTCCAAAACGATCAAAATTCATGATAAATAAAATACCAAAATAGCCAAATACAATCACGATGGTTCCAAAATGATCAATAAAATATCCTTTTCAAAGTCATCATTTGCAAAATACAGTAAAGATTTCTCGAGGGATTCCAACCCAGATTTCCCGAGGGATTTCTACCCAAGCAGAAATCATTTCCAAAATACCATAAGATTTCTCGAGGGGGTTTCAACCCAAGTAGAAATCATTTCCATAATACAACAAAGATTTCCCGAGGGATTTTAACCCAAGCAGAAATCATTCGCATAATACAATAAAGATTTCCTGAGGGATTTTAACCCAAGCAGAAATCAAAAAAATCAAAATAATAGAATCATTAGAACACAGACTATAGCAAAATATTATAACTTAATACAGACTCACACATGCTCCTAAAATGAACATTTCTCACCGCATATATAAAATTACCAAAATGCCCTTAGGTGTAAATTACCAAAATGCCCCTCTCAGACTTAAATCACCCAAACCACCTTCCTATGCGTAGAATCAGCCAAATAGACTTATTGTATGTAAATTTATGCAAAAATACCTTTCTTAGGTCAAATTATCAAAATATCCCTTCGGGGTGCCCCTCATCATACCTAAATCACCAAAATGACCTTCCCGTGAGCAAAATCACAAAAATATCCTTATTGTATATAAATTTAATCAAAAATATCATTTACGGGTGAAATTACCAAAATACTCCATCGGGGTGGTAAATAACCAAAATACCCCTAGGGGTTTCCGACACTGCAAAAATTCAAAAAAATCTTAAAGTGCTATTTTAATCATCCTGATGTTATTTCTGGATAAAAAGTATTTTAAAAAAATTTCGCCTAAAAATCATGAACCAGTGTTCGGACCAAGCGCTAAAACGCTAGTTTCGCGAAATATACCTATTGGCCTTGGAATGGCACAAAATTTTAGACAACGAATCATGTCAGTAAAATAGAGTTTTCATAAAATTTTCAGATTAAAATAACTTGGTTCACTAGGTTAAATAATTTACTAATTTGTTTAATCGCTGCCCTAATTTAACATTCTTCGTAGACATCAAAAATTTCCAAAACATTCCAGAGCGTAAGTCTTGTAAAATTTCTCAAGGGCTTGGCTAAGGTAAGGGTTTATTTTTTTAATTTAAATCAGCGATGGACCAATCACACATGTAAGTCCTTCGTTTCTTTTTCAAATCCGAATTTCTTCGAATTGAGTTAAGTGATTCTTCTTCTCCCCTTTACTTTGAGCTTTACTATGAATGACTTGTTCTCAATGCTACGACTTGTGAAATTTAATTTTCATAGTATTTGTTTGACCTTAGAATTTTTTATATTGATATCGTTCGTTTTAAAGATAGTTATCATTTAGGTTTTATTTTAGAGAAACTCTGTGTCGGAGAATTTGAATTGTACAAGGGCTTGGGGCCACTGTGTTTGATATTGATGTATTTTTAGGAATTATTAGTGTGCGTTCTGATTTACCATTTTGGAGTCTTCTGATAATTATAAGAATTTATCTGATATCTGTTTATCTGGCATTAACGCACCGGAAATAAATCCGGGGTGTTATAGTTGGTATCAGAGCTTAGGTATGAGATTCTGTAGACTCATGCTTAGGATCAGATAAGTTGTGAGATGGGTAGATTTAGGAGTAATGTCTTAGTCTGCATCTAATTTTAGTTTTTCTTTTGTTGCTATGCCAAGCAGTCGTAATACCAGGCGAACCCGAAATCAGAATGTGGAAAATCCAAACATCACCGAGAACGAGAACCCGCCAGATCTTCTGACCCTTTTGGCAGCTCAGCAAGCTCAGTTAAATCAGCAGAATCAGCCTAACCCATCGAACCCGAATCACAAGCAGATTCAAACACGTAACTTGTTAGAGCAATTTGATAAGAAAAACATAGAACCTTTCGGAGGAACCGACGATCCAAGTGTGGCAGAGAAATGAATATCTTGACTTGAAAAGGTGTTTAGGCCTCTAGGTTGCACCGATGCAGAAAAGATAGAACTCATAGTGTATAAGCTAGACGGGGAGGTAGACTATTGGTGGAAGATGATTGAGGATAGAACGACGGTGGAACAACGTAGGGCAATGACATGGGATCAGTTTAAGGTTTTGTTCTTCGACTGCTATTTCCCTAGGAGTGTAAAAGAACAGATGTATCGTGATTTTCTTAATCTGAGGCAGGAGGACAACGAGAGCGTCGCCGAGTATGAGGTGAATTTTACACTACTATCTCGTTATGGTAAGCAGTTGGTGGTTAATGAGAAGGATAGAGTACAGATGTTCACTTGGGGTCTTAAGTCTAACATTAGACAACGCATTATTCTAGTCCTGATAGAGACATATGTTCAATGTATGGACATCGCGAAGACTATTGAATCTGAGGCAAGGGATTTCAGAGAGAGAAAAGAAGCTAAGACAGGTAAGAGATATCGCCCAGAACTATCTCAGTCGCACGCGGCACGAAGTGATGGGAAGCGGAAATAAGCATCTTCGTCGACTTATGTTGGTCAGAGGGACCAAGGTCAGAGGCAAGGTCAAGCTCAAGGTAATTGGAGTAGGAGTTTTGGCCAGAACTTTGTTCAGAGGCCTCCATCTATAGGTTCTGATCCTATTTGTCTGAGGTACAACAAGCGACATGGTGGTCAGAGTTGCCATTAGGATACGGGAGCGTGCTTCAGGTGTGGCCAAAAGGGTCACCTTATTAGAGATTGTCCTGTTTTAGAATCGGGTCAATATGGCCCACAAGGTTTAGTTGCGGGGAGTATAGCTTCGGGCCCTAGACATAATATGAATCAGCCATCCATAGGACAGAAACCTAAGGCTACAGGCAGGGTGTTCAACATGACAGCTAAGGATGCGTCGAATTCAAAGGATGTGGTGGCAGGTACGATACAGGTAAACTCGATTGATGTGCATGTGTTGTTTGATTCTGGTGCCACGCACTCTTTTGTCTCTCTTTCGTTTGCACGTTGACTTGGGGTTAAACCCCAGTCTCTTGACTATAAGTTGTCTGTCGGTACTTCAGTTGGAGATTTTGTGATAATTGATTCAGTAATGAGAAATTATAAGATCCGTATATGTGATAGGGACCTTTCGGGGGACCTAATTCCTTTAGATATCCGTGATTTTGATGTGATTTGGGGGTATGGATTGGTTGGCATCCCATCATGCCTTAGTTGACTGCTTTGAGAAGCGACCATTTTCGTTTATCTGATTTGTCTGAATTTGAGTTTAGGGGTTCAAAACCTAGTGGGTTGTCAATTATCTTAGCTATTGCGGCTCGGCACATGCTTCATAAGGGCTGTAGAGGTTACATTGCACACATCTGTGATATTAGTCATGAATGTCTTGAAGTATCAGAAGTACTGGTAGTCTGTGACTTTTCTGAGGTGTTTCCCGAGGAGTTGCCGGGAAAACTATCGATCATGAGATGGAATTCACAATTGATTTAGTGCCCGGTGCGGCACCTGTTTCTAAGGCTCCGTATCGAATGGCGCCTTCAGAGATGAAGGAGCTAAAGGAACAGCTTCAAGAGCTACTTGATAAGGGGTTCATTCGCCCTAGTATGTCACCTTGGGGTGCTCCTGTCTTATTCGTTAAGAAGAAGGATGGTATATTGAGACTTTGCATTGACTACCGTGAGTTAAATAAGATCACCATCCATAATGAATATCCATTGCCGCGCATAGATGATATGTTTGACCAACTTCAGGGAGCGAAGTTTTTCTCAAAGATAGATTTGCGTTCTGGATATTATTAGCTGAAAGTTAAGGCGGAGGATGTGCCAAAGATTGTGTTTAGGACTCGTTATGGTCATTATGAGTTTTTGGTAATGCCGTTCTAGCTGACTAATGCCCCTGCTACATTTATGGATTTGATGAACGGTGTGTTTAGACATTATTTGGATCAATTCGTTATTTGTTTTTATTGATGATATTTTGGTGTACTCTAGGTCAGAGGAAGAGCATCGTGAGCATTTGCGGATTATCTTGCAAACTTTGAAAGATAATAAATTGTATGCTAAGTTTTTGAAATGTGAGTTTAGGCTTGAACAGGTTACATTTCTGGGGCATGTGGTGTCTAAGGATGGAATAACCGTTGACCCTTCTAAGATTACGGCAGTAACTGACTGGCAAAGACTGAGCAGTGTTACCGAAGTGCGAAGATTTTTGGGATTGGCTGGCTACTATCTTCGATTTGTTGAAGGTTTTTCAAAAATCGATGTGCCTTTAACTCAGTTGACTAAGAAGAACACCCGGTTTGTTTGGAGATAAAAGTGCGAAGCTAGCTTCGAAGAACTGAAGGAAAGGTTAGTGTCTGAACCGGTATTGACTTTATCATCTGGTTCCGAAAGTTTTGTGATTTGTAGCGACGCCTCAAAGAAAGGCTTAGGTTGTGTTTTAATGCAACATGGTAAGGTGATTACCTATGCTTCGAGACGGCTTAAACCTTATGAACAGAACTATCCCGCCCATGATCTTGAATTAGCGGCTGTGATTTTTTATTAGAAGATATGGAGGCATTATTTGTATGGTAAAACCTATGAAATATATACCGATCATAAAAGTCTTAAGTATATTTTCACCCAAAGGGAGTTGAACATGAGACAGAGGCGTTGGTTGCAGCTTTTGAAAGATTATGACTGTTTGATTCATTACCACCCTGGTAAGGCGAATGTTATGGCCGACGCGCTCAGTAGGAAGAGCACCGGAAACTTAGCATCATTGATTACTTGTCAACCTCAACTGTTGGAAGATATGATGAATTTGGATCTTGAGATTAGATGGCAAGATGGTGGAGAATACTTGGCAGCATTTCAGGTACAACCTACTTTGATCAGCAGGATCAAGGAAGCCCAAGATGGAGATTCAGGTATACTTCACCTAATTGAGAGTATTAATGTGGGAAAGCAATCAGACTTTAGAATTGACGAGCACGGTGTGGTTTGGTTCCGTAACAGACTTTGTGTGCCAGCTGATTTAACTTTGAGGAGGGAGTTACTATCGGAGCCTCATAGTTCTAGTTTCTCTATCCACCCGGGAGGAACAAAAATGTATCACGACCTTAAAGAGCATTTCTGGTGGAGCGGTATGAAGTTGGATATAGCAAAATTTGTATCCCATTGTTTAGTTTGTCAAAAAGTGAAGACGGAGCATCGGACTGCTTCAGCCACTTGAGATTCCGCAGTGGACGTGGGAACATGTAACAACTGATTTTGTGGGAGGCTTACCGAGAACAGTCAAGGGTTTTCACACTATTTGGGTTATCGTTGATAGGTTGACTAAGGTTGTGCATTTCCTTCAGATCCGAGCAACTTCACCCTTATCTGAGTTAGTTCGATTATACATTGATGAGATTGTGAGGTTGCATGGTGTACCATTATCTATTGTGTCAGATCGAGATCCGCTATTCACGTTCGAAATTTTGGAAGAGCTTTCAGAATTCTATGGGCACTGATCTTCGTTTCAGCAGGACTTATCATCTGCGGACAGACAGACAGTCCGAACGTACCATTCAGACGCTAAAGGATATGTTGAGAGCTTGTGCGCTAGACCTTGGTGGTAGTTGGCATAGTCATTTGCCTTTGGTTGAATTCGCATATAATAACAGTTACCAGACAAGTATTCAAATGGCACCGTTCGAGGCATTGTACGGACGGAGGTGTAGGACACCACTTTGTTGGGAGGAAGTAAGAGAGAGACAGTTATTGGGACCAGAGTTGGTGCAGTTGACCACTTAAAAAGTTGATTTGATTCGGGAACGTCTCAAAGTGGCTCAGGATAGACAACGTAGTTATACGTCTAATCGTCATCGCGAACTTGAATTTGAGGTGGGTGTTCACGTCTTTTTTAGGGTTTCACCTTGGAAGGGGGTGATGCATTACGGTAGGAAGGGCAAGCATAGCCCTAGGTTTGTTGGTCCATTCGAGGTTTTAAAGAAAATCGGTCCGGTGGCTTACAGAATTGCGTTACCGCCAGAGCTTTCGCACGTTCATAACGTTTTTCATGTTTCAAAATTGAGGAAATATGTTTACGATCCGACGCACATTGTGCAGTACGAGCCTTTGTCAGTTTGGGAGGACCTTTCCTACGAAAAGCAACCGGTTAAGATTATAGACCGTTGTGACCAAGTGTTAAGGATGAAAGCCATTCCGTTAGTTAAGATTTTGTGGCGGAATCACGAAATAGAAGAAGCCACTTGGGAGCTTGAGGACGCTATGCGCGAAAAGCAGCCTCAGCTTTTTGTCATTTATGGTACGTTTTAAATTCTGAGGACAGAATTCTTTTAAGGAGGGGAGAATGTAATATCCCAAAAATTTTCTTTTTTATGTGAAATTAGTATTTTGAATAAAATTAGTTTGTGATCTTTTGTTAAAATTAAGAAAAAAATGGTTTGGGATTGTTTCTGAAATTTTTGGTCGAATGGAAGTGGTTTCATTTGAATCAAAATTATTTGATTTTTTTTTAAGTTTTGAAATTTGAAGTTTTCGGTCGAATTAAAAGTTTTAATTCGACTGAATGAAAATATTTTTTCATGCTTATTGAGCTACTGAAGTTCTCGATCGAATTAAAAGTTTTAATTCGATCGAATGCAAAAAAAAAAAGTTTCAAGTCGAATTAAAATTTTTTTGAACATTTTCACCTCTGTTGGATTCGGTCGAATGAAAACTATTTTCGATCGACCGAAAACTATTTTCGGCCGAATGAAAACTTAAAAGTTTTGTCCCATATAAATAGTCCTCTTATTTCCTTTCTAGCCTTTTTGGGTTCTCTACTTCTTCTTCCTTTGCGTGCACGAGAGAGAGAGAGAAGAAGGCTTGAAAAGTTTAGAAGTTCTAAAGTGGAGCTTAACGAGTGTAATTCTCAAAGGCTTGGCTAAGGTAAGGGTTTATTTTTTTTAATTCAAATCAGCGATGGACCAATCACACATGTAAGTCCTTCGTTTCTTTTTCAAATCCGAATTTCTTCAAATTGAGTTAAGTGATTCTTCTTCTCCCCTTTACTTTGAGCTTTACTATGAATGACTTGTTCTCAATGCTACGACTTGTGAGATTTAATTTCCGTCGAATTCGTTTTACCTTAGAATTTGTGATATTGATATCGTTCGTTTTAAAGATTGTTATCATTTAGGTTTTATTTTGGAGAAACTCCGTGTCGGAGAATTTGAATTGTACAAAGGCTTGGGGCCACTATATTAGATATTGGTGCATTTTTTAGAATGATTAGTGTGTGCTCTGATTTACTATTTTGGAGTCTTCTGATAATTATAAGAATTTATTTGATATCTGTTTATCTGGCATTAATGCACCAGAAATAAATCAGGGGTGTTACACTAAACACACGCAACCATGAACAACCAACAATTTCACCCACAGCTACACCCCATTTCCCATTTCTATACCTAAAACCCCCATCCTAACCCACTAATACACAACATATACCCACTAACACACAAGTTACACCACAATTACCCATGAATCCTCACGCACAACCACTCGGCAGCCATGATCGAACACACATATCTCCTGTAATACTTTCCCATCCATCCTCTCGATCTCTAACACCTAGTTACATTAACTAAATACACACTAACAACATTATACCACATAACCTACCCGAATTTCAAGCTGGAAGAACCCCCATAATTGAAATACACAGACACACACATATTGTTCAAATGCACACACATTGCGCACACGGTAACACACACCACACATATTGGGTCAAGCATACAAAATTGGTGCAGAGATCACCTTGGAAGGATTTGTCAATTCTCTATCTCTCTCTCTCTCTCTCTCTCTCTCTTTGATTTTTTTGTTCTGAAGCCCACTGTTTTGCTTCCCTTCTCTATGTTTTCACTCTGTCTCTTCCTTTTCCTTCTTTCTTTTCAGTTTGTTCTTCTTTCCCCAAATGGCAAGTTCCCTTTTCCTTCTTTTTTTTTTCCTTTCCATCTAATTCCCTTTCCATTATCCAATTCATTAATTAAACATTTAATTGCATTAGTCATCATGAAACTAAGCAGGAGGTGGCATTCCCAAAATAATTTCCTCCATACATTTTTCACCTTATGCCAATTTTCCAAAATTACAAATTAAACCCCCAAAAATTTCATAATTACAGAATAACCCGCAAACTTTATGTAATTATAATTAAGCCCCAAAATTAGTCTAATCATGATTAATTTGCGTCACTAAGATATACTGTAACGCCTTAAATTTATTTGTGGGGTGATAATGCCGAATATACAGAAATCAGATAAAATCCTATAATTATTAAAAGACTCCAAAATGGTAAATCAGAGCATACACTAATAATTTCCAAAAATACATCCATATCTAACACAGGGGCCCAAGCCTTTGTACAATTCAAGTTCTCCGACACGGAGTTTCTCAAAATAAAACCTAAATAATAACAATCTATCTCAATCATTACACTCAAAATATCAGTACTAACTCTGAAATAAAGGCAGCTAACTCTTGATCATTCAGCTAGCCCTTCAATCCCAAAGTCTCACCTACTGATCACCTGAAAGGAGAAACAATAAGGGAATGAGCCAAATGCCCAGTAAGGTCGCTCAAAGGACCAATCAAACGGAAGCAAAAATGTCTGAGAAACGAACTTTTGGAAGCACAAAAGGGTCTCAACGGAACGGACGTCAAACTAAATTTCGAAGGTCAAAATATATCTGAGTACATAGACAGACATTAGAGAGCCATTCAGAAAGTGGTCACATACGTCAATACTGACATATGAGGCCGGTTCAGAAAGTAAGATCGCGATCTCTAGTTTAACTCCCCTGAGCTAGCCCACGTTTCAATCCATGTGGGTAAGTCAGACATAAGTCACATACACTGTGACATGGCTCATAGAGTTATCAAAACAAAGATTCCAATTAAACACAATCAAATATCGAACATGTCAAACAATATACGAAGTTTACGAATTAATGACAATCTTGAAACGAACGATATCAACATGGCAATTTCTAAAGTTAAACGAATTCAATGGAAATTGAATTTCACAAGCCATAGCATTGAGAACAAGTTATTCATAACAAAGCTCAAAGCAAAAGGAGAAGAATAATTTCTTAACTCAATTCGAAGAAGTTCGAATTTCAAAAAGAAAGTAAGGACTTACATGAGCGATTGGTCCATCGCTGATTTGAATTTCGAAAAAAAAACCCTTACCTTAGCCAAACTTTTGAGAACACAAATCCTTGAGCTCCACCTTAGAAATCATGAACCTTCCAAGCCTCGTCTCTCTCTCTCTCTCTCTCTCTCTCTCTATTACAAAAGGGAAGTAGGCAAAGAACTAAAAAAATTCGAAAGGAAAATAAGAGACTACTTATATGAAACAAAACCAAGTTTTAATTCGACCGAAACATCATTCATTTGACCGAATCTGACAGAGGTGAAAATGGTTCAATTTTTTTTTTCAATTCTACCGAAAATGAGTTTTCAATGGAATTAAAACTTTTTAATTCAATTTTTTTTCAATTTGACCGAAAATGAGTTTTCATTCGAACTTTTTAATTCTAGTGAAATTTTTTTAGTTTGTTTGCATTCGACCGAAAATAAGTTTTGATTAGAATTATAACTTTTAATTCGAATGAAAACTTCAATGACCCTTTCTACATGATTTAAATACTTTTCGTTCGAAACAAAATATTTTCATTCAAAGCAAACCCATTTTCATTCAATCGAATCCTTCAGACTCCAAAACTTTAACATCAAATAGTTTTGATTCCAATGAAATCACTTTCATTCAATCAAAAATTTCATAAACAATCCCAAACCATTTTTCTTAATTTTCCCCACAAACTTATTTATTCAAAAATACTAATTTCACACAGAAAAAAGAAAATTTTTGGGATATAACATTCTCCCCTCTTGAACAGAACTCCGTCCTTAGAATTTAAAACTTATCTTAAGTGTCAAAAAGTTGAGGGTGCTTTTCGCTCTTAGCCACCTCAAGTTCCCAAGTGGCCTCCTCTATTTCGTGATTCCGCCATAAAATCTTAACTAAACGAATGATTTCGTCCTTAACACCTGATCACGATGGTCAAGAATCTCAACCGGCTGCCCCTCGTAGAAAAGGTCCTCGCGAACTGATAAAGTTTCGTACGACACAATATGCATCAGATCGTAGACATACATCCTTAAAATCGAAACATGAAAAATGTTATGAACGTGCAAAAGTTCTGGCGGCAATGCCACTCTGTAAGCCACCAGACCGATCCTTTCCAAAACCTCGAATGCCCCGACAAATCTACAACTAAGCTTGCCCTTTCTATCGAAACGCATCACTCCCTTCTAAGGTGAAACCCTTAAAAACATGTGATCACCCACTTCAAGTTCGAGTTCACGACGACGGTGAGACGTGTAACTACACTATCGGTCTTGAGCCACATTGAGACGTTCCCGAATCAAATCAACCTTTTGGGTAGTCAACTTCACTAATTCCAGTCCCAATAACTGTCGCTCTCCTACCTCATCCCAACATAGCAGTGTCCTACACCTTCGTCTGTACAATGCCTCAAATGGTGCCATCTGAATACTCGCCTAATAATTGTTATTATATGCAAATTCAACCAAAGGCAAGTGACTATGCCAACTACCACCAAGGTCTAGCGCACAAGCTCTCAACTTATCCTCTAGCGTCTAAATGGTACGTCTGGACTGTCCGTCTATCCGCAGATGATAAGCCGTGCTGAAACGAAGGTCAGTGCCCAAAGAATTTTGAAAGCTCCTCCAAAATTTCAAAGTGAAATGCGGATCTCGATCTGACACTACAGATAATGGTACACCATGCAACCTCACAATCTCAACAATATATAATCGAACTAACTAAGATAAGGGTGTCGTTGCTTGGATCAAAAGAAAATGCGCAGTCTTAGTCAATATATCAACGATAACCCAAATAGTGTCAAAACCTTTGATTGTTCTCGGTAAGCCTCCCACAAAATCGGTTGTTACATGTTCCCACTTCCACTACGGAATCTCAAGTGGCTGAAGCAGTTCGCTAGGCTTTTGATGCTCCGCCTTCACTTTCTGACAAACTAAACAATGGGATACAAATTCCGCTATGTCCAACTTCATGCCGCTCCATCAGAAATGCTTTTTAAGGTCATGATACATTTTTGTTCCTCCCGGGTGAATAGAGAAACTAGAACTATGAGGCTCCAACAGTAACTCCATCCTCAAGGATAAATTAGCTGGCACGCAAAGTCTTTTATGAAACCAAACCACACCGTGCTCGTCAATTATGAACTCAGATTGCTTTCCAACGTTAATATTCTCAATGATGTGAGCTATACCTAAATCTCCATCTTGTGCTTCCTTGATTTTGCTGATCAAAGTAGATTGTACCTGTAATGTTGCCAAGTTTTCTCCACCATCTTGCCATCTAATCTCAAGATCCAAATTCATCATATCTTCCAACAGTTGAGGCTAATACGAAATCAATGATGCTAAGTTTTCGGTGCTCTTCCTAGTGAGCGCGTCGGCCACGACATTCGCCTTGCCAGGGTGATAATGAATCGAACATTCATAATCTTTTAAAAGCTCCAACCAACGCCTCTGTCTCATGTTCAACTCCCTTTGGGTGAAAATATACTTAAGACTTTTATGATCGGTATATATTTCACAGGTTTCACCATACAAGTAATGCCTCCATATCTTCTAATAAAAAATCAAAACCGCTAATTCAAGATCATGGGCGGGATAGTTCTGTTCATAAGGTTTAAGCTGTCTCGAAGCATAGGCAATCACCTTACCATGTTGCATTAAAACACAACATAAGCCTTTCTTTGAGGCGTCGCTACAAATCACAAAACTTTCGAAACCAGATGGTAAAGTCAATACCGGTGCAGACACTAACCTTTCCTTCAGTTCTTCAAAGCTAGCTTCGCACTTTTATCTCCAAACAAACCGGGTGTTCTTCTTAGTCAACTGAGTTAAAGGCACAGCGATTTTCGAAAAACTTTCAACAAATCGACGATAGTAGCCAGCCAATCCCAAAAAATCTTCGCACTTCGGTAACACTGCTCAGTCTTTGCCAGTCAGTTACTGCCGTAATCGAAGGGTCAACGGTTATTCCATCCTTAGACACCACATGCCCCAGAAATGTAACCTGTTCAAGCCAAAACTCACATTTCAAAAACTTAGCATACAGTTTATTATCTTTCAAAGTCTGCAAGATAATCTGCAAATGCTCATGATGCTCCTCCTCCGACCTAGAGTACACCAAAATATCGTCAATAAAAACAATAACAAATTGATCAAAATACTGTCTAAACACACGGTTCATCAAATCTATAAAAGTAGCAGGGGCATTAGTCAGCCAGAACGGCATTACCAAAAACTCATAATGACCATAACGAGTCCTAAACACAGTCTTTGGCACATCCTTTTTCTTGACTTTTAGCTGATAATATCTAGAACGCAAATCTATCTTTGAGAAAAACTTCGCTCCCTGAAGTTGGTCAAACAAATCATCTATGCGCAGCAACAGATATTTATTATGGATGGTGATCTTATTCAACTCACGGTAGTCAATGCAAGGTCTCAATGTACCATCCTTCTTCTCAACGAATAAGACAGGGGCACCCCAAGGTGACACACTAGGGTGATTGAACCCCTTATCAAGTAGCTCTTGAAGTTGTTCCTTTAACTCCTTCTTCTCTGAAGGCGCCATTCGATACAGAGCCTTAGAAATAGGTGTCTCACTGGGCACTAAATCAATTGTGAATTTTATCTCACGATCGATGGGTTTTCTGGGCAACTCCTCGGGAAACACCTCAGAAAAGTCACAGACTTCCGGTACTTCTGATACTTCAAGACATTCATGACTAATATCATGGACGTGTGCAATGTAACCCCTACATCCTTTACGAAACATGCGGCGAGTCACAATAGCTGAGATAACGGACAACCCACTAGGTTTCGAACCCCTAAACTCAAATTCAGACAAATCAAATAAACAAAAATGGACTTGCTTCTCAAAGCAGTCAACTAAAGCATGGTAGGATGCCAACCAATTCATACCCAAAATCACATCAAAATCATGGATATCTAAAGGAATTAGGTCCCCCAGAAGGTCCGTATCAGATATACGGATCTTACAGTTTCTCAATACTGAATCAACTATCACAAAATCTCCAACTAGAGTACCGACAGACAACTCATAGTCAAGAGACTGAGGTTTAACCCCAAGTTGACGTGCAAACAAAAGAGAGACAAAAGAATGCGTGGCACCAGAATCAAACAACACATGCACATCAATTGAGTTAACCTGTATCGTACCTACCACCACATCCTTTTGAATTCGATGCATCCTTAGCTATCATGTTGAACACCTTACCGGTAGCCTTAGGTTTCTGTCCTCTGGATGACAGATTTGTATTCTGTCTAGGGCCCGAAGCTGTACTCCCCGCAACTGAACCTTGTGGGCCATATTGACCCGATGCTAAAACAGAAAAATCTCTGATAAGGTGACCCTTTGGGCAACTCCTGAAGCACGCTCCAGTATCCCAATAGCAATTCTGACCACCATGTCACTTGTTGCACCTCTGACAGATCAGATCGGAACCTACAGACGTGGGTCTCTAAGCAAAGTTCTGGCCTAAGCTCCTACTAAAATTACCTCGAGCTTGACCCTGCCTCTGACCTTCGTCCCTCTGACCAACAGAAATCAACGAAGATGCCTATTTTTGCTTCCCATTACTTTGTGCCGCGTGTGACCGAGATGGTTCTGGGCGATCTCTCTTACCTATCTTGGCTTCTTTTCTCTCTCTAAAATCCCTTGCTTCAGATTCAGGCCCTGTTTGTTTCACAAAAAATGCTTCACAGAAAATGCTTTTTGAAAAACGCTTTCCGGAATATGCTTTCCAGAAAATAGCATTTCCTGAAAACATTTTCAAGAATTTCATTTTTTGTTGTTTGAGTGTCGTGCAATAATACAAATATTTATACACAAAAAAAGATATATTTTTCACTGTTTGGGCATTATTTTGTGTGTGGGTGAGTGGGAATGGTGTGTGTGTGTGTGTGTCAAGGTGGGTGTGTGTGTCGGTGTGTGTGTGTGTGGGTGTATGTGTGTCGATGTGTGCGTGTGTGTGTGTCAAGGTGGGTGTGTGTGTCGTGTGTGTGTGTGTGTGTGTGTGTGTGTGTGTGGGTGTATGTGTGTCGATGTGTGCGTGTGTGCGTGTGTGTGGGTGTGTGTGTGTGTGTTTTGTGTATGGGTGGTGGGGTGTCTTGGTGTGTGTGTTTAGTGGTCCAGAAAATGACTTATGGAATTTTAAACGGTAAGTGATTTTCCAACATTTTGTTCCTCAAATTGAGTGTGATTGGAAATCATTTTCCGTGGAAAACCTCATGCATGCACCAAACACCAGAAAACCTTTTCCGGAAAATGATTTCCAAGCACCAAACATCGGAAAATGCAAAAAACCTTTTCCAAAAAATGTTTTTCGTGAAACAAATAGGGCCTCAATAGTCTTCGCAATGTCCACGCACTGAACATAGGTCTCTGCGCTGTCTAATGTTAGACTTAAGACCCCAAGTAAACATCTGCACTTTGTCCTTCTCATTAGCCACCAACTGCTTACCATAACGAGATAGTCATGTAAACTTTACCTCATACTCGGTGACATTCTCGTTGTCCTCCTGCCTCAAGTTAAGAAAATTACGATACATCTGTTCTTTCACACTCCTTGGGAAGTAGCGGCCGAAGAACAAAACCTTAAACTGATCCCATGTCATTGCCCTACATTGTTCTGTCGTCTTACTATCCTCAATCATCTTCCACCAGTGTTCTGCCCTCCCCATCTAGTTTATACACCATGAGTTCTATCTTTTCCGCATCGGTGCAAACCATAGGCCTAAACACCTTTTCAAGTCGAGAAATCCATTTCTCCGCCACAATCGGATCGTCGGTTCCTCCAAAAGGTTCTACATTTTTCTTATCAAACTGCTCTAATAAGCTACGGGTCTGATTCTGTTCGCGATTCGGATTCTGAGGTGGGTTAGATTGATTCTGCTGATTAGCCAGTAACTGAGTCAATTGAGCTTGCTGAGCTGCCAGAAGAGTCAAAAGATCTGGAGGGTTCACGTTCTCGGTGACGTTTGGATGTTCCACATTTCGATTTTGGGTTTGCCTATTATCACGACTGCTTTTCATAGCTACAAAAGAAAACTGAAGTCAGATGCAGACTAAAACATTACACTTAAATCTACCTATCCTACCTATCCCACAAGTTATCTGATCCTAAGCATGAGTCTACAGAATCTCATACCTAAGCTCTGATACCAACTGTAACGCCCTGAATTTATTTCCGGAGTGTTAATGCTGAATAGACAGAAATCAAATAAAATCCTATAATTATCAGAAGACTCCAACATGGTAAATCAGAGCATACACTAATAATTTTCAAAAATACATCCATATCTAACACAGTGGCCCCAATCCTTTGTACAATTCAAGTTCTCCAACACGGAGTTTCTCAAAATAAAACCTAAATAATAACAATATGTCTTAATCATTACATTCAAAATATCAGTATTAACTCTGAAACAAAGGCAGCTAACTCTTGATCATTTAGCTAGCCTTTCAATCCCAAAGTCCCACCTACTGATCACCTGAAAGGAGAAACAATAAGGGAATGAGCCAAATGCCCAGTAAGGTCGCTCAAAGGACCAATCAAACGGAAGCAAAAATGTCTGAGAAACGAAATTTTGGAAGCACAAAAGGGTCTCAACAGAACGCACGTCAAACTAAATTTCGAATGTCAAAATATATCTGAGTATAGAGACAGACACTAGAAAGCCATTCAGAAAGTGGTCACATACTTCAATACTGACATATGAGGCCGGTTCAGAAAGTGGTCACATACGTCAATACTGACATATGAGGCCGGTTCAGAAAGTAAGATCACGATCTCTAACTTAACTCCCCTGAGCTAGCCCACGTTTCAATCCACGTGGGTAAGTTAGACATAAGTCACATACACTGTGACATGGCTCATAGAGTTATCAAAACAAAGATTCAATTAAACACACAATCAAATATCGAACATGTCAAACAATATACGGAGTTTACAAAATAATGACAATCTTGAAACGAACGATATCAACATGGCAATTTCTAAAGTTAAACGAATTCGATGGAAATTCAATTTCACAAGCCATAGCATTGAGAACAAGTTATTCATAACAAAGCTCAAAGCAAAAGGAGGAGAAGAATCTCTTAACTCAATTTGAAGAAGTTCGAATTTCAAAAAGAAACTAAGGACTTATATGAGCGATTGGTCCATCGCTGATTTGAATTTCGAAAAAAAACCTTACCTTAGCCAAACTTTTGAGAACACAAATCCTTGAGCTCCACCTTAGAAATCATGAACCTTCGAAGCCTCTCTCTCTCTCTCTCTCTCTCTCTCTCTCTACTGCAAAGGGAAGTAGGCAAAGAACTAAAAAAATCTGAAAGGAAAATAAGAGACTATTCATATGAAACAAAACCAAGTTTTAATTTGACCGAAAATAATTTTCATTCGACTAAAACATCATCTTTCATTCGTCCGAATCCGACAGATGAGAAAATAGTTCAAAATTTTATTTTATTTTCAATTCGACCGAAAATAAGTTTTCATTCAAATGAAAACGTTTTAATTTGATTTTTTTTCAATTCGACCTAAAATGAGTTTTCATTCGAATTAAAACTTTTAATTCGAATGAAAACTTTTTAATTCGAGTTAAAACCATTTTTTTTTTGCATTCGACTGAAAACAAGTTTTCATTCGAATTAAAAGTTTCATTCGAATTAAAACTTTTAATTCGAATGAAACTTTTAATTCGAATGAAAACTTCAGTGACTCTTTCTACACGATATAATACTTTTCGTTCGAAGCAAAATATTTTCTTTTGAAGCAAACCCATTTTCATTCAAAGCAAAACCATTTTCCTTCGATCAAGCCCTTCAGACTGCAAAACTTTGACATCAAATAGTTGTGATTTGAATGAAACCACTTTCATTCGACATAAAATTTCAGAAACAATCCCAAACTATTTTTTTTAATTTTAACAAAAGACCACAAACTTATTTATTCAAAAATACTAATTTCACATAAAAAAAAATTCGAGATATAACATATACACTACTCCGCATTTTATTATTTTTCATAACTAAAATATTAATTTACAATTATGCCCCCAAAGTTTTTCAAAATTTATGAAAATACCTCCAGAATTTTAAAAATTATATTTTTGTCCCGGAATCTTTTTAAGCTCTTACGCACTACTAATACTCGAGCATTCTCAACTTTAAAGCCCGTTTATTTTTTGAAACCCGATGGTTATTTTAACTGGCTTCCAAAGTTCAAGATATTACAGTAATAAACCAACGACTAAATTTAAGTACAGAATTCTAACTCCAAATCAAATTACCGACATCTGAGTAAATTTCCTAAATTGTTCAATATCAAAGTTCGCCAGAGCATCCAATCACCTCCTTTACTTGTGGTAACGGTCAAAGTAAAAGAACAGGATGAGCTTTAATAGCCTAGTAAGGAGGAACCATGTGGAGATCCAAAGAAAATGTCACGATAATTCAAAGTCAAAAACTGAGCAAACTCAATAACAAAGCAAGTGAGACCTAATGGACAATGCAACAAACAAGATGAAGTAAATAAGTAAAATGATCATTAGGCTATTCTAAGGACCCAAAGCAAACGCGGAATCAGAAGGTACAAAATGCATACTGGTAACATAATAGTTGTCGTCGAGAAGGCTATCCAAAAATCACTAAGTGACTATAAAGTTACCAAGTAATTACAAAAATCACCAGGGTGACTAAAAAAGTCTTAAAGACTGCTCTTCTAAAAATGAGTTGTTCTTTTTTGTGATTATATGCAAATAAATTAGACGAGTATGTCAAGAAAAGTTTCAAAATCAAGCCTAATGCCACAAAACATTATCATCACAAAACCAAACTCTATGTCAAACTTTCTGGGATGAATGAGGCAGGTAGAAAAAGGAACTAAGAACTTTTATCTTATTCGAGCAATTCAATAAGAAAATCGAACAATGTACAACACCTTAATTTCTAACATAATGAAACATAAAAAAAGGGCTTGATCCACTTTTCTTCCTCATACTTTGCTTGGGTTTTTAAATTAATCACGAACTCCTGGTTTCTTACAAATCCTCTCTGTACTATGTCTCGTCACCATTTTAGTCCCTCTGTTTGTTTTTTCAGTTAATTTGAGGGCTAGATTCATCATTGTATGGTTCTAAAGCAAAAGTGGCAAATGCCTTCACACCCATTACCACCCCCTCCCCCCCAAACAACCTTCACCATCAACACCATCACCCATCACAAACCCATAACGGCACCACTGTCGCACACCCCTTCCCCTCAACAAGCTCACCATGCCATCACTTTCTTCACAACCATTATCCCATCCCCCTTCTAACCGTTACTATCAACACCATCCTTCATCACAAACCCAAGACTGTCTCCACACCCAACGCCCCATTCCCCTTCCAACCATTTCCATCAACACCACTATCAATCACAACCTTACTCATAGGCCATCACCATCAAAACTTAACATGGCTACCACCACCGCTAAAGCCACCAGCAACCATCTATCACCACCATTGCTAAACCCAAAATTGTCGATCTTCGCAAATTATCATTAATCTCCTCCAAAGCCATCGATCTCCAACAATTTTAATAGCACCCATCACACCCCTTTGTCCCTTGTCACCACCATCCAACCATTCATACCCATCATCAGGGTTGTAAGTGGGTAAGGCTCTGAGTGGTGGCGAATGTCGATGTGTTGGTGTGTGCGGCTGTGTCGACCGGAGGGGAAGAAGAAAGAGCAAGAAGTATGGTACATCTCTTAATTTACCAATATATTTCCAAGTTTATAAATAAAAAGGCTAATAGAGGGATTAAAATGGTGACGAGGTGTAGTACAAGGACCAATTTCAAGAATTTAGGAGTACATGGGTTGATTTATAAAACTGGACAAAGTACGAGAGAGAACACTAGATTAATCCTTACACAAAAAAAGTAGAAAATCTTGGGCTCAAAATAAAACTATATATATATATATATATATATATATATATATATATATATATATATATATATATATATATATAATAACATAATGTGATTATCATATACACTTCCCGTACTATCAAAGTATGGCTTCATTAAGCTTCTCAATTTATCTTTTATTCTCATGCCTAATGGTGAAGGAAAAACCAAGGTAGTGTTTAACCAAAACTTGAAATGGAAATTATATATGAATCCCCCACCCCCCACCCCTTCAGGTAGGAAGCCTAATAAAAATTATGAATATTACAACAAAAACACAAAAAAAAGTTAATTACTAGGAATTATATTACTTCCAAAAAAGGATATTATATTAGGTATGTTTAATTTGGAGGATGAAATTATGTTAGTTACGTTTAACTCGGAGGACGAAATTCTATTAAGGTGGGAAGGATATAAATTTTCTAACTTTTTAGGGGCTTTCGGTCCCTTTTGCACCCAAAGTCGACTTTCTTAGCCTCCAAGGACTTCAAGCCTATAAATAAAAATTTTAGACCTCATTAGAAAAGGAAAAGTTCATCATAAACCACCTTGATACTCTATCAAAATTGCCTCAACCATGAATCCAAAATCTTTATCGTAAACCCTAATACTCCAAACTACCCAGAATCCATCCTACATCCATAAAAGGCGATCAAGGTGTGAAGCAATCAACCTTCCTCCCCAATTGAAAACCAATCTTTTAGAGGATTATCCAAAGTCAAACAATCAAGATATCTACCCTATGGGATATTAAACTTGTTGCCAAACGTAATAACTGACCTATAGATCATTGTACGGTTTAACTTTGAATTTTCTTATCAAACATGCCATACAATTAAATTGGCATTATTGTTGATTAGATTAACATGATATAGGTTCTACCTTTGTGATTAGTATTGAGCATAATATACGTGTAATTTGACTGACATAATTTTCTTGTCATGATAATTGATTGATTATCCTGTATAACCCCCATTCCTCATATTTTAGGATTGTGACCCGAATTGGTGTCATATAAGTTCGTTTTTATTTAGTATTTTGATTTTGTCAAATTCCTATAATATATCAAACAAACGCTTCAAGCAGTTCTCTAATACCTAATCCAGAAGGATTTCTCTAATATCTAATCCAAATACAAACCTCGAACCATCACCACAGTTTTTTGTTGAACTATGTTATATCTATTCACTCTTGAAATGCTTCAAGCATAGGAACGGGTGTGAAAGATGTGGGAGGTGTGATATACGCGGGCGTCGGAGGTCGTAATAGGACCACGTGTGAAACACAACTCTAAGATATATGCTTAACGGTTTGGTGTTTGAGGCAAAAGACCTAATCTAACTTCTTTAAATGATCTATGAGGACTTGGGAACATCCTCAGAGTTCTTTTAGCTTCATGTTTTAGGACCTTATTAGTGCTATTTATGTTGTCGCTACTCTTAAATATCTACTCTACTCATAATCAAACCAAACATAGAAACATGTGAACAAAGGCAATCTACCTTCACAGTGTTTGCAAATGGGCGCCTTTATGGAAATGATAACACTGGAACACCCTGGATATTTTTTTGTTTTATCGATAATTTTAACTTAAATCTAATTCATTTGGGGTCTCTTAGCAATATTAAAAAGCTGTGGGTGAATTTGGGAGAAAATAACTACGTGTGGGGTTTTTAGTAAATATTTCGATTAGGGTAACCATATTTAAGGGAACTTATGGACTGCCATCCCCAGAATTTTTTAGCCTTTTTTTTACGTGAAACCTTGAGATACAAATGTGAAACCAATAAAACAACCCTAGAGGGGGGTGAATAGGATTTTTAAAATTTAATGGGGAACTTAAACAAAACATAATCATGAAACTTAATCAATCCAAGAAATATTTCAATGAAGATGCTAACTACATAATCTCAAGCAATTATAGAACAATAAGTAAAGAGATTGAGTTAGAGATACTTGACAAGGAGATTTAAATGGTTCGGCTTGAACTACCCTCAAGCCTACATCCACCTTTTCAAGGAAGTCCCTTGCAAGAGCACTAGAATCCACTAGCAACAATCTTCTTCCGGGTCAAGATCAAAACCCTTACAACACTTGGTGATATCCCCACACCAAGCACAAGCCTTGAATCCACAAAGCTCACCCAAGACTTGACAAACCCAAGCCTTGATCACAATCCTTTTACAAAGATCAAATGTGTACAAAGAAACCTTCTTGAAAGGAAATGAGTACAAATGAAGCTCTAGTATAATAGAGAGATGAGAGAATTGATGACTTGAAGAATGCTCACTCTCAATCAAAGAATTGCTCACAAAGATGCTCTCTTTAATGATGTAAAATCATGAAGATGAAGAGAGAAAAGTTTAATCTATGAGCCTTGATGTTTCTCTAATGAATGGAGGCTTAGAATGTGGTTTCCATTGTGTATGATGAAGCCCCAAACCATTTATATAGGGAGCAAATGAAATATAGCCGTTATAGACAAAAAGTGAGCAAAACTGCCATTGCAGTCGACTGTATTCCCAATGCAGTCGACTGTATTTCCTTCAAAATAGCCGTTGGAGTTTTGTCCTCAAAAATAGCCGTTGGAGCTGAATTTTGACCAATGCAGTCGACTGCCCAGTCAATGTATTACCCTACTGCCTATGGGCTGCCTCACAGAACCCCATTTCCTATTTTGGGCATAACTTTCTCTAAAAAAATCGGATTGAGGTGCCGTTTTTTGTGTTGGAAAGATAATGAAAAGTTTTATCAAGATATGAAAATATTATCACCAAAAAAGTTTTTGAGAAAATATGAGTGAGCTCCAAAGTTCACTCATTTTCAAGAACCACACTTGTGTGAAAAGTTATGAACTCACATGCAATGCACAAGGTGTCCTAAGGTCTTTTTAGGTCATAGTCATCAATCCAAGAATCAAACCAAGACTAGTTACATAATAGTAAAGATCAACTATAATCGATAGTAACTTAGCCGATGCATTCTTTGTTGCTCTTCGACATTGGACTTGATGAAACTTCTATAACATGTCCACTATAACTTTAAGCTTCTTTGGCTTTAATCCATCTATCCAACTTCTCAAATGTGTCTTCATGAGTGTAAATGTATATACCTACTAAGAATACACTCAAAGCACACATTAAAACATAATCAATGTGTAGTTATCATCAAAACAAGATGTAAGCCTAGGTTATCCAACCATAGGGCTAACAAAATGGTCCCCAAATTTTTTTTGATGCATATAGATACAAATGGTACAAGGGGAGCAAGAATATCAAGGAACATTTGGAACATTTTGTTTCCTAGTAGACTCTTATTAGTACTAAATTTTATTCAAGGAAAAATCTCTATTCTCTTCTTTTCAATTTTATCTAGTATTTGGGTGTATAAGGAGTGGTTTTGTGTGTGTTTTAGAGCGCCATTTGGTGTGTGAGTGCTTTGGGTTTATGTGTGTAAGTATATGGAGAAGAAAAAGGGCTGTCGTAGGGTAATGTGTGAGTGAGTGTTTATGTGATCATGTGTGTGTGTGTGTGTGTGTTTGTGGGTGTTTTGTGTGTGTAGATGAGTAGAGGGAAAGCAAAAAAGCTTATGTAAAATGGTGCATGCCATGAGGTGTTTTGTGAGAGTGCCATGAGGGGTTGATGCGTGGATGTGAAGGAGTGAGGCTGCCATAGGCATCTTGTTTATGGGTGCTTGTGTGTGTGTGTGCGCGCGCTCGCGCGCAAGCCGGTGTGCACATGTAGGGGTAAGGCCTGCCGTGGCTGTGTAGTTGTTTGTGTTTTCAAGATGCAAGCTAGCTGAAATGGTGTGTAGGTGTGTGTTGGTTTGTGAATGATTGTGTGTAATGTTGGGTTGTTGTGTATGTAGTATGAGAGGGGGGTGGTGTGTGGGTGTGTTTTGATGGTGTAGTGGGGGGTGTATAGGTGTGTGTCCACATGTGTGTGTGTGTGTAAGTGTGTGTGGGTAAAACGAAGTAAAAATTGGAATTTATGTAAACGAGTGGGTGGTGTTAAGCTAATAGGGGGGTTGCCGAGAGGAGGAATGACCAAGGGTGAACAGTAGAATATTTAGTGTAACGACTTGGAAGTCCAAAATGTTAAGAGACTTTCTCAATCATTTATACTAAGACAATAATACCCTTAACAGAAGTAACACCACTAATCTGTCAGGGCAACTAAACCATCAATTAATGTACTACCCTCAATGTACAGTCATAATTGGTAAACTGAGTTTAAATCCAAATATTAAGCTAGAGAAGTTCACCCTCACGGGGGTTCTAATGGTCAATACTAAAACTTAAATCAACTTCTCTCACTCTGTTCTAATTCATACTCAGGCAACCTGTTGTTGGTTACTACCTGAAGAAGGGAAGTCAAACGAGTGTGAGCTTTTGAGAGCCCAATAAGGTCGATCAAGGATTCACAGTGCAAATCCAACAATTTTACAATTAAAGTCACGTGAGAGTTTGAAAAGTTTTTAAATAAAATCACAGCATCTCGATATAAATGTAGGGAAGAATATCAACTCAATCCCTCAATTCAGTAGAGAATTCAAAACATTTCAGATACAATAAAACAAAACATATGACATTGAATAAAGAGCAGTACATAATAGCAAAGCCATCCCAGGTCCCCGATACTGCTCAGATACACTCTACATATGAATATATACACTAACAAGTCAATTTGGGTATTAGCTTTAACGCAAACAAAACATACTATCTTTGTGACACCAACAGTACATTTACTTTCCCATGTAAATGTTCAAAAGAAATAAACACAATTCAAAATGTTGTATAATGATCGGATCAATAAAATAAATGAGCATTAAAAGAATGTCAAACGAACGCTATAAGGTTCAAGATAAAGTTTCATGGACAGTTCCAAAATATTTTTTCGGCAATCATAAAATCAGAGTTCAATGATATTCGAAAACAAATCAGGATAAAACGTACGAAATCAATCTGATGAAATGGGATTTTAGATAGAATCCCTTACTTCGATCCGAAGTTAAGCTAAGCTAGAGAACCTCAATCGAAAATCTACTGAACTAACCTATTTTGGACAAATCGTTTATCAGAATCCAATCTATGTTATGATACCATAATAGCAATATCAACTACCTAGAAGGTGCTTACTCCTACTATCAAAATAACGCTAATGCAAACCCAAACGGTTTCTACATACGGCCAAATTATCCAGAAATCCTAACACAACCCCAAAGTTTAACAACACCTAATTTCATAAAATGCTTTTATAGTTTAAATAGTATATAAGTTCAATATACTAAATATATGAATTTTTAAATATTTTCTGTTTAAAAATAATTTCCTTAAATACAAGAAGAGTCCAAAAATAGCATTATAACTTTTAGGTCAAAACAATATCCCATATTTTTTATAATAGCTAAAAAATATATAATAAAAATACATAAATTGAAATCAAGTTAAAAACTCATTAAATGTATTATTAAACTATTCATTTTGTTCAACCAAGTGCGATGCAGAAAACATAGTAGACCATATCTGAAAATTATGAAATCGGAACTGGAATATCTTAGAAACATAAAAATAATACAAAAATAATTTTAGAACTAAATAATGACTTTATGTAGTCCATACAGATTTTAGAAATCTCAACTTGGACAAAATATAAAAATATTAAACAATTTTAGAAAATTCTAAAAATTTCTCAGAAATTCTAAAATTGAAATATTATCGCGTCTGTTAAGAAGGCCGGAGGCCACCTCACATGCCCCTATGCACGGTGCACGGATTACTATTCATCATCTTCTTTAGCTTGAATAGTAACTCTAATAGCAACCCTAAGTTTTTAATTTTGTTCTCTCAATTATTGCTTCATTTTTTTTCTCGGTTTCTTGCTTTAATCCTTCCTCTGATACTCTAACACATAAAATAAAAAGTATATAAGATCTAACATCAAATTCGTGGAGTTTCTACACAAAATAAATCATATAAATGTGTATATATATATACATGTATTTACACACACAGGGATGGCACGATTTAGCGATTTACCAGATCGTGATTCTTCCTCTGAAACAATGATTCTTCTTCTCCAAATCTTTCCAACGATTTCAAGCCCTCTCTATTTTCTTCTCCTCTTCAAATGGGTCTCTCTCTCTCTCTCTCTAGGTTCTCCCCTTCTTTCTCCCCTTTTCTTTTTCTATTTCTGAAAGTAACCAAAATTCATATAAACCAAATGGTTCAACTTTTTCCATTTTCCTCTCCACTGTTCCCTCTACCTTGTCTTATGACTTCTCCTCTTTTCCTTTTCTAATTTCTCCTTTCATGTTCTTTCCCTCTTTTACATTCTATAAACATGAATCCCAATTTTCCTCCGTTCTCTCTTCTTTCGTGACTTTCCAAAATCAGAGAATCGAAAGAATCAGATCAATATATGTATGTATATTTACACATATATTTATCTAGATCAATTTTATTGTTCCAAGTCAACCCCTTCACTTTCATTAACTGTCTATTGTAACCAGCATCATTATTTACAGCTATGGTCATGGGTAAACTTTTAGCGACAATATTCTTACTTAACTTCGATAATTTTTTTTAGCGACTTTTAGCAACCAATAAGGAAGCAGAGTAGCGTATCAAACATATTAAAAATTTAAAGCAGATAAGTTATAGGAAGTTATTTATTTTGGACCTGTTTGTAATAATAGTAAGTCGTGGGTGAAATTTAAAATGATTAACAAAACTTGAAGGAAGTTTTTGTTTGTAGTTTATCTTTTAGGGTTTTCTATTTATACCCATTTTTTAGAGAGACAGCCGGCCCTAAGTTTTTATTCCAAATTTCTGAGACATGGTTAAGAGAGGAACGGACGGAGGGATGCTTCGGCAAAACTTTTCGGTAAGTTTTCTAGCCGAATTTTCTTCAGATTTATTGAAAGTTTATGAAACTATAAGGGGGTTGCCGCGGGTTGTACATGCCGTGCAAAAGTGTGTGTGTGTGTGTGTGTGTGTTTAGGGTTATGCCGTGAGAACCTTGTGAGTTTTAGGGCAGTGGAGAAACAGTTACCGTGAGAGGTTTGTGATTGGGTGGGGGCTGCTGCGGTGTGTGTGTGTGTGTGTGTGTGTGCTTGTGTGGGTGTGCGCAGGTGAAATGTGTGTGTTAAGTGCATGAGGGGTACAGAGGAAGGAGGAAAGTAGAAGGAAAAAGGGGTTGGTTGTTAGGTAAGGGTGATAACTGCCCTGAATTGGTTTGGAGGCTACCATGGCCACTCGGGTTTTCAGTGTGTTTTTGTGTGTGCGATATAAACTGTGTATGAGTGTTTGCCTTTGTGTGTGTGTGTGTATAGCATGTGCGTAAGAGTATAATGAGTGCAAGTATACATGTGGGTCTAAGAGTGGTAAGGAAGAAAGAGTGAGGACAGCCATGGAGGGGCTGCCATGGCTGGGTACAAGCAAGTTTGAGTGCATCAAAGAGAGGGAGAGAAGAGACCTATTGCTGGACAGATTTAGCGTGTTTTGTGTGGGGAGTATATTGTGTGAATATAATGAGAATGAAGATTAAGGGAGAGACGGCAGTGGTATGAATTTTTGCATTTAATGTGTGGGATTCTGTGTCTATGTGGGTTTTAGATATGTAGAGAGAGAGAAGAAGGGGGCAGCCATGGCTGCCATGAAAGAGGAAGGAGGCTGGGCAGCCATGGGCTGCCGTAGTTGAACTTACGATGTTTGTTGGTGCGTTTGTGACTGAAAAGAGAAGAAGGAAATAGCAGCAGGGTGTTGCCTTCGTGAGAGTGCATGTGTGCATGTGTGAAGGTGAAATGAACGAAGGTAGGAGAAGAGCTACTACCGAGAGGCAGTAGCACCGTTAGTTGGATAAAATTTTATGTGTGTTTGTGTACCCATTGGTGTGTGTAGTCATGTGGGTACGTGTACGTGGTATGCATGTAATTATGGGTGTATGTCCATTGGGTAAACCAGAGTAGGGAAGACCCACTGCCATGAGGCAGCGGGTGATGGAGTTATACAGATATGTTTGTTTGTGTGAAGGTTGGCAGTAAGTGTAAGGGAAAGATATATGTGTGTGCAAGAGAGAGAGAGAGAGAGAGAGAGATTAAAGGCTGTTGGGTGTTGCCGTGTTGGATTTTTGTTGTGCTGTGAGCAGAAGGGAAGAAGAAGAGAAGTAATAATGGGTTAGTGAGGGTGATAGATAAAAGAGTGCCGAGGGGAAAAAGATGGGAAGCGCGAATCGGGTATTTAGTTGACGTTAAGATCGGCACGTACATATGCCAGCACACGGTTATCATTAGCATGTGAAAAATTACAATATAATACGTTAGACCATATTAGAATTATTGGCGAAATTTTGTAATTTTCTGAGATCCTATGAATTTTTACTATTTTCTGTAATTTCAGAATTGGAAAATTGTTTTGAAGCCTTTAAACCCTGAAAATGTTTCGGAGAAAATTTTAGTAATGTCTTTAAGGTATAAATTAAACTCAGTTCTCATTTTATGATTTTTGGAGTTTAATTGCTATGGTTTCTGTATCGCATTGTTTTTAGCAAAATGAATAATTTAAAATTAGTTTTAATTTCTTTTAATTTCTGATTTAAATTTCTATAACTTTTATACATATTTTAAAGTTGTTAAAAAAATTATGGGATTTATTTTGCAACTGGAAGTAATTATTGCAATTATTGGGTTTTTATTGTATTTAAAGAAATTATTTTAATTTTAAAATATTCACAAATTCAGAAAATTCATATTTTGATTTTTTATATTGTTTTAAGATATAAAACTGTTTTAGTGTAAATTATTATAAATTCTAGAGTGTCGGTACACGTTAAGGAGTGTATAAGATTTTCGGTTAGGTTGGCCGTGTGCGAGAACTGTTTTGAGTGCCGTGTGCGAGAACTGTTTTGAGTGCGTGATTTTGGAGAGAGTGGGTACGTAGTGGGTAGTTGATATTAGGGTTTATAGCGTATTTGACATCAAT
Source organism: Escallonia herrerae (assembly GCA_033070095.1). Taxonomy (NCBI): domain Eukaryota; kingdom Viridiplantae; phylum Streptophyta; class Magnoliopsida; order Escalloniales; family Escalloniaceae; genus Escallonia; species Escallonia herrerae. Next base: position 446,333 of record JAVXUP010000333.1, on the reverse strand, counting down.
TATGTTCTAACAAATAAATTGCCAATCTAAGTTTATTCAGAAAATATTGATCGAGGTTGGTAGCATCGCATAACTTAGACTGATGTAAAGAATTCTATACGAACCCTATTTCGTTATTCTATTTTAAAATGCTTATAGAACAGTCTTACAAACTACATTGATTCGATTTTATGTTTGATAAAAGATGTTTTTTTTTTGAAACTGCCCATGAAACCCTAGCTTGAACCTTCTAGCTATCGATTGAAATTTTTTGTTTATTCTCATCTGTTTTATCGATCCAATCATCATAAAATGTTTTGAAAATCTATTTACTGTTTTTCAATGTTGACATGAGTTAGTAAATTGGGAGCCACAAGGATGGTCTGTATTGTTGGCGTTATAAGGATGGTCTGTGGGTTGGGTTAACTAGTATCTAGATGGACTAGTCAATGTTATATATGCATATGTAAAGCGATCGAGCACTGCCAGGGTGGCTTTGCTTCTGTACTGCTCATGTTCAATGTTTCCTCTTTACGTTTTATTGCACTTGAACTGTTTTGAATACTATCCATTCATACTTTATTATACTTTAAGTGTTTTGAAATGATATTTATTTAAGGGATTGAGTTGATACTCATCCTTATGCTTATATTGAAATGCTGTAGTTTTCTTTGAAAATCGTTTTGAAGTTATCATTTGATTGTATATAGAAAATCATTTGAATCGCTCTGTTTCTTTCTTAAAAATTTGTTATTTGGTTTAAATATGAAATCGTCCGAATCGTTTTTAAAATATTTTTAAATCATTGATCGACCTTACTAGGCTCTCAAAATCTCACTCTCCTTTAACTTCCTTTCTGTAGGTAACATCCAGCTTTAGGTTGAGGTTGCCTGCACAGATTAGAGCCGAGCTAGCTAAGGAATTTAAATTTAAGTTTAGTATTGATCGTTAGAACCCTACGTGGATAAATGTTATTGTTTAAACTATAAAGATTAGATTGATGTTTTACCTACGATAGTTTACTAAGATTATGATTAATGGTTTAGTTGCTCTAACAGATTTATGGTATTATTTTGAGATAGTATTATCTTAGTGTAAATGATCGAGCGAGTGTTAACGTTTTGGAAAATTTCGGGATGTTACACACATATTATCTCAAATAGCAGTACTCTTAAATCACAAACTCCGTCACACTGTAAATCATATCTCTATAATTTTTCCTTTATCAATTTATACCATTAAATCGCTGTTAAACTGTAACTTTCACCTTTTAAACGGGCAATCGTCCCTAATAGTCCAAATAAATTATTGCAATTGACTGTAAGCCAAATTTGAGATTGGGGTATTACATTCTCCTCCCATTAAGAGGAATTTTTCCTCAAATTTCACAATATTTATAACTTCTGGGCACCAGGCTCTCGCTACATGACTCTGGTAGGAACCAACATAATAGCAGAGCACTACCTAATTCCGCACCAAAATTCATATTTCATCAATACTCAAGCGTCACTATTCTCGTTCAAATCGTAACACTAAGCTTGAACCTATCAGTCATCATACCCTTTGATGGCCGCAAAACCTCACAACCATCATGTTTGAAATTTACTTCTCATCCCAATTATGCTTTTATCTTCAAACAAAACTTTCTCTCACTAATATTCAGGATTTCTTGATTGTGTATAACCAGTTACCAGAGGAGATCACTTCCCTCTAATTTCTCATATCTCTAACCCCAAGCAACAACATCACTTTCCAAAATGTGTAGACTATAGGCTTACATAATCTTTATCTATATATTATGCTACGTGCTGCTCTACAACCTTGGTTATGTTTTTGGCCACTAGAAATACATTCTCTCCATCATCCTTACCCAGCTTCACCCAAATGATAAAAGCCTTGAACTTCACAATCCATATAACATACCATAATGACATGTACTCTTAAATTATATGCGTGGTTCAATCCATAAAAAGTAAAAGATGCATTGTAATTGTGCTAGAAAAGGATAAACCATTTAGTCAAAAATAGTGAGCAACCAGTTTTTTTTCCCTCAATTACATCTCTTATCTTAGGTTAGCTCATGCCTCAAGGTCTGACCAAGTCATGTACGACGATCAAACTAGAATTCTGAGGTACAAGCTATAACCCAAAATGCACAGTTCAACCATCATTACTTGTGAACCTGAATTCACATCCACAACACTCCGCTATATGCACATAACTTTTGCTTATTAGAATGAGGATAAAAGATCCAATGCAAAGGTTCTAGTGATCATTTGCGACAAGGTCAACAAATGACCCTCCATGCTTCGACAAATGTGATCTTGATCAATAAAAACTTGTTTCAAGAACTTATAAACAAAGGCATCCCTACGATAGGAAAATTTTCACTTAGTTCTCTCTAATCCCATTTCTGTAAATTGACTACTACTTCAACTTGTGTCCTCAACACAATGTAGTTAATAACAACAATTCTGCAATTATAGATTAAGATCGATAACCTTGAACAAGGAATTAACTTGGCATTAGCCTCCTCGTGCTAGCTCTATGATTACGATTATCAAATTATATATACAAACACATTAGAGAAGAACAATACAGCTAGAAGTTAAGGACAGACCCCTAACTCTACCATTATCCTACCTCACTCTTATTTGTCTAGGTACGGGTCTACAGAATCCTGATAACCTGGCTCTGATACCAACTGTAACGGCCCAAATCCGAAATGATAGACACTCACTCGATCATTTACACTAAGACAGTAATACCCTCAAACTCAACCAAACTAATATCACCAATCAGTCAGAGCAACTAAGCCATCAATTAATGTATTATTGTAAGTGTACAGTCATAATAGGTAAGCTAAATTGAAATCCAAATAATAAGCAAGAGAAGTTCATCCTCACGGGAGTTCTAATTATCAATACTAAAATTTAAATCAACTTCAGTCGCTCGACTCTAATCCATACTTAGGCAACCTATTACTGGTTAACGAGAGAGCTTTTGAGAGCCCAATAAATCGATCAAGGATTCAAAATATTACAAATCAAACAATTTTATGTTTAAAGTCACAGGACAATTTGAAAAAGGATTTTAAATAAAATCAAAGCATCTCGATATAAATTTAGGGAAGAATATCAACTCAATCCCTCAATTCAGTAGACAACTCAAAACATCACAAATACAATAAAATGAAAATAGTTGACATTGAACATGAGCAGTACAGAATAACAAAGCTACCCCTGTAGTGCTCAGATACGCTTATATATGCGCGCGCGCGCACACACACACACACACACACACATATATATATATATATATATATATATATATATATATATATATATATATATATATATATATACTAACTCGTCTATTTAGGTACTAGTTTTAACCCAAACAGAACAGATCATCCATGTAACACCAACAGTGCAAACCATCCTTATAGCGCCTCAGATTGACTATCTCATGTCAATGTTCACAAGAAATAAACATAATTCAAAATGTTGTATAATGATCGGATGAAAAAAACAGATAAACATCAAAATAATTTTAAACAATCGCTTTAAGGTTCAAGATAAGGTTTCATGGGCAGTTCCAAAACATTTTTAGGACAATCATAAGATCAAAGTTCAATAATATTAGATAACAAATTAAGATAAAAACATTTGGTCCGAAGTTAAGCTAAGCAAGAGAACCTCAACTCAAAATCTACTGAATAAACCCAAATTGGATGAATAGTTTATTAGAATCCAATCTACGTTATGATACCCTAATCTCAATATCAACTACCTAGAAATTGCTCATGCCTACTCTTGAAATAATGCAAACCCGAACGGTTCTGCATACAGCCAAAGTACCCAGAAACCCTAACACAACCCTAAAGTCTAAGCACACCTCAAAATTCACAATAAATATCATAAAATTGCTTTTATAGTTTCAAACTGTATATAAGATCAAAATACTAAATATCTGAATTTTTGAATATTATGTTTAAAAATAATTTCCTTAAAAGAAAGTCGATCAAGGATTCAAAATAGTGCAAATCGAACAATTTTATGTTTGAAGTCACATGACTATTCGAGAAAGGATTTTAAATAAAATCACAACATCTCGATATAATCATAGGGAAGAATATTAACTCAATCCTTCAATTCAATAGACAACTCAAAACATTTCAAATACAATAAAACAAACACAGACGACATTGAATATGAGCAGTACATAATAGTAAAACTACACATGCAGTGCTCAAATATGCTTTACATATGCATAAGTACACTAACTAGTTTTTTTAAGTACTAGTTTTAACCCAAACAGAACATATCATCCTTATAACACTAATAATGCAGACCATACTTATAATGCCTTAGATTGACTATCTCATGTCAATGTTCACAAGAAATAAACACAATTCAAAATGTTGTATAATGATCGGATAAAAAAAACAGATGAGCATCAACAGAATTTTAAACGATGGCTTTAAGGTTCAAGAACATTTTTATAACAATCATAAGATTGGAGTTCAATGATATTCGATAACAAATTATGATAAAACATACGAGGTCAATCTGATGAAATTGGATTTCAGATAGAATCCCTTATCTCGGTCCATAGGTTAAGCTAAGCTAGAGAACCTCAATCGAAAATCTGCTGAATAAACCTAAATTGGACAAATAGTTTATCAGAATCCAATCTACGCTATGATACCATAATCCCACTATCAACTACCCAGAAATTGCTCACTCCTACTTTCAAAATAACGAAAACCCGAACGGTTCCACATACAGCCAAACTACCCAGAAACCTAAACACAATCCTAAAGTTTAAGTGAAAAATATCACTGAAGGTCACCAACAATATTGCTATGCCAATCGTCTCTAAATAATCAAAATAATATCACTCATGGAAGCTGCCGCTAAAGAAATAATTGATCGGTTAGATATTACTATAAAACCAACCCTCAATTTGGGGTATTACATTTAGGGTAAGGGCTTGACTGCTAAGGGTTTCGCTAAAAATCATTTACTTCCTAATAGTCTATTGCCCAATTTTTCTAAAGCTACTTCTAAGCTTATTTTGGCCAAATACAGAACAAAAACCCTAGCTATTTTTAAGAAATCTACTATGTGAAAAAAAAATTAGATTTTTTGAGGTGGCAAAGGGGGTTAGTTGATGCGTTCATTGAAAAATAGTACAGTAAATTTAAAAATAGCAAACCAATGTAATTTTGCGTAGAAATTTTATGAGAACCCTAAAATGGCGGAATGTTTCAACGTCTAAGTTTCGGAACATTCCGAAACTGATAGCTATTTTTAGCAAAACCGGCTTCCAAGTGCTTAGTTAATTGTCGGTTAGAGATTTTTGAGAGAAAAATCTCCGAAGGACTTTTGAGTCTGAAAAATTCATCTAGTGGCTTAAAAAGATGTTTTAGATTAGTTTTGGGTGTGTTTTGGTATATTAGTCATCAGGGGGTGTTTTGGTAATTTTACATAAGTCCTTTGAGTGTTTTGGTAATTTTCCTTACTTGGACGCGAATTTTTAGTGAGCATGCATGTTTGAGCATCAAGAATTACTACTTTTGGGATTATAATTTATGTTCTGATAGACTAGGGTTAGAACCGGCACTCGAGCAAGTGTGCAACCCGGTTAGCAACTCAAGTACTCCTGCCATGTCCCTATATATATATAGGGAGCTGATCCGTCGAGAGCGCTAGCAAAATAGGAGATCTTGCTAGCAAGATCTCCTATTTTGCTAGCGGACGGACCTTTTTACCATTTTGCCCCTGCTCCCCCCTCCGCTACACTGTCTAGCGGACCACTTTCTTGGGCCCACGTTGACAGCCAAAAAGGATTCCGCTACACTGTCTAGCAGACGACTGTTACTTTGTCATTATCCCACCGTCCGCTAGACAGTGTAGCGGACCGTTTTTCCCTTTCTTTACTTCGAAACCCTTATTCATTCCTTCTAAACTGCTATTCATTCCTTCTTCTCACAATTCTTCTAGCGTCGTTGGCAAGTAGATCGGCGCAATTTCTTCTCAAGAAATCCTTTATTCGACGAATCAATCACGTAAGTTTACAAACCAATCTTTTATTTGTTCATAATCTAGAGTTGTTATCGCGGCTTATGCATGATTTTGAATGTGTGCGCGGTGCATTGTGCTAGCGTTTGTCAATGTATCTATACATATATATAGATTATATATGTGTATTGCGTATTATTTGTTCATGTGATTTCACTTGTAAAATCCCATTCCGTGTCTGTTTGTATCTATGTACATTGCATATACACAACATGTGAACTTATGTGAGTATTATCTGATCACATGCTAGCGTTGACTGTGCTAGCGTTGTATGTTTGAGAATGTTTACGCTTCCAACCTTGCCGTTTTGCATAATTTCAGTTGCGAAAAATGGATTTCAACCCTGGACCAGAAGATCCGTCCGTATTATACGACCAAGCAAACCATATCAGTACGCTCATATGGGATGGTGGAGTAAGATACTTATTTTATCAACTTTGTTATTCTTGGGAACGTTGTATATCGTTTAATTTGCTTAAATTGTATTTATTAATTCGTAGGAAAGAGCACTTCTCAACACGGTAGAAGTATCCGATAATTTTAAAGCATGGAAATTGAACAGAACCCAGAAAAGATTACTGCGTGGGATTGGGTTTGGGATTTTCACGCATGGGCAGATCTTTCAACAACTTGACCGGCACTTAATAGGTGCCCTTGTTGAAAGGTGGAGAAGTGAAACGAATACGTTTCACTTCCCTCTCGGAGAGCTGACAATTACCCTAGAAGATGTAGGGTTCATCTTAGGGTTACCGGTGACGGGGCGGCCGGTAATAGCTCCTCCGTCGGAAGCAACGAATAAGAGGACCGCTAGGGACTTCTTTACTTCGATACCCCAGGATCAATTTAGCACTGGGGGTATCAAGTTGAAATGGTTGGTAGATACCTACAAGGTTCTGCCGGATAACTACACGGATCAGATGCTTGTGCTGTACACACAAGCTTTCCTCTTGTGGGTGATGGGGGCAATTCTGTTCCCAACAACGTCGAAGAATACCGTCAGCGTCAAATATTTACCGTTGTTGGGTAACCTGCTGGAGGTTGGGGATTATGCCTGGGGAGCCGCAACTCTTGCGTACCTCTACCGAGCATTGCACAAGGCAACGAGGCCCGACTCCAAAGCGATATGTGCATGTCTCTCGCTATTGCAGGTATATCATACAATTCTTGATTACTTGCTCGTTTCTTTTTTTTTTGGTTGAATTGACAATAAAATTTGACGATACTTTATTTAATTTGTCTTTGCTCTCAGGTGTGGTCTTATGAACACCTTGCTACCGGCGCACCCACGCGTAGGGACGGAACCGATAATGTGTGGCCTCGGTTGTGCGCCTGGGAGTACAGCCGGAAGGACAGCCACTACCAGAGGAGAGACGATCCCCATCACAACATTACGTACTATCGGGGGGAGCTCGACTCGTTATCTCCTGGCCAGATGCGATGGGCACCGTACAAACATTTGGCGCGACGGGTGGGAGAGTCGTTCGTCTTCACGCTCTCCGGGTTGCAACGCACACCCCTGATCCACTTCGAGGTCGCAGAGTGGCAGCTGCCAGATCGCGCTATGCGCCATTTTGAGTGCCTGCAGGGGTTGCCAGCCGGTGCGCCGGATATGAGGCTTAACAGGAACCCACCGGGTGTCCCTCGGTTTGGCAAGGCAAATGCGCACGACTTGTGCGCACGAGAACTTGAGGTTTGGGATTCCTGGCAGGACACGCTGGCGGCCATTGTGTCGGAGCCTGACCCCGTGATCAGTATCGAACAGTACAATGGGTGGTACTACCGCATCACCCGGAGGAGAGTAGCTCCAGTAAGGTTTGAACGCGGGGAGAAGTACCACCCTAGGGGTCAGATCGATGAGCACATGGCATACAATCTGGTAAGTTGGCCAATAAGTGCTTTAATTGAACTTGATGATTCTAACTGTGTATGAAGTTACTTATTTATTATCTCTTTGGATGTAGGTTAATGCCTCGTTCGCCTTCTTCCAGAAGTTGCGCGAGCGGAAGGATTTGGTGGATGCAATGGGCGAGGAGCTTCGCCAACAGGCTGATGCGTTGGCGTATGGCTGCGGGAATTTTTTACACCAAGCATCGGGCCAGCCTTCCGGCGTCAGCCCGGGAATGGGTTATCCGGGGTGGCAGCCCCCATATGTGAGCGAGGGATACACCGATCCCTCGGGACAGACTTCGGGAGTGAGCCAGGGATATGGTGGTCCCTCTGTACCGGGAATGGGTGGTGATTGGGGACCGCCAAGCACCATGGGCCAGGCTCAAGCGCCGTGGGAAGACTACAGTGCGCCCTCCTTCTCTTTGCTATTGGACTCGGAACCCCAACCCTTCTCTCAGAGTCAAGTCACGCAAGACTGGGGTTTCGAACACATCAGTCTGTCGGAGACACTGCCCATTGTCCCGTGGGCAGGACCATCTATTGCCGAAAGAGGGCAATATCTCCCAGTCGACCCCCCCGAAGGAGTGCAATATCCCCTTGTCGACCCCCCCGAAGGAGTGCAATATCCCCCTGTCGACCCCCCCGAAGGAATGCAATATCCCCTCGTCGACCCCCGAGGGCAATATCGCAAAGGGCATCCAGTGAAGCCCCTAAAGCCGCATAAATGCCAAATAATCAGAGAGCGTTATTTTAGCGGCTTCCCCCGGGACAAAGCGTTGTATAGTGTGAATCATCCGGAGGGCATGGATTACACTTGCGAGTGGGGAGAAATGGCCTCCCTGGCTCCGGGGAGTTGGTTAGACAACGGTGTCATCTCCACATACGTGGAGATTCTGAAGGAAAGGGGTCGGGAGCGGCTGAACGAGTACCCGGCTGTTTTTTTGGTGGATGCCTTTTTTCATAGCCTCCTAGTGTCTGAATGGCATGAGTGGGTCGAGCAAAGGCGGAAGAAAAAGTTGAGCCAGTGGAGACCGTCCGCTAACCTACGAGCGTATCTTGCTAGGGATAGTCCAGTGAGCGCAAGTGTTGCCGACGTGTTTCTAATCCCATTTTTAGGGGAAAGCCACTGGTACTTGGTTTGCTATGAACCGAAAGAGAAAGTCGTATCGGTGATCGACAGTCTCCACGACGATACCGCCCACATGCCTGTGCTGCAGATGTACAAAGCCCAGTTGGACTCAATGGTAATATTACGATTGTTGTTTAACAGTTATTGTAACTTGGCATAAATGTTAACTCGTGTCTTACGCCGTTTTGTGTTTCTCGCAGAATATATTTTGTGCAATGGTCAATGGTATCCGTGGTAACCCTGTACCGGCGCGGCCAAAGCTCGATTGGCGACTGAAGAAGAGGAGGCCCAAGCAACGTAACACTTCGGACTGCGGCGTTTTCCTTTGCATGTACATGGATTACATTTGTCGGTCCGAGAGCCTCAAGGCGGCGGTGTGGAGCCAAGCAGAAGTAGACACCTTTAGATATAGAATGGCTTGGCAAATTATGAAAGGCCGGCCTAGAGCGGTTAGGTATATTGTAAATCCGGCTAATGCCGAGAATCCCTCCCAACATGATTCCCTCAGTTGACATTGTACCATTACACTGTCAAATTTTTTTAATAAACTATGATTATTTAGAAAGCTCTCATTGATTTGTGTTGAAGATTATTGATTGATTGATTTGTCTGATTTCCGTTGAAGATGATTTTGATTGATTTGAGTTTGATTTTTTTGGCTCTCATTGAGAATGATTGAAAGGTGGAAAACAAAATGTGTAGCAAACAGTAGGGAAGTGTTGGGTTAAGACATTCTGCTGGTCCGTCCGCTACACAATGTGGCGGACAGTGGGGGAAGTGAAAAAGTTTTCTAAGTGTTGGGTTAAGAGTTTCTGCTGGTCCGTCCGCTACACAATGTGGCGGACAGTGGGGGAAGTGAAAATTTTCTAAGTGTTGGGTTAAGACATTCTGCTGGTCCGTCCGCTACACAATATGGCGGACAATGGGGGAAGTGAAAATTTTCTAAGTGTTGGGTTAAGACATTCTGCTGGTCCGTCCGCTACACAATGTGGCGGACAATGGGGGAAGTGAAAATTTTCTAAGTGTTGGGTTAAGACATTCTACTGGTCCGTCCGCTACACAATGTGGCGGACAGTGGGGGAAGTGAAAATTTTCTAAGTGTGGGGTTAAGACATTCTGCTGGTCCGTCCGCTACACAATATGGCGGACAGTGGGGGAAGTGAAAATTTTCTAAGTGTTGGGTTAAGACATTCTGCTGGTCCGTCCGCTACACAATGTGGCGGACAGTGGGGGATTGAAAATTTTCCAAGTGTTGGGTTAAGAGTTTCTGCTGGTCCTTCCGCTACACAATGTGGCAGACAGTGGGGGAAGTGAAAATTTTCTAAGTGTTGGGTTAAGACATTCTGCTGGTCCGTCCGCTACACAATATGGCGGACAAAGGGGGAAGTGAAAATTTTCTAAGTGTTGGGTTAAGACATTCTGCTGGTCCGTCCGCTACACAATATGGCGGACAATGGGGGAAGTGAAAATTTTCTTAGTGTTGGGTTAAGACATTCTACTGGTCCGTCCGCTACACAATGTGGCGGACAGTGGGGGATTGAAAATTTTCCAAGTGTTGGGTTAAGAGTTTCTGCTGGTCCGTCCGCTACACAATGTGGCGGACAGTGGGGGAAGTGAAAATTTTCTAAGTGTTGGGTTAAGACATTCTGCTGGTCCGTCCACTACACAATGTGGCGGACAGTGGGGGATTGAAAATTTTCTAAGCGATTTTCTTAGCGTTGGAGTTTAGAGCGGACGTTGGAGTTTCTCCGCTATACAATGTAGTTTGTTCTAGTTGGTATTAAACTTTGTTCAAGTTGGTAGTTTCTGGCAATGGAATAAGTGCTTTAGCAGATGATTAAACAATCTCAACATTCTCGACCGCATGATATTCCATCAAAAATTTGACGCCCTCAAATCATCAATTGACCATCACAATTCTCAAATGCACAATTAAGAACCTAAAATTATCAGACACAAATTTATTAACACAAATTTATTAACACAAATTTAGGGTTCAACATTGGGGGAAAACTTTTTCACAGGTGCTTTGATCAAACACGGATACTTGAAACCTAAATAGCCCATTGTGTTCAAAGATTACAAACTCCCCTTCTTTGAGGTCGTGCTGCTCGCAGAAATTACTCCAACCCTCTGCGAAATAAAGTTGCTCTTGGCCGCGCTTCTTCTTGATTTTAACAAGCCATGACCCCTTGCTGCTGGTTAAAGTTGCTTCGAGCCAAGTGGCTTCGTGCCAAAGTGTGGTAAGCAATCTGCAGAAGGCTACCGGTATGGCCTATCACATTCATTATAAGACAGATAAGTTTTTAAGCAAAGATAAAATTAACACACACGAAAACACAGAGTAAGAGGGATGCCTACAAGTTCGGTATGAAACCCAGGCACCATGACCTTGAAGAAGTGCCTGTTCACCGAAGCAGAAGCCATGGGGACGGTCGCCGTAGAGGGGGTCGCGGGTGGGTGAGACGTCGGAGGCAGAGAGAGAGAGAAACGAGTGGAAAAAGAGAGGCCGTTCTGATTGGTATTTAATAGGGGTTTGACGTCCGCTACATTGTGTAGCGGACAGAAGGCATACCAATAGTTTTCTGTCCGCTATATTGTGCCGCGGACCCCGAAATGTTCGTCTCTGCTGCGCCGTCCGCTACATAGTGTAGCGGACGGGACAAGCCAAATTTTTTTTAAAAGTTAATCTGTGAATGGGTCCATAAGAAATAACCTTCCAGTCTTCGGTAATAAGAAGCTAATCTCATCAAATATTACGTATAATTACAAATGTCAAACAATCTTGATGGCTTATACAAAAAAACTAAAGGTCCACTGCAGCTGCTTCTTCTTCGTCTTCTTCCTCGTCTTGCAAAACCCCTGGACTTATCCCCAGTGCCTTGTAATGGTTCCGCTTGTCATGGTCGGTCATTTTGTTGCACAATGCACACCTTCTCAGCTTTTTAGGTTGAGTTGCCTGTTCAATAGAGCTCTTCATCCGCGTAGATCTCTTGCGTCCTTTCGTCTGCGATATAATTGGGTCCAAAGGCCGGATATCATTGTCGTCTTCCTCCCCCGGCTCGTCATCTTCTGATCCCGTTGTAGGCTCAGTGTCAACCGCATTGCTGACTGAAGCTGCTTCCAACTGGTCGACGATGGGCTCTTGCTGCTGAGCTACCTCGAGGAGATGTTTATATCCGGCCATTGTAGCAGCACCTTTTACGGACAAACGGGTGAACATTGTCACCAGATGATTATACCGCAACGTCTCTGATTCTTCAAAGTCAGTATACGGGTGCTCCGGAAAGGCAATGGTACCGTGCAACCTGTTTGCACCTTTCGTCCACCGTGGCAGGACATATTTATCGGGGATTGTCCTGATATTCTTCTGGGTGAAAAACCGCAGAACGTGTCTACACAGGATGCCATGGAACTCAAACTTCTTGCAAACACATGTCACCGAATCCGTCAATGTGTCATGGCTCACCGTATAAATTCTGCGCAGCTTCTCAGGGACGAGGTCATTCACGAGCGAATAAACCTTGTACTCACGCGTAGACATTTCTGCCACCTTGTTTATACTGTATCGTCCCGATTTTCGCAGCTCTACTTGGTATAGCAAGAAGATCTCCTTCGTATAGACTTTGGCACCGTTCAGCTCCAGCGGGGTCTCGAGCAACCTTCTCCTTTGTTTGTACGTTGTTGCAAAGTCGGCAGCCCTTTCTTTTACGAACAACGAAGCTACCGCTTTTTGTGCGGATGCAACGAAAGTCTTCAAATTGGTAGCTGTACCCACATAACTATCGAACGTGGCATTCATAGATTCACTCCTGCCCGTCGTTTTCATGCCCGCTGAAAAATACCTCCTCGTGTAAACGCCAATCCATTGCTCTTTGCGCTCGTACAAGTGCTGGAGCCACTCGTTGTCTTGCAATGAGTAATCCCGAACAAGCTTTTCCCACCTCTCCTCGAATTCCTCAATCGTTAACGACTTGGTAACGCACTTGTCAAAATCCTGTTTAAAGTCTGGATACTTTGCGTACACGTGATGCAGACGTTCCGGGTATTTGTTGCTTATGTGCCAAGTGCACAAGTTGTGCCGGGTGTCTGGGAAGACGGTCGCAATAGCCTTCTTCATTGCCAAATCTTGATCGGTGATGATCACTTTGGGTGCTTTGAAGTTCATTGCTTCCAGCCACGTCCTAAACAACCATACAAAAGAACCCTCGCTCTCGTCCCTTAACAAGGCGAACCCGAACAGGATGGAGTGATAATGATGATTGACGCCGGTGAAAGGAGCGAACGGCATCGAGTACTTGTTGGTACGGTATGTGGTGTCGAAAGTCACGACATCCCCAAAATGCTTATAAGCTAGCCTCGAACGACCGTCGACCCAAAAAATTGTACTAACTCGATGCTCGTCGTCAAGTTTATAATCGAAGGTAAACTGCGGGTCCTCCATCTGCATCCGTTTCAATAGGCTCATTGTCGATTGCGCATCATTGAGGTCATACGCGGCTCGTCTATGGGTTCGGACCGCGTTACGAACGTCTGTCGTGTTAAAGTTTAAATTTTGAATTCCCCCAGCCTGTTCAGCAAGAACATTAACAATCTCAGTAGGTCCAATTCGCGCATTGCTCATTGTGTGAATTAGGCTCCTCGCGACCTTACCCATCTTCTTGTGTTGATGCATCTGACTCACCTTAGAAGGAGTTACTAACGGGTGATTGTGTGCCAGTTCCAGGCTGGTAATAAGCCAATGATCATGATTGGCTTTGTAGCTTACGAACATCTTGACCTGGCAATTTGTGCGCTCAAAGCAGTCCCGTCTTCTACGCGAATATCCTATTTCGTCATCACTGTCATCATTGCCTACGCGTGTCTCATTTTGCTGTGGATTTCTGCCCCTATGACACTCGTATAAGCGAGAGCATATCTTTTTTGTTACGTTGCTTGTTCTTGTAGTCTTTATTCTAATGCCAAAACCAACCCTCAATGAATACGCTCGAAAACATTCTTCAGCTTCTTCCAATGTTTGAAACGTTCGTCCTAGATACGGATCACTAGCATCTACGGGGACGTTGGAGCTCGACACGAAATCAGACATTGTGAAACAAGACCTGTGTAGAAATAGACTACGCTTAACAATCAAATGACATTTCTAACTGAAAATATTACCTAAAAATTACCTTGGCGAATAGACCAATTTAGGATGACAAACATACCGTATGCATAACCCCTGAAAGTGTCTCCAAATTAACAATTATTAATTTATTGAACATAACAAATTAAAATTACTAAGATAAATAGACGAATTCATCATGCCAAAAAATCGAATTAAACTATAATGACTTTATTTAGAGTTAACAAATTACACCTTTTTTATGAACATCATGTCTAGAACATCACAAATTGAAGAATACAGTGACAAATTTCTAGAACATAAAAAAAAACTATACTTTTTTGTCCAAACAAAATAAAATTATATTTTACCAGTCAATCCATAAAGAAAACTTCACCATTCGCAAACTTACCTTACTTGAGTGAAGCTTGAAGCAAGTTTTACTCGAAACTTGAAGGGAGCTGAAAATGGAAGCGAGTCCGAAGGAGAAGAAAATTGTAGCCGAAGGAGCTTGAGGAATTCCGACAACCCGTCGTGTGTAGAAATAAAGGTACAAACACGTGGAAATGTATCAGTTGTGTCAGGGAAGTCAGTCGTCCGCTAGACAGTGTAGCGGACGACTTTTTGGTTGTCAACGTGGGCCCAAGAAAGTGGTCCGCTAGACAGTGTAGCGGAGGGGGGAGCAGGGGCAAAATGGTAAAAAGGTCCGTCCGCTACACTATTTGCGGACGACTGACAACGCCGCAAAAAAAAAGGATCTGGGCCGTCCATCCCTTTGGGATGGACGTCTAAATCGCGCTAGCAAGATCTCCTATTTTGCTAGTGCTCTCAACGGATCAGCTCCCATATATATATATATATATATATATATATATATATATATATTCTATTTTCCATTATATTTTTATATGTACATGAATTTTACTAACTGGAAGCTTCAAAACCTCTTGATGTGCTACTATTTTCGTGTTAATTGTTTGACGAGAAAATAAAATAGTTCTGCCATGAGATGCTTATATTCCTAGTTGTTTTTTAATCTGGTTTATGTTGAATGAGATGAACTTTTATTTATCTATTTTGTTGTTGTGCCCCATATCCAATGGACGTTCTGCGCATTATCCTTGAAAGTGGTCGCCCCTGTTTCTACAAGATATTTATCCCGAGGTGTGAGGGATTCTGGGCCCTAGTTAGTGGGGTTATGTACGTTGACCGCAGCATACGGAAGTAGTGCTTTAGACACCTCATTTTTGTACGCCTTTTTAATTAGTTAAATATTGGGCTTCATTATTAATTAAAATGCATTACTGAGTATAGGCTTAGTGATGTAATTTAATTATTTAATTCAGTCCAATTCTATTTAATTAATTTGGTCCAGGTTAGTTGTCCAGTCCAATCCTCCTAGTTTAATTGTTTAGTCCAGTCTTGCATGACCAGTCCAATCTAGTCCACGACATTAGTCCAGTCCATTTAGATTAAGTCTGGTCCATGGTTTAGATTATCATGATTGATGTAATTTGTCTAGATGATTTTAGGAAAATAATCCATGCTTTATCCTTGATGCGAAGATCAAATCAATCAATTTTATGGTTAAGAAATGACTTGTCCCGAATCTGGTACATCCCATTTGTAATTTCAGAGATAATTACGGAAATTACGGTCAGATAATGCCCCGAAATTCGGGGAAAAAGATTTTTAATAAATGGGGTGAACCTAAAAAATCGGCAGATTAGTTGACTTTTATCAGTCTGCGATTTATCACTTATTCTGACTTATTTCTAGCTATGCAGATTAACATTGCCAATCTTATCAGATTCTGCACCCCTGAGCCCTATAGAAAGGGGTCTTGACCTCTATTTTAAGGGACAAACATTAAGTCTATTTCTAAGCTTATTCTCTTTAGAGCTTGCTTGTCATTTCCTCGTGAAGTGATGTCCAGCCTCTCTCGAGAATTATAGCCATCCAAGTCACCTTTAAAAACTTCACTATGTTCTTTGTATCGTGGATCCTTCGGCAACGTTCCCGAGTTATGAAGCCAAGCTGCATTCCAAGGTAACTTCTACCAGCTTTCATAGGGTATAAATCATTTAGATTGTCATCCCTTCCCATTCAACACATTTCATTTGAAAACAAAAAAAATTATTTTCATTTTTTTTACTAAGTCTAAGTCCAAAATTATAGACTACTTCACGTAGAACAAGTTTGATCGGATAGTACGCCATCAACCTCGATGTCGAGTTCAAGCCAAAAAATAATAAAAATTAACCTAGGGTGATTCTTGTCATATTTTTACATGCTATGTATTTCTTAGGCCATTAATTACTAGAAATGAAGTCGAGACCGAAAGGGCGCGGCGGGTGCCTAACACCTTCCTGTTGCGTAACTTAGTCCTCTGACCCGTCTCTTGGTTTCAATCGACTAGTCGTCCTTCTTAGACACTTTAGAGTCATTTTTAAGGGGTTTTCTTCTTTTTCTTTTCCTTTAATTAAATAAGATGGCGATTCTTAAATCTTCATTTTTAGGAAATTTTTCCGAGGCGATGTGCCATAAGTGGGTTATACTGTGATAGTTATATGATGAAACTTATTTGCTATATGCTTCAAATTTTGAAAACTGTTTGTGCAAGTACTATATATATATATATATATATATATATATATATATATATATATATATATATATATATATATATAGCCATTACAAGTGATCTTGATCCCTGATCATGGAAAAGAAAATCCATGGCATCTTTTTTATAATCCCTAAAATCTATTTTAGGGATATGGAGTGTGTGCTTGCTGGGCTTTAGCTTATTTCTTTAATTTATCAGGTGACGACCTTGAGGAAACCAACCCCTACAGGGATCACGAGCGAGAGGCACCAGAAGACAATCTTTAGAGTAAAAGAGTTTGCTTTAGATCTAATAACTCTCATTCTTGTGGTTGCTAGGATTGATGAGTTTATTTAAGGAGCTTAGGTCTCCTCGAATTTTATTTTTACTATCAGTCGGGTTTATTTGAAGATATTATGAGCGACATTTGAAGAATCTATATGTGCGGCGCTTAGTAGCCATTTAAATGTTTTAGAATCTAATGAAATCTTGTGTACATGTTAAAGCTAGACCTGAAAAAAAAAAGAACCGGACCCGCGGATCGATCCGTAACCGGCCAAAAAACTCAGGTACGAGTATGAATTTTAGAGACCCGCAGAAATCAGATCCGTACCCAAACTGACCAAAATTTTCGAGTAGGCTCGGGTCAGATAAGGTTTACCCAGCTTACCCGTTTTTCAGCCTATATATAAAGAGACATGCTTTTTTGCCCTAACCCTAACCCTTCATTTTCATCTTTTCTCTCAATCTCACGCCGACCCAAGGCACCGCAGCCCCTCACTCGAGAGCCAATGAACGTGACATGCGACCACCGTCAGTCCCCTCAGCCCTCACTTTATCTAAGGCCACTCAACCACCTCACTCTTCTGCCGCCGATCGAGAAGCCCGCATTTGCCGCTGCAGATCGAAAGGCTCCACTGTTCTTACTTCTTTCACACTTCGACAACAACAGAGAAATCGCTGACGACCTTGACCACCTCCACTGGCCACTTCCAGTCTTCCACCATCGCAGATCTACTTCCACGGTCATCGACTTCCACCGTCATAGATCAGATCGACTGCCAATGCCACTGATCGTATAAAAGATTTATTGTTACTGGATTTTGTTTTTTTGATATTTTTGGTACTTGTTTGGTATGTAATTGGTTGATTCGTGGAATCAACATAAGTGAGATTCAATGTTGTCTTTCATTTGTGCTGTGTAATTGGTGTTGTTAATATTGTATAGATTCTAGATTTTTGGTTAATAAAAAGTGATTACAAAAATATTAAAGAAAATTTGGAAGATTACCCAATTACCTGCGGATTTATCTGAATTGTCCGGGTAGGGTATGGGCATGAAAAATGACTACCCATAAAAAATTGGGTAATTTTTATCCGAACCGAATTTACTCGTATCCGACTGGATATTATCCGTACCCGGCGGATTTATGCGTTTGCCAGTTCTAGTTAAAGCAGGCCAGGTAGTGCCCTGGTGGAGGTTAGTGGGCCTGTGGTCGATCACAGACCTAACTCATGGGCTCACCTGTGGGTTCGGGTCGTGACACTAAGAGAGCAAAACACTTGATTCAAGGATTTAATACACTGTAGGGACTGGCTCAGGACTGTCAGGATGAGATCGGCAATTGGCTTGATGGTTCTAGTCTAACCTAAGATAAACTTGTTTACTTAAGGTAAAAAGCGTGGTAACTTAAATATGAGATAATTTTTGTAGGTGCTGAAGAACATCTATTGAGATAACATTTAAGGCTTTTATAATCGAGTTGCAATTATTTGGCCTCTGACATTCAATTAGGAGCTGTTACGTACTAGTAGGCTTTGTTAATTTGTTGCTTTGTTCACACAAAGGTTCCAGGATGATCTAATCTCGAGCTGCCAGTTATTCGAGCATGCTTGTTTTACCTTTCTGCTCACGCTAAGTTCCCTTGAGTGATATGATCTTGCCATGTGTTGGGCCGGAGATGACCTTGTTATACTTTTTAAACTAAGTTTTCATCTGGCCTTTGGCACATTTTTCACAACTCCTTTGTTGATGACACATTTTGTAGTAAAAACTTTACGCTTTAAATGGAGGCGCCATGTGTTTTTACTATGCTCAGAACTTTTCAGCGCCGTTACCTGACGGTGTGATTTGACAATACCAACTTTTCCTACAATGCTGGGATGAATCTGCCTCAAAAGGAACTTAATCTCAAGTCAATTTATAACTTATTGATGCCTATAGATGTATCAGCCTCGCCTAAGCCGATATGTTGTAGTTTTCCTTGGTGCGTTCTGTCAAATATGTAGCTACTTTGGGCTATTTTCTTGGATTTGTATCCAATTTTATGTGTTTTCTCTTATTTATGAAGCCATCTTAAGTTGTGCTTCGTTGTCTGTGTTTTTTCTGTTTTCTTGTAAGGCATGATAATAAACTAGCCACACAAATATGAGATTGTTAAGGTTTGATAGAGTACCCGATACTTTTGTCACATAACCTAATTCACAACTCCACATATAGGGTTTTAGCATATGCCAGGTCAGCCAACTATATTTACAAGAGTCTAATTAAGGTTTTTTTTTTCTTTTATGGTTTTTTTCCTAACCTAAAAAAATTAGATGATAACTTCATCATTCAAAGCACGAGATTTCATCCTGTGGGCGCATGTCATCACAACTTTAATGTCTTTTTTATGGCCTGCAAATGTTTTCAAAAATTAAAAAGTCCAAAATCGTTTATCCAATAGAGTGCACATATGTCAGGGTTCGGGCTGAAAGGAGGTTAATCTATACGATATATAAAGAGAATACTTTTTTGGTGTAACACTTCTTTTAGTGTTACGTAACTACAAACTAAAAAAATATTGACAATTGGCATTAAATTTTTTTTTTAATTAACATCAAGATAATATTTAAATGCTAAATAGCTATATAAGAGGTCATGTTTGGTTCGTTGGATTTGAACCTTATTCTAAAAAATATAGTCGGGATACATCAGTAAGATAATGATTGATATTATAGTAAGCATGATATAAAAATATGATATTTTAACATTATTTTTATACTCATCTTACTGAATGTGACAATAAATATTTATACGTGATGTTTAATTCTTTTAACAAAAATTATATCATTAACTTTACTACACGTGCTGACGTGACTTGTAACATGGAATTCAACTGTCCAAAAAAATAAAAATTAGGGTTACATGGGTTGTGGATGTATATTCAACCCATAAGAAAACAAAAACAAAGTCTCGGTCTTAAGTGCAACATCAGAGAAATTGGCACTTCGATAGTTCAACGATATACTCAATTGCCAGTCGAAGAGCGCAAACAAAGATGCGGAATTTGAAATCTTTGTCAGCAGTAAGGCGAAACTTGCACATAAATGGCCTTCTTTCGCATTACAGACACATTTCTGCTCAACCCAACTACGCCGACGCCCAAGACCCTGATTTACAAGACCAGGCAAGTTTCTCGTCTAGATATGTATCCTTCATGTACAGTTACGTATTTTGGAACTGCATGGGTTCACCGGGCGGAGCTCGGTCCCTTAAAATCAGCATATGTTAGGTGCTATTGACGGAAGATGGTAATCCTATCTTTCTCCATATGGAAGTGCTGCGGCCACATAGAGATGTGGGTAGAGAAGCCTCAGATAGAGACTCAAAATTCCAATATACCCATCTAAAATTTGACTGAAATGTGTCCCATACTCCTGTTTCTCAAGTGCGTGTCTGTGCGTGGGTTTTTTTTTTTCCCTCTAAAATTAACGGCATATATCTTTTATTTTCAGACACATATCCGCATTTTGCAACAAACCCCTATAAGGTTTTCCAAAAATGCGTGCCAGACACCATTTCTCTAGAACGAGTGTGTGTGTGTGTGGTGAATCTTTCTAAGATCGTCTGTGTTTGTGCGTCTTCTTACAGGTTTTAGTAGAAGGAAGAGCTTATTCAAGGGCAGCCATACTGAATAGACCATCTTCACTCAATGCTCTCAACATTTCTATGGTGGGTTTTTTTTTTTTGGTTTGTGGTGGCCCTATAGGCATTCCCATGTGTACAAAGTAATGGTTAAAGTACATTATTGCAAGATTGTACCTCTCGCAAAAATGGTTGTCGGGGAGTGTAATTGGCAATTAGGGGTCTGCCAATAGGTTTTTTCCTTATGCACAGTGTTATTTGTTCTGTGCCAATAATCCAATGCTAGATTAATATGTCCCAAATGAAGGTTTCACGGTTGAAAAGATTGTACGAATCATGGGAGGAGAACCCAAATATTGGATTTGTCGTTATGAAGGTAACACCATGTTGAAGCTTTTTCAATATGTTGCAAGTTAGTGTTGTTGAGTGTCTAAAGTTTTTTTTTGTTTTGTTGAAGGGTAGGGGCAGGGCATTCTGTTCTGGTGGAGATGTTATTAGCATCTATCAGGTGCTTAACGAAGGTGTGCCCTTTATTAGTCTCTGAATTTATGGATCTGGATTATGTCTTTTGGGATATATCATTACTGATAGATGATATGCTTTTGATACTGGAAGTTTCAGATTAAGCTGCCAAAAGAAGATTGCTAGCTAATCTAGATTTTTGTTCTGATCAACACGAATTTTTATATGTTACATGGAACCGAAATATATTATTTAGTGAGATCAGAACACTTGGTTAATAATGGCTTTAGGCTTGGAAGGTATGGATTGCAGCATTTCTTTGTACTTCCATTGTACCCTTGAAGCAGTGTTCTAGTATTGGCCCCTTCACCCCCATTTTCACCTACCTCCTTTCTCACGATCCAGCAGAAAGAATTCTTCCATAAATGTTTGCTCAGGGGTTGGAATTTCATTATCCTAATGTGCTAGAACCAAGTAAATATACTGAAAATATAACTTTGTTCAGGCCAGACAAATTACGGGGATTGGAGTTGCTTACTGGGGTCGCCCTTATAGACATTATAGTAGACAAAGCTAGGGTGATGGCTTGATTTAATGACATATACTTGATGGACTTGAGTTGTACTGCTGCTTTTTAACCACTCGACAATAATTTTCTCACTTCGCATTTTTTAGTATGCTTTGCTTTTACATGGGAAGAGATACCTTTGTAATTTTGTTAATTATGATCTTTCACTTTGGGCGAAACCAAATAGTCCGGGACAAAAAACTTCTCGAAGAAATGATGGAAACAAAGAAGCTAGTTTTTGACTAAGGCTTACAAATTTCAAGTGTTGGTATTGTTGCTGAGATTCTAAACTACGTGCAGGGAAAATTGAGGATTGTAAAACTTTCTACAAGACAATGTATAAGTTTGTATACCTCTTAGGAACCTATCTGAAGCCACATGTAAGTATCCGACGTTTGTAATTATTGTTTCACTTCTTTTTCTTGTGTTGACATTTTGGGAGATACTTGGAGCTTGATTTTATTCTTCTTGCAGTTTTGCTTGCTGATATTGCTTATGTTTGTCAGTGTGGTAACAAAGTATGCTAGTGGGTTAAATATCCGCAGGGGAATGGGCTAGGTTTTACATTTTATTGTGGACTTTAGCACCCAAATTAGCATGCAGGACTTAAGCAGTCCAACTGAACTAATCAGTTGACTCTCCCTACTTTGCCTATTGAGAGTCCAGTCTCCAGGGGATCTTTAATAGACAAGGAAAATTGGCTAAAGGATGAAAAGTGGTACCCACTGATCGTCGATAACCTAATTCTACCTTTTATCAGTATAACCTGCCTTTGCAAATTTTGCTTCCCTGGACCTGCCAAATATTTTTGAATTACATGTTGATTGCTAAATGTTCTTCTAGCACAACTTAGACTAAGCCGCCTCTTGAATTAGAATATTGACAGCCAATAAGAACCTCGTGAAGCTTCTTTTAAGCAATAGGAACTGACTGCGGAAATAAGCTTTCCTCAAGGCTGCACTACGAGATGACGATTCCTTTTTTCTTCTTTCAATCTCTCTTTGGGTGGAAGAAATGCTCATGGACATGGACATGGCAGCGCATCACAAGTTGTTCAACCGTAGAAGGGTTAAGAGTATGAAGACAGAAGGATCCTTTTTTTCTTTTGGTTTCAAGTGACAATAATGTTTCTTTGCTAAAACAAAAGTCAAATTGCATATAAGGTTTGGTTCATGTTTTGGGAAGTATCTTAAACTTGTACTTTAAGTGCCCGTAGTTGGAATTTTAATTTAAAATCATTGTCGTGAGCTATGTTACATGAACTCGGTGTTCGGATCAGATACGTGTCCGAGTGTCGGACTTGCCTATTTTTGAAATTCTACGATACGTGGACACCGTTCAAAAGTTGGACACGAGTACGGGGAGACGGCTAAAAATATTAAGATACATAAAATACTTTAAATGAGATTAAGTGTTAAATATTTTTTATTTACTGGAATATGTAAATTTCAAGTAAATTATATATAATTACTGTTCAGAATAAATAGGTTCTTCCATTTTTAGTTGGACAATATACATTTTGTTTTGAATTAGATATTTTTTGTACCTTTTTTATAAGTCAATGCCAAAAAGTTAGTGGGAAACAAAAAAGAAAAGGAAAAAGAAGTGCAAAAGCCTTCTTGTCAAAAGCAAGGCTGTCAAAAAGTAGAGAAAAGACCCATGGGCGGAAGGTACTCTCTCTCTCTCTCTCTTCCTCTTCTTCTCTTCCCTTCCTCTTCTTCTTCTCTTCTTTTCTTTCGATGGCCATATCTTCTTCTCTTCTCTCTTCAAAGCATCAGAGATCTTCTTCTTCTCTCTCTTAAAAACCTTCATAGCTTCTTCTTTCTTCGATCCTTACCGTCGCTCTCTGGCCAGAATGTCAACGTGGCGCATCCGTCCGGCAGATGACGGATCCGACACGGATCTCGTACCCGTGTTGGCGTCGAGTCGTTTCGAAACCGCCCCTTCACCCCAAAGTGAAGGGTCCATGTAACATAGGTCGTGAGCATGGACCAATGTCCATTCGTGGCCATAGACTGCCGTTGTTCGTTAACTACATTTTGCGTTACTTAAGAGTGTCCATTCTTTCTAGCTGATGGGTTACATTACTGGGCTTTGCTCTTTCTGATGTATAAACCAGAACTTATAATGATTCTATGTCGACACTAGTGCTGTAGTATAAATACCATTTTCAGATGTATTTGATGGAACATCTGAAACTTTGCCTAAGCACAAACTACCACTATTTCTGTTGCCAAGCTATGGCTCCAGTTTATTTGAGGAAACACAATGCTCTTCAGTCTCTAAAGGACATTGCTTCCCCAAAGACCTTTCTCCGTTACCCTACACCTAATTTAGGTGTCCTAGTTTTTGCAAGAGCATCCTCTCCACTTGTCCTGCAACATAATGGCTACTATAGGTGTCCTAGTTTTTGCAACAGCGTCCTCCTGCACTTTTCCTGCAACATATTTCCTTGTGGTAAAGGTTAATTGTCTATTGGGAAACCGATATCATCTCAAAAACTATGTTGGTTTTGTATTCGCAAATCCTTAGGAAAAGTTCCTTTTTGGGGACTAGGGCTGTAAATGAACAGAGTTGTTCACAAACAACTCGTGGTTCGTTCCCTAAAAGGCTCGTTCATGTAATAGGTGAACCGAACATGAACACAATTTTAGGGCTCGTTTATTAAACGAGCCGAGTTTGAACATGATGATATTTGTTTATTAATGTTCGTGAACAAGAGGGCTCGTTTACTTAACGAGCCGAACACGAGCCGAGCCTTATAAATGAACGTCGGTTCATTTATTCATTAAAAATATGATATATATATATATATATATATATATATATATATATATATATTACTACAACCTACACAAAATATCTCTGTCTTTTGCTGGGACGTGGAAGCATGTGGATCACCCATGCTTCCTCTCTCTATCACTAAGTTCATTTTCTTTCTCTCATCAGAGACACACACACAGTAGTCAAACACCCACACCGCCGACCAATATACGTAGTCATCATACAGGCACACCGTCGGCCAGACCACCGCCCCCACCGCCGGCCAGACCACCGCCCACACCGTGGCCTTCTCTCCGACACTCTAACAGTCCAACACTGTTTGCTCTCTCTCTCTCTCATCAGACAAGAACACCGTCGGCCAAACCATCGCCCACATGCCGGCTAGACCACCGCCAAGTCAGGCCACAGGCCCCAAACGGCAGCTGCTCCTCCACACAAGCCAAGTCCTCTCTGTCACAGATGCCTCTCTAATCGCTATCTTCTCTGCGGTGAATGAAAGATTAGTGATATTACACAGGTGTGCGTGCGTGATTCCATATATGTACGCACATACCGTCTCTTTCTCACTTTCACGCACGTACATCCATCACCCCGGACCAGATCTGGCATCACCCTGATCAGATCTGGAATCTTTTATGACTCCAAATCTTTGGTATTTGTGAAGAAAGAGACGGTACAGATCTGGATCAGATCTGAGATCTTTTATGACTCCAAATCTTTGATCTTCTTCTCCAGTCTTCGGCCATTTTTTCGATCGTTAATTCAGTTTGTTTCTTTAGACAAATGAGCCGAGTTGAGCCCGAGTTGTGCGTTGACGAACTCGAGCCGAGTTCAAACACCCATGTCTGGCTCCTAAACGAACACGAGCCGAGCTCAAACATCGCTAGAAATATATGAACCGAGTTCGAACATGCCCGTGTTCGGCTCGAACTCGGTTCGTATACAGCCCTACTGGAGACTATTTTGGAGGTTCCTTACTAGCAACAACTTGCTCCATGATTTAGCTATCAAAAACAAGCGTAGCAAGGATCACATTGGAAGCCATACATGTATCTCTTTTTCTCAGGCAAACTAGAAGAGTGGTTTGATAAGGTGGGTTGCACATCCAGAGTGCTGTTCCATCAAATATTCTTTCCAAGCTGTATGAAATACTTGTGCAGGAGAGCAGTCAGGCAAGCACCTATGTATGGTTTGGTCATCGCTTTGGAACAGTGGGTAACTAAGAAGCAATACATGCGTTGATGCATAGCTGAAATGTGAATGCTTTGGTGACTGAGAGACTACACTCGGAAGGATACGATATAAATGATGATAATTGCAAGAAGGTTGGGTGGCACCAATTAAGGGAATGATGAGCGAAAATCATTTTAGATGTTTGATTGTATTTGATATAAGCCCTTACGTGTCAATACATGGGGTGAGTTGGGCAAGAATGGGGAAGGTTTGACTCAGAAGCTGGAGAGCAGTAGTGAGAAAGACTTGATACTGAGGAGTGGATCGAAAAGATGATCGTCTGAACGGATGAGTGGAAGAAAAAAACTAACGTAGTTGACTGCATCTAGCTTGGGATGACAGGAAGGCATGACTTATTGGATAAAATATGGGCAACTAAGAAATCTATACTATATATAGTGAGAAGCCCCATTTTGGTGTAACACCTCTTTTGGTGTTACACAACTACCTATCTAGAATAGTAACAAGTGACACTACTTGAAAATTCTTAGAAAATGACATCAAAAATATTAAATAACTACTTTAAGCACATGTGATTTTTACATTTTAAAACACTTATATATCATGCTTGATTTTTTTGCACATGAGGCCATTTAAAATTCATAAACAATATAGTCAAAATATATTCTCAAGCCAACCTGGCTTTTAAAAAAATCATGTACTACCTATCTGGAATGTTGACACTTTACATTGTGTGTGTGTATATATATATATATTTTTATTGACACAATAAAAGTTTATATAGTAAATAACTACTTATAAGCACATGTTTAGTTTCCATCATTTAAAATTCATTTTATCGAGTGTGATAATACACACTAATAAACTATGAAGCACGGATACGGGTGCTGATACGACACAGGTGCCGATACGTTGATACGACATTTTTGAAAATTTTAGGATACAGGTGCGGCGGGGATACGACATAGTTTATAAATATTTTCTTAACTATATACACTTAATAAAAAATTTGTAAACAATTTGAATCTTTATATGTATTAGATATAATGTAAAAAACATAAATATTCCAACTAAAGTGGTGAGAGTTTGTTAAGTATAATGGGTTGCTTCTTGAATTTTGAAGTTTTCAACTAAATTAGTGACAGTTTGGGCTGTTTTGTAAATATTAAAATTGTATAACTGAACACAATGAAGTTTGTATGTGTACTACTATTATTTCTTTGAAGTATTGGGGCTGATTTAAGTAATATTTAATAAGTGGGTACAAAAATGAAATAGCAAAAGTCAAAAGTCAACCATTTTCTAATAACTTCCAGCCACATTGATAACATCGGTATATAAGGGTTTCTAATGTTCTTCTTTTAGCCACAGCGCCGCACTCCGCAGCGACGCACGCCGCCGCGCCGCACTTGGTTCACCGGTGAGATCTTCTCCTTCTTCTTTTCCTTCTCCTCGTCCTTCTTCTCTTCGGTCTCCTCTCTCCTCTCAGATTCCTTGCCGGTGGTTGCCGGTGGTCGTCGGTGGTCACAGATCTGCACGGTGGTCACAGGTCGGATACGCACTCGAGCTGCACCCGCTTTTTAAGAAATTAAAGAAATAAATAAGACCGGACACGCACCTATGCCGCACCCGCACCCGACTCGTACCCGGTGCCGGACCGGTGCTTCACCCCAAGTGCCGCATCGGTGCTTCATAGCTTATACATCATGCTTATTTTTTTTAAAAACAAAATTTATATTGTTAGCTTTATTTTTGCACACGCATCGCTTGTGTCATGTTGGCTCGTTCTTTATAAAAATAAGCTTGGCGCAATTGCAGATCTTGAGATGGATGTGTGTTAGGGGGGGGGGGGGGAAGAGAAAAAAACTGAGAAGTATCGAGATGGTTGAAGTATCACCAATTGGCTGCAAAATGCCCGCACCACGAAGAGATATGGTCAATACAGAGAAAATACCGGGGAAAGATGAAGCAGTAGTGAGAAAATATTTAGTTTCATGGCTTCTAGCAGATTCATGTCCTTCATTAATTGGCACAAGGCATTATAGAGTGCGTTGTTGTTGCTACAATATTGGCATGTCTATCGAATGGTAGTTTTTAAGAAGGTTAGAGAAGTGGGACAATGATTGTTTTGGGGCCGGGCACTGCCCTTTGTCCTTCCTTGGGTCATTGCTTAATTGGGAGTTCTGGATATGTATATTATAATGAATATATGACTTAATTCTGTAAGAGCTATATATGATTTGCATTTAGTTAGGTGTCAACATGAGAGGCACAATAAACGACCTTTCAAAGTGATTAGACAATAAGTTAGTAGAAGCACGACGTATATGACGTAAATTTATAGTCTCTCTAGCAATACTCTTGAATCGCTCACGTAGGTCAGAAGCAATGGGTCCAATTAAATAAGCAGCCTAAACATCTTATGAAATTTATCCAATCACAAAGTTATCTAGAGAGGCTTTGCTGTGCCATCATCATATATTGGTGTCTAATTCTTGAGGGAAAGCGGATCCAGTTTCCATGATCTCATAGTGATATAAATTAACTGGTGGCAACATGCAGGGCATAATATCTGAAAGTGAAGTATAATGTTGTTGACGGATTAAATGTCACAGCCAAAGGTTATATATATGATGGCATCAAATCCAAAGCATTCTTTTATGCGAGGAAACTTAAATTTTTATGGAGTTTCAAGCACTTAGGCTCCTTTATCATAAGGATTCTTACTCCTACAATGGTAAAGTCAAATCCCATGTTTCTCCCATATCAGCAGACAGTATTTGTGGACTGTAGTATAGATCATGGCTTTGATTAGAGCATGAGTGAAATGACAGAATCAATATTCACCTTTGATGCATTGCAGTTCAATAACGAAGTTAAGCTTCACGCTAATGTAAAAGTAGAACTGGAAGGGAATGATAACAACGTAAAATGCTTAATGCATCTTTGTGTATATCTTGATTCTTAAGATATGCCTTAGGAGGTAACATTAGATTATCACGCGGATGTTATTTTTACTTTTATTTACTCAAACCATCTTTCATTAAATGGGAAGGCTACCAGTATTGGTTTGATGAGATATGTTCCATTGGTTTCATTTAGTATTTGGTTTAGCTCGTGTTACTTGTAACCAACGTACTGGAAAAGTAAGTTTTTCTTTGTAAGGTAACCTTGAGCTATTTCAAAAGAGTTTGGCCGGTGGAAGGGACAGTATCGTTCTAAAGTGAGAGACTATTTTGATGAAGAGTATTCTACTGTATGCCACTTTTCATGTTTCTCTTACTTATCATAGGCATTCTGTGGTGTTTATTGTTGTGAGAGACGCTTTCCAATGAGTATGGTTAGGGAAAGAAAAGCAACTTGCTAAGCTGTATTTTTTATATTTTTTCCCCCTTTACTAATTAGCTTCTTTCGATTAAGAGGACGAGACTTTTTGACCAAAGTTGGATAGATAAAAGCTATGGAGAATTAGCAGTAAGTGCCACTAAATCTTTGTCTTATGGCACTATGGTCACTGGTCAGCATATAGGAAGAGCTTTGGGGTGGTCCCCCATGGAAGTTAGAAGATCTTTTAGTTTGCGTCTGTAGAAAGCCATTACAGCAGGTAGTTAACTTCTTTTTGCATCATGTTAAGTTGCGGGTTAAATTGTGATTGGATGTGCGGTCTGCTTTTCTTTTTTGTGTTGCCGTACTGTTTGAGGGAGGAACCGCTGGGTCTTATCTTTAGACGAGATTATCTAGACTTAAAAATTGGAGAGCTAGGCTTTGCTTATGAAGTTTTGCTAACATGGTTTTAAAGGAAGCTTAGGAGTGGCTTCTTTGCAGTGACATTTTCCTACTTGCTCTTCCTTATTGGGAATGCCTCTTCTTTTCCGTGTAAGAATATCAGGAAGACAAAAATCGCAAAAGAAAGGGACTTTCTTTGCATAGGTGCTGAAGTAAGTGTATTTCTTTGCTTGGAATGTGGCTGAGGCGGTGATTATTTATGGCGACAACTTGAGGAGTGGCTCTACGTAAAATAGTACTGTTTGTGCGAAGAAGATGGAGAGAGCAGACTATGAATGCGTTTCATAAGTTAATGTGGTGTTTTTTGGGTTATGCCATTTTTGTGCCTAAGAGCTAACGTAAGAGACGTCTTCACTTTGTATTTGTTGGATGCAATTGTAGTGAGAAAAGTACAGGAGTTCCTGGAAATACTAAAACAATTATAAAGACTTAAATGCTAGACCTTTTTTTTTTTACCTGAGAGTGAGGCCTTTCTAGGCTCTTCCGTTCTCTTATAGCTTCTTTTTTTAAAATTCTTTTAACTTACATAGACAAACTGCGTCCTGGTATCCTTTGTAATCAGTTCGTACTCGAAGTACAATAGTTATTCCAAATATTACTGCAAATTTGCAGGTGGCTATCTTAGATGGCTATACAATGGGAGGTGGAGCGGGTATTTCATTACCTGGCATGTTCCGTGTAGCGACTGATAAGACTGTAAGCAACTGCTGGCAACCGTTTTTAATAGATAGATATATATATATATATATATATATATATATATTTACTTTACCTTTGTTCAGTCAGTAGACGTATATGACCTCTGACTTCTCTTGTGCACTATAAGTTTCATTATTACCTGTTACTAGAGATGATATTATGCTCAAGGTCCTAATAGCCAGTCTGAACCGGGTGGTTCAACCATAAAAAATTGTTATTCTGTCCAGTTTCTTCATTGTTTATCATTGCAGCTGAAGTTCTGAGTAGAGGTCTTAAGAGCATATTCATGGTCTCGCTGTTTCTGCATTTTCTATTCCTGTTGGCTGTGCTTTGGTCCCTCACTTAGCCTATGCGGATGATGTGATTATCTTTACTAATAATTGTAAATGATCTTTGAGTAAGAAACACATTGAAAGCTTCTTCAACCACTGAGTGACCCAGAACAGGTCCTCAAGATCAAAAGGGTGAAATTTTATGCCAGGTCCAACCTCTTATAGTATTAACATTCAGCATTTCCACTGCCAACGCCACTTCCTTCTGACTGCATTGACTGCTATTGGTGAAGCACATTATCACCTTTCTCTTTTCTCTCCCACTTTCTGGTTAACTTTTTTTTTTTTTGATTACCGATAAAACAATTATCAAAGAGACAAATGCCAAGAGAATATATATAATTTTTCAATTTTTGTGTCTTGGAGAAATTAGATGAATATATATCTTTGTGAAGTAATTAACTTTCATAGTTAAATTATTAAGCTTTAGGATACAAGTTAATGATTTTCTTTTCTACGACATCAAGGTTAAACCACTATTGACCCGATGGTTGAACTTATGACTCTTGACCTGGTCATTGTTACAGTTTCTTCGGATTTTAATTTATTGAGGATGCTTATGGTTGAGTTGTCAGCTGAATAAGCTTTCATATTGATGCCCAACTGAGTATTTCCAAGTTTTTAGTCGATTCCAATATACAGGAAGTTCTTTCCTCAAGTATTCTGTCTGCAACATTCTGTCGCATGTGTTAAGTTGAGAATTAAGACAACATAACTTCTGGGTTAGGATTTTGTTTTCTTTCATCAGAGTGAAATGTGTTGAGGTTTTTTTTAGTAATAATCATATTAGAATGCTCCAGAACTGCCTACGAACCTATGTGCAGTGAGTTTGTACAAAAAGTAGAAGCGAATGCCTAGGATACCAAAATGTGATACTCTTAAAGCAAAAGGCTCGACAAGTACTGGACACCATGCAGGGTGCCTACGGGTATTAGCTACACCACAGCTCCAAGATAAATCTATTAATTAATATGCAAATGCAATACTCAAAATCGGAAGTCCTACTTGAGCCAGAAAAAGATGGAGGCGAAAATAGCATGTGTATTTTCCTCCCTAAAGGACAACAAAATGCATAACAAAGTCATCTGCCACCTCCAATGCTTCCCAAGGGACCTTCCACCTTAACAAATCCCAGCGGACATTGGCATGACCTACTAGACATATCACACAAGACTTGAAGAAAACTCCAGAGTCCATGCTGAATATTTATCTGAAAGCAATGGTACTGTGAATATGCAACATGCTTGAACATAAGGCACCAGCTAATTATGATCTGCTTATAGGAGCTGCCTCTCTTGATTGGCTTTGAATGGCGAAATAGAAGGGCCATGGATTCCCCAGGTGTAGGGTGGGGAAGAAGGGGGAGGAAGTTAAATTAGTAGTAATATCCCTTTGACCTTCCTATAATCAATTGACCCTACACTTCCCTTTACAGTTTAGTGTAGAACGTAGTTGTCCTAGGCTTGCCTACTTTGTCCTCATCCTGAGAACAAATGTCTACATAAGGGCATCCCTTAGTCCCACCTTTTCCTTTTCCCGTTTAGAGGAGTATCCCAAAGAGGGAAAAATAACCGTCTTTATGAGTTATCATTAAAAAAGTTGTGCACTTGCTTAGTTTAAGTAAGCGTTGTCTAGGATTTAAATCGAGGAAGCAATTACAGAGTAAATAAAAATTTGTTAAAACAATATTCTAATAAAAAACCCTTTGACAGGGAAGCAACTTTTGCGTCAACATCACAATAGTTTCGTGCATAAAGAGCAACCTAATAACTAAACCATGATCTTTTTGATGCATTTTTGTGCTTATGTTACTTCATGTCTTCATAAAATGCAAAAGTTGTTAGAATGGAAAAATATGAAAGCAGATCTTGTTAAGTTGAAACAGTGCTTAGCATAAGGCAGGGTTGAATTCTATTACCTCTGAACTGTGTTTTTGACTGTCACTTTTACATTCTGAACTTTAAACTGGAAACGACTCCACAACTGCATTGCAGGTTTTCTCTACACCGGAGGTTCAAATGGGTTTCCACCCTGATGCAGGGGCATCCTTCTATCTTTCTCGTCTACCTGGTTATCTAGGTAACTTCCAGGTTTAACAGTTTGATACTCTTCTTTGACTTGCAAGATCTTGGCATTTAGTGTATGTATCCTACTATGGCAACTACAACTGAAGGAAAAAAACAGACGAAAATTAGCTTGTTGTTAATACCTTCTTTTCTTTTTCCAGCTATAATATGGATTACCTTGTATGCATTATGCTTGCTGTGACGACGTGCATCCAAAAAATCTAGTTCTTTGAGTCGCCTTCTAAGTTTTAGAGTTAATTAAAATAATTAACATTTAACAGGGTAAACAAGAAGCCCTAAAGTCAACTTTAGATCACCAATTACGCTTACCTAGTCTGTGTAACCCTAGATTCGGACTCGGGGATAATTGATATGACCCGGAAGGTTTTAGGCACCTCATCGTACCCTAAATAGGTCTCTTTTCTTTCTTTTTTAAAATAAATTACTATCATTTGATGATTTTTGTCAAAAACATGAGCAAGACCTGATTCTAACTAATTATTTGGTTTGAACTCAACATTTGGGGCTGAGTCCTCGTAGCGTATCGGACTAATAGAGATTAAATCCTCGTAGTTCCGGCCCCATTAGAGGTGACTTTTTAACTCTAGTCTGTGGTGTTATGAAAATAGTTTCATTAGTAAATTCGACTATTGGAGTTTGAAACAAATTTGTTTCAGTCCATGGACCAAAATTTGATCTGAGGAGGGGATTTACTCTAACTAAGGAGTACAAGAGTTTTACTTTTCGATCTGGATTGCCAAATTGCTAGTTTAAATGCATCGATGATGTAAGAAACTTGAAGGGATGAGTGTACGAGTATGTGTACGGGAGAGAGGATTACAACATATATTAATAACTCTAATAAGAGCCTCAGAATAATGGCAGCTAAATATCACGAACATGGGCACTTTAGAATAACAAATTTTGGAAACGTATGTATTTACATACGTGTGTAGATATATACACACACACATAGAAACGTATGTATTTACATATATATACATGTGTGTGTGTGTACAATTTAGATCTATATATAGAAGCTAAAATCCGGTGTTACCACGGGACGAAGGGAGGTCATGGTGGGATGGTTAGAGTTCATGGGCTGAAAGTTACTTTCTGGCCAATCATGATTTTACACCTATTTAGTTGTATTTTAGAATTTTAAAAATTTTAGAAAACAGGATTAGAGATTTGGAAGGTATCAGTCGAATCCAGATATATATAATATAGATAGGGAGTTGATCCACTGTCAGTGCTGGCAACTTATTTTAAGTTGCAGCACTGATTCGCTTGTCTATATGCGATTTGTGAACAGTATGGACCATTTTGTTTGCAAATTTTTAAGTCCGTCCCCTCTATATGGTGGGACGAGACTTTTGACAAAATTGCCCCTTTGTTTGTTGCAAATAGAAAAGGTGTCCGCCCATTAATGGGATGGTGTTGTGGATGTGTGTTTTGTGTTTTTTCAGTTCAATTCATTTTCAGTCTTCAATTCTCACTCGTGTGTAGCGAACCGCCTTTGAGAAATAGACTCCGGAAGGTCGTACGTGAGTTGCCATCTCATTTTAGGGTGAAATATTAACAAGAGAGAGAGAAGAAAAATCCTAGTCCACTCTAAATTCCTCAATTTAAACTTCTAATCACATGAAACTGGAGATTTGGGGTTCGAGGACTAAATTATACGACGGGAAGGTATTAGGCACCCTGTCATACCATAACGGTCTCTAAGTTAATGTGATTCTTAATTTTTATCCCAAAGGAACACAACATAAACTGAAATTTGGTTTGAATTTGACATTGGCGGTCGAATGGCCTACATTCCCGACCAGACAAGTCGGGATCAAAGTGGTAGTATTTCGACCGACCCTACATGAGGCAAACCCAAATTTCAGTCTATATCCTAGAGATCGAAACGAACTCAACTTCCTCTAGTTGAGTATTCTTAGAATTTTTTCAAACTAGCACTTCTATTTGTTTTAGAATTCTAGTTAATGAAAGAAGTCTAACTCCAGTAGATTCTAATGCTTTTAAAATTCTAGTCGTATCATAATTTTATTTTGGAGTTTAGACTGAAATCTTGTTATGAGGATGGGAGACAAATCTAAGACTCTCTAACTACTCTAAAAACAATCTAGAAACACGTAAGAAATGGAGGACGGAAGTATCTCTTGACCTGGTTAGTTTCCAGTGCTCCGTTAAGGGCTCAAAGCGCTCCGTGATGTAATGGAAATGGTTTGGAAGTACTCTTTCTCTCTCTCACGAACACAAGATTTTTGCAGCCTTTTTAGTCTCTAATTTTCTGTGTCTTTTGGAGCACCTGGGGGACTTTTTGTAGAGCTCTGGAGGAGACCATTTAGTCATGCATATCATTTCTTGGAGTTAAAACTGAAATATGATAAAAGGTCTAAGTTGCCCTTACAGGCAGGTTCATTATCCTTACTGACCGGTTTGGTTATGGCCAAAAAACTTATTGGTCGGTTTGTTCGAAAACTGGCCGGTTCACCTCCCTTAACTGATATCTTTTCGGGATAAACCAGATATAAACCATATATGATAAACCAGATTATGGATTTGACCAGAAAAACTCATCATATCAAATCTTTAAACCTCCTATCCTATTTAGACTCTAACTGGGTTAAGTCCAGACCAACTAACTGGACTGGACCACTTAAACTAGGTTAATTGCATTGGACACCTAACAAGACTGGACTCAATTAATTAAATATGCCCATTATCTTATCAAGTCTAAGCCAGTAATAGTGCTAGCCTAAGTAAAATTAATGTCCCATAGTTAAAAAATTAATTTATAAAATGGGGTGTTTAGTATATGTGTTTTGTGTTATACATGGACTAAAGAAAGTTATGCAAATTCAAAAATGTGTTCAAACCTAAGACGATGGACGAAATAATTGGAAAACTATGGAGAAATCAAATTAAACCCAATGCCACCACCGCTGCCACTACCGCAGCCTCTGCCAGCCACCATCATCAAAACCCTCTTCAAATTAGAACAAACCTAATGCTTTCAACTTAATTGAACCCTGATGGAGGTTTCGGCCATCTATCGCCAATTTTGGCAGGGCAATGCGTATTATTGCCATCGGTTTTCCACTACAGACTACCACTGTTGCCAGCACATATCAGCCACCCCCGTCACAATGACAGACAACCCACACTGTGCACTGTCGCCATTACGGACCACCTTCCACTGCCACTACCACCTTAATCGTTGCCTCTCCCGAACTCACCTACTTGATACATGCACTTCCGCTGCCGCCACCACCGCCATTACATGCCCATCTTCGCCTATCCTGCTGTTTTTGTTTTGTCACATCTAACCACGCTGCGTCGTTCGCTGCCCATTCGGCCACAACAGAGCCACAACAATTGCCACCGCCCTCGCTACCAATATCATAGTACCCGCACCACCACTGTCACTACCACCACTATACGCCCCAAAGCCACCACAACCACCACCATCATACCCAATGAAGCAGAGAGCACTGCCACCCCTCGCTGTCAGAGTCGTTGAGCATCAGATGGTTCGCCACTGTTAGATCTATAGTACGCCATTACCTCCTGCCATCGGCGGATGTCTTGCCACCCACCCGAGAGGACTCAGCGAGGCAGTGAAATTGTGGGTGGCCTCGTGGTGACAAGGATGAGTATGGAAGGGGGAAGAGATAATAGAGAGAGAGGCAGTGGAATTGAGTTTAAGGGAGAGAGAAGAAACATACAAAGAGAAGAAGATATTTTAGTTATAATAAATGTAAAGGGGTAAAACGATAAAATGTCTCCACGCTTAATTGTTGGGAGGACAGACTTAAAAAAAAACTGCCAAAAAAAATGATATGGACCGTTTACCGATCGCGTATAGAGGCTAGATCAGCTCTGACAATTTAAAGAAGTTGCTAGCCGTTGTAATTGATCAGCTCCCATGCATATACATACATACATACATACATACATGTATGAATATATCTAGGGACATGATCCACGGCAAGCGCTGGCAAGTTGCGCAACCTGGCTGTCCATCCATCGCGGATGGATGGGTGGTCAGATCCTGGCTACTTCGCCTCCGCACTGCCGCTTCTCTCTTTCTTTGAGTCTCCCTTCTTCAAAGATCTGTCAATTTAGGGTTTTGAGGTAACGTTGCATTATTAATGATTTGACCCCCTAGAAGTCATTTTTTAATTTTTTATCCCTGAAAGTTCTTTTGAAATTTATGTTACCCGAGCTGCATAGGGAATTTAGAAAATTAAAAAAATAAATTATAAATATTAGACACGCACCCATGCCGCACCCGAAACGCACCCGGTGCCGGTGCTTAAGGCAAACTGCCGCACCTGTGCTACATAGATTGAAACTTTTGGTGAAATGTGAAGGGAATTTCACTTAACCTCCCTAACTTTTGCTTTCATTTTCATTTTCACTTTCCACCCTCTCTCTCTAACTTATTGCACCTATCCTAGGTAGCCCTAGTTCTACCTCGCAAAATGCCCACGTCACCACCATCCTCCAATTTCCACTCCCACCCAACTCACTCTTTATCGCGGTGGGGTTATATTATGAACAACCTCTGTGAGAACTCCACTCTTTGCTAACCCCGTCGTTGCTTTACCCATCCTAACTCCACCACCATAACCCTTCACTAACACAATAAAGCCCATTAAATTGAAGTCACCACCACCTTCCACTACAATCTTTTCCACATCGTCTCCCTATCATTATCACCGCCAATCACCATCTTCTATGTCGA
Source organism: Escallonia herrerae (assembly GCA_033070095.1). Lineage (NCBI taxonomy): Eukaryota > Viridiplantae > Streptophyta > Magnoliopsida > Escalloniales > Escalloniaceae > Escallonia > Escallonia herrerae. Next base: position 408,986 of record JAVXUP010000333.1, on the reverse strand, counting down.
GGCATAGGTGAATCTTATGAACAGCAGTGTAAAAACATGTCGCCCTGCACTTGCTCAATCTCAAATTCGTCACTAGTTACGGATTAGACACCGGAAGAGAAATAGGTATTGGAGGTGTGGAAGGTAAGATCGTGGTTGATGGGATGTGATGGCAACGATGGTTGGTGTGAGGCAACGATGGTGGCAATGAAATGTGGCTTTTGGGCAGCAGTGGCAGCTGAACGTTTGCAATGGGTGGTCAATCGGCAGCTAGTGATGATTGAGTAGTGTTGTGGTGGTTGTGCAGAGGTAGGGAATGCTGGCGGTGGTCAAGGGCAGAGGTGTGGTGGTCACCGGAAAGAAGGAGGAGATGAAATCAAACCAGAGGGAGGTGGCTGCTTATTTTTCAATTAGAGTGGTCCCTGTGCAAAAGAAACTTGATGGGGATAGGAAAAATTTTATTCTCACTTTTACCTAATTTCTTTTACTAAAATTGTCTTTTTTTTTGCCATTCCAATTTTGCCCTTCAAAAATGTCATGTGAGAGGCATAAAATCAAAATTTGGGTTCAACTGCGACGATTTTCAAACCTCACGGGGTTGAATGCTTGAATTGGAATCACATGGTTTTATTTGCTAAAAGTAAACCTTAGGGGTTATCTGAAAATCAGCCTAAAAAGTAAAACACCCACTAATAAAGCACAAAGAAAATTCATACTTGAAATCAAGTTACTATATATAGATCAAAGGTAGTGCAAGATCCCATAAAAGCAAGCCAAAAGGAAAACAGGAAGGACTTTTGTCTCTTCCATCCACCAAGATTCAATCAAAAGCAATTGCCTCGTCACGTTTATTGTCCTCCTAATCTCCATCATCGCTCTTCCCTATACGCTCTTATCCATTAAGAGATTCGTCTTCTACGTTAGATTGCCTTCATCAAAGATCCCCGTTTCCCTCTCAGTGAGGCAGGAGTCAATTGGAAGAAAAGGTAAGAATATAATCTACCATTGCGGTTTGCTTGTCACGACCCGAACCCACGGGTGAGCCCATGAGTTAGGCACGTGACCGGCCGTAGGCCCATTAGAACTCCCACCAGGGCTCTACCAAGCCTTACCATGATCTGTAACCTGAGATTAATCCAACTCACACACTTCTAATAATCCCAAATAAAAACCCTTATTACATGTCCTTGAAATTTACGAAGAAACTCGAGGAGACTTAAGCTCCCTACAATAGTTTGATCAATTTAATAATTATAGAACTAAAATTCTTAAGCGATAAACACTTCATATTATTCTACTTGTTCTCCTTGGGCAATCCTCCCTCGTGTTGCTTATACGGATCTGCTTTCCTTAGGTCCTCACCAGAAAAATATGGGATGAGCGAAAGCCCAACAAGTACACAAATCATGTTCCTAAAATGGGTTTGAGAATTTAAAAACACGCCATAGATTTCTCTTTTAACAAAATCAGTAATTCAATATTACCATCCTTAAAACATTCTTCAATACCTACACACACGCACATGAAATTTCAGAAAAGGTTTTCAAATCAGAATATAACTATCAAGAAATTCCTTTGCATCTATCACATATATTTCATTACTTAGGTGTGCTGCGGTCAGCGTACAAGCCCCTTGACTAGGGCTCGAAATCTCTCTTACACCCCGGATAATAATTCTGTGGACGCAAGGGCTAACCACCAACAACAGTACTGTGCATCAACATACAAGCCCTGTTGACCAGGGCCCGAAATCCAACATTCCCTTGTTGGATATGGGGCACAACAATCAAGTCAAGTTTCATATCTTATTCAACATGTACCTAGTGTAAATCTACTATTCACATAGCATTCCATGGCATTCTTTAAAACCAAATTTCTCATCAAACGATTTAGCAGTAAAACATGTGCAGAACAAGACTTTATACTTTCATTTGATCAAATCATATATATGTTTATATGCTTTGCAAATAGAGTATACAGAGAAACATCCGAGGAGTACTTACCTCACTCAATAACTGTTTCTGGTACTTGCTAAAAAATTGGTCCTAACTCTTGTCTACTGAAACCTAAATAACAAATTACACGGATGTTATTCATCGCCGCTCGAGCATGCCTAAGTATCTAAGTTTCTCCCCAAGTGAGTAAAATTACCAAATCGCCCCTAGACTCCTGTAGAATTACCTTTTTACCCCCAACGCGTAACATACCGTTACACACCCAGAAATACCCAAAACCCAAAAGAATATTTTTAAACAACCAGGTGGGTTTTTCGGACAAGAATGGCCTTTCTGCAAATTCTCCGTTCGGAACCCTAGACCGCTCCTTAATTTGAGCGCTAATGTTTCTGTTTCAAAAATATATCAAACGGTACCGGAATGCCACGATATTTCAGATACTCGAGTTACAATAATTTTAGATCATTGTAAAATTCTAGGTCAAAAATAATTTTGTTCACTATATCAAATAACTCAAAAACTTGTTTTCAAAAGTAAAATAATTGGAGACCCTTCCCATTCTTGGAAAAATCCGAAAAAATTCCACGTTGAATGTCTCGCCAAAATAAAGAGAGTTTCAGTTTTTCACTTTGCCTAAACTGTTTAGAATTGGTCTTTAAAAATAGCTCAGTAAACAGTAGTAATAGTAAAGCGTTACGCGATATCCGATCAAGCGCTACGCCACTGACAACGCTAAAAGTAGCAAACGACTTTCAAAACTTTGGAAAATACACTATCTTAGCTACATAAGACTAGTGTAAAAGTATCGGAATTTAATAACTTAATTTACTAGTTTAAAATAAACCGAAATCCCTTGTTCTGATAAAATTAGTTCACATGCTTGCCAAACTCAGAAAAATCTAAAACTTTTCCAGATTGTAGGTCTTGCAAAAATAATATGAGTTACTCTTTTGAACTTCATCCAAATAAGCTACTAAATATATCTTAAAAATTTGGAAAGGAACTGTTTAAGAAATATTTCCTTTGGCGACACTTTTATGTTCAATAACTGAACTAACTTTCCCCCCTCCCTCTCTGAGCAGACCATCTTCAACCCCACTTACGCCCACAATACCACTCAACACCTCACACCAATATGCCCTCACTATACGCATACACTGTTGCACTAATTCCCACATTATATTCACACCCATACACCAACTCACAGTATACACACACACCCATACTCAAGAATCACACACGCACACATATATATATATATATATATATATATATATATATATATATACCGATTACACCGGGCATTACACCCACAACCACCAACCTTACACACAAACAACCTGCATGCACACCCCCATGCTCAATACATGCACACACATTGCTCCACACCTCCCACACCCTCCAAAAACACTCCTAATACTCCAACACCCCACTGCAACACTGACACGCACTTTGCACCTCCCTTCACACACACGCACCTGTACACTCCATTTCACTATAGACACACATGCACACTTATCTGTTTTAACACACAATACCCCATTTCCCAATACCACAGCAGTTCACACCCTAAATACCCACTCCCTCTCACAGATACACGCGCACACACAGTTATCTCAGCTATACACGCATGCCTGCCATAACCCACAAACGGCTGCACACAGCCACACACATACAGCCACACGGCTGTACACACATTATACGCACACAGTTCACACCCAACGGACACTTGTGCACACCACGGCTACACAACGGCTGCACCACCTCTCGAACACACCATGCATATACATACGCTCGCACACACCACCTACATCGGCGCTCGCGCGCACATTCGCTCCCCTGCCCATGCACATATTTGCTCATACACGCACGCACATACTCACAGATCAACTTACATTGTATTACATTAAACACAAAAACACGATCATCTCACGGTGCCACTCAAGTACTGTTGTATAGCCACGACAACAACACCGTTCGGTTAAAACCGCCTCACCCTCCCCCATTACACTCAACACTCTGCCGTAAACCCGCATACCCCATCCCAAAATAGTTTGATTCATAGAGAAGGTGAAGATCTTATCGATGTTTTTGCTGGAAAACCTTCTTTCGCTCCCTCGCTCTGTTCTGCTGTTACCAGACGTGGGGGCGGATTAGGGTCGGCTGGCCCATGAAAAATTTACACACACGTGCATAGAAGAAACCTAGGTTGACACATTTACAATTAAAACCCTTTTTTAATTTGGTAGTTGTACGAGATCTACCCGAAGATTTTCGTTATTATTTAAAGGTCCAAAGAATTTACTTTGGAACTTTTATGTATTTGAAGAAATTTTTTTAACGGTGTTATCCAACCCCATTACTAGAATCGTTGCTAAAAGTTGTTGGAACAATATGCATGCAAATTAAGAGTTCAACGCTAACAATTTTAATTTTTCCCGAAAAGTAATAAAATAATTGAAAGAAAAAAAAAAGTTTCGGGGTATTACATTTTTCCCTCCTTTAAAAGACTTTGGTCCTCTAAATTTTCGCATACCGTAGGATTGAAACAGGTGAGGGTTTTTGCTTTTGACTTCGTCTTCGCATTCCCTCGTGGCCTCCTCAACTGCATGGCTTCTCCATAGGACCTTTACCGAGGGAATTCTTTTTTCGGAGTGTTTTCTCCTTGTAATCCACGATTTGAACCGGTATAACTAACAAAAGTAAACGGAGATTACAAATTTCAGAAGTAAGACTAACTTTACCGTCAAATTTATCGAAATAATTGATCAGGCGTGCTTTAGCAGCATTATACTGTCGGAGTGCATCGGATCTAGTTGTGTTTCTATGAACCTTTTTGTACAAAGGTTGAACGTATGTATTCATATATCTAGAGTGCTTGGCATTATCGGCAAAAGAAAAGGCTTGTTCATCGTGAATAACAAATTCAGCGAGACCGTCTCTTTGCTCTCGCTGATTATAAACAAATAACTTACCGTCAAAAGATAACTGTGTTTGGGTAGGTTCGACGTGGCCTTGTCGAGGTGCACATTGAGGGTAATGCCTGTTAAGATGTCCATTACCACTACCAGACGAAAATAATTTAGCACAGTACTTACATCGAGCTTTTCGGATGCCGTCCACCGTAACGACATCAAAATGATTCCAACACTCGGCTTTTTTTTTTCCCTTTTGGACTTCTGGCTCATTACCGGAGGCATTGCTCGGCCCTTCTTCATCATGACCAGGCATAGGGTTAAGATTATGCCACGGAGTAGTAGCTTCGCCAACCGAGCTGCGTCCTTGACTATAATGCGGGGGGTCTTGATCAGGCGTGTATTCAAAATCTGGAATGTTTTGATTGAACTCCCAATTGGCTTGGGTATCTATCATACAGCCTGTACTCATTCGTCCAGGAACGAATGGTTGTGGTGGTGCTTGGATTGGTGTTTGTGATGGCCGTGGTGCTGGCGTTCGTGCTGGTGGTGGTGGTGGTGATGATGATGATGTTTTTCGTGATGATGATTCACGCTTCAGTTTCTTCAATAATCCAGCCATATTTGACGCTAAATAAAATTAGTAAGAGTAACTAAATACACAAGTATAAGAGCAGTAATTAGTAATTAGAAATAACAATTAAAAGAATTAAAGAGTAACAAATGAATCACTGAGGGTAATTCGAAATTGGAGAGAGTTAGTAATTAAAAAAAATTAGTAATAGTAATTGATAAATATAAAAATTCACTAATTACTAATTACTCGACAAAAGAATTAGAGAGTAACAAATTAATAAGAGGAGTGGTTAGTAATTAAAATTTAGCAAAAGTAGTAATTAGTAAACAAGAGTAATAATATGCAAGAGTACTAACTAGTAAACAAGAGTAGTAATTAGCAAGAGTAGCAAAGCTTGTAGAAATGTAGAATGTTTATATAAGAGAGAGTAAGAAGATTGGTGTGAAAAATTAGAGAGAAATGGTGTGAATTTATAGATTTTTGAAACTTCACAAAAGACCAAAATACCCTTAAAAACTATCCGTTTATAGTTGTTGGGGAGGGTAAGAGTGTAAAAACCTTAAAAGAGTTGAAAAAATAAACTTGGACCAAAATACCCCCAAAGTAGTCATTATTTTGCTGTTGGGGGGTAAAAGTGGAATTTAGGGGGGAAAAGGGGAATAAAGCCGTTGGGGGGAAAGGGGGAAAAATCAGATTTTCAAAAGTGAAGGGGGGGGGGCCAGAACCGGGCCGGGCCAGAATCGGGCCGGGCCAGATTTTCATGTATGGGCCGGGCCAAGCCCGGGCCAGAAAGGGGCCGTGCGGGCCGCCCGGCCCATTTGACAACTCTAGTCCTGCGGTTTCCAAAATCTGATTTTTTGAAAATTGCGGTGTCTGGTGTCAGACACCCTGTCCGTGCTACCTTGGTCTTTGGTAATCCGGAAACGAAATCTATAATTATGTTCCCACTTCCATTACACTATCGGTAATGGCCGTAATGACCCGGCGGGTCTTTGGTGTTCCGCTTTCACCTGCTGGCATACTAGGCATCTGGATACGAACTCTGCAATCTCCTTTTTCATGTTTTCCCACTAAAAAGCCTCTCGAAGAACCCTATACATTTTTGTGCCCTCGGGATGAATCGAGTAACCTGATATGTGAGCTTTTTCTAAAATCTCCCTTTTTAAACTAGGGTTACCCGGCATGCAGATCCTATTGCCAAAACGAAGTATTCCATCTTGCAACTTGTACTCAGATTATCTCCTTTCTTTACTTCTTCTATTATCTTAAGTTCATCCGTTTCTTGAGCTGTTTTTATTCTATCAATTAAAGTGGGGTGTGCAACCAGGTTGTTAAGTGAACTATCCTTGTTCGAGCCTCGAATCCTGACATCCAAGTCCAATTTCCTCATATCTTCTAATAAATGCCTCTGTCTTGTGATTAGGGTGGCCATTGACAAAGACGACTTCCTGCTAAATGCATCGGCAACTACATTCGCCTTCCCTGGGTGGTATTGGATGTTAAGGTCGTAATCCTTCAGTAGTTTTAACCATCGCCTCTGTCTCAGGTTCAATTCCTTCTGGGTGAATATGTTTTATGGTTAGTAAAAATCTCACAGGGTTATCCATATAGGTAGTGTCTCCAGATCTTTAAGGCAAAAATCACTGCCCAAGCTCCACGTCATGGGTTGGGTAATTCTTTTAATATGTTTCAACTGTCTAGAGGCGTAGGCAATCACCTTTCCATTCTGCATATGAGTACGCACCCTAGACCCTTGTGGGAGGCATTGCTATACATCGTAAAACCACCAGACCCACTGGGAAGTGCAAGTAGAGGGGCCGTGACCAACCTCTTTTTTAACTCTTGAAAGTTTTTCTCACAATCTTCGTTTCATTCAAACTTGACTCCTTTTTGGGTTAGGCGGGTTAAAGGTGTTGCTATCCGGGAGAATCCTTCCACAAGTCTTATGTAATATCCGGCTAACCCTAAGAAACTCCGAACCTCCGTCACCGTAGTGGGTTTGTCCCAATCGACGACAGCCTCTAGCTTTTTCGGATCGATAGATTTTCCTTCTTCCGACACTACATACCCCAAGAATGCGACCCTATCTAACCAAAATTCGCACTTCTTAAGTTTGGCATACAATTTCTTTTCTCTTAAAATTTTCAACACCGTTCTTAAATGTTGTTCGTGTTCTTCCCTTGTTTTAGAATATATAAGTATGTCATCGATGAACACCACTACGAATTGATCCCAAAAGGGTTTGAATACTCGATTCATTAAATCCATAAACGCTGCTGGGGTGTTCTTCCCTTGTTTTAGAATATATAAGTATGTCATCGATGAACACCACTACAAATTGATCCAAAAAGGGTTTGAATACTCGGTTCATTAAATCCATAAATGCTGCTGGGGCGCTAGTCAATCCAAAAGGCATAACCAAAAATTCGTAATGCCATACTCGTACGAAATGCCGCCTTGGGCACATCCTCCGCCTTGATCTTTAGCTGGTGATACTCCAAATGAAGGTCAATCTTTGAAAACCACTTCGCCCCCTGTAATTGTTCGAAAAGGTCATCTATGCGGGGCAAAGGGTAACGATTTCTTATCGTCACCTTGTTTAACTCTCGATTTGTACCTTTATGACCTTCTTTCCAAAGTAGTAGCTGTAATCTTTCTGCCTTTGCTCTCAGTTGAGGCCGTAGCTGATCCTTGTACTCTCTAACTGGGTCTCCAGTGCCTTAATCTCTTCCTTCAACCATTTTATCTCTTTCTCTGGTGGAATCATTCGCTTTCCAGAATACCACCTCCTCTCTGGAACGCTTTCCCAGTTTCTTGTTTCCATTGTAGGATGCCTGGTTGGAATCTCCGGATCCTTCAGAAGGCATCTGACTAACCTTGATCGACAGACTATCCATGCTCCGATTTTCCATATTCCTATCATAACACAAATATCATAGATAACTTCCATTAACACAGTATTTCTTAATCTACAATTTAAGGGCTTAGTCGGTTACCGAAAATTGCAAGAAAGCACATAAAAAAAAATAAAAATTCCGATCTCCCCTTAGATAGAATCCTTCTTCCTTCCTACCCCCCTGACTCTGTCGCTTAGGTACCAATCTATAGAATCATATAACCTAACCAGGGGGATCATTACTTAAAACTCTATTATCCCAAAACCGTAATGCTCTGATACCATTTATGTCACGACCCGAACTCACGGGTAAGCCCACGAGTTAGGCACGTCTTCGGCCGCAGCCCATTCGAACACCAACCAGAACTCTGCCAGGCCTTACTATGACCTGTAACCTGAGATTAATCCAACTCACAGACTTCCTGTAATCCCAAATAAAAACCCTTATTACATGTCCTTGAAATTTACGAAGAAACTCGAGGAGACTTAACTCCTTACAATAGTTCGATCAAAATAATAATTATAATTATAGAACTAAAATTCTCAAACGATAAATGCTTTATTATTCTACTGGTTCTCCTCGGACAATCCTCCCTGTTGCTCATACGGATCTGCTTCCCTTATGTCCTCACATGAAGAATAAGGGATGATCGAAAGCCCAGCAAGTACACAAACCATGTTCCTAAAATAGGTTTGAGAATTTAAAAGCACGCCATGGATTTCTCTCTTAACAAATCAGTAATTCAATATTACCATCCTTAAAACATTCTTCAATACATACACACACATGAAATTTCAGAAAAGGTTTTCAAATCAGAATATAACCATCAAGAAATTCCTTTGCTTCTATCATAGATATTTCATTACTTAGGTGTGCTGCAGTCAGCGTACAAGCTCCCCTGACTAGGGCTCGAAATCCCTCCTACACCCGGGATAATAATTCTGTGGACGCAAGGTCGAATCACCAGCAACAGTACTGTGCATCAACGTACAAGCCCCGTTGACTAGGACTCGAAATCCAACATTCCTTTGTTCGATATGGGGCACAACAACCAAGTCAAGTTTTATATCTCATTCAATATCTATCTAGTGTGAATCTACTATTCACATAGCATTCCATGGCATTCTTTAAAACCAAATTTCTCGTCAAATGATTTAGCAATAAAACATGTGCAGAACAAGACTTTAAACTTTCATTTGATCAAATCATATATACGTTTATATGCTTTGTAAATAGGGTATACAGAGGAACATGGCAGGAGTACTTACCTCGTTCAATAACTGGTTTCGGCACTTGCTCAAAAGCCAGTTCTAACTCTTATCTATTGGAACCTAAATAACAAATCTCACGGATGTTATTTATTGCCACTCGAGCATGTCTAAGTATTTAAGTTTCTCCCCAAGTGAGTAAAATTACCAAACCGCCTCTTGACTTTTATAGAATTACTTATTTACCCCCGACGCCTAACATACCGTTACACATCCAGAAATAATCCTAAAGAATCTTTTTAAACAACTAGGTGGGTTTTTTGGATAAGAATGGCCTTTCTGCAAATTCTCCGCTTGGAACCCTAAACCGCTCCTTAATTTGAGTGTTAATGTTCCTATTTCAAAAATATACAAACGGCACTGAAATGCCACAAAATTTCAGATACTCAAGAGGTACAGTAATTTGAGATCATTGTAAAATTCTAGGCTAAAAATAATTTTGTTCACTATATCAAATAATTCAAAAACTTGTTTTCAATAATAAAATTATTTGAGACCCTTCCCATTCCCAGAAAAATCCTAGAAAATTCCACGTTGAAGGTTTCGCCAAAATATAGAGTGTTTCAGTTTTTTACTTTGTCTAAATCTGTTTAGAATTGACCTTTAAAAATAGCTCAATAAACTGTAGTAATAGTAAAGCGTTACTCGATATCCGATTGAGCGCTACATCACTGACAATGCTAAAAATAGCAAACGACTTTCAAAACTTTAGAAAATACACTATCTTAGCTACATAAGACTATTGTAAAAACTCAGAAAAATTTAAAACTTTTCTGGATTGTAGGTCTTGCAAAAATAATATGAGTTACTCTTTTGAGCTTCATCCAAATAAGTTCCTAGATATATCTTAAAAATTTGGAAAGGAACTGCTTAAGAAATCTTTCCTTTAGCGACAGTTTTATGTTCAATAACTGAACCAACTTTTTCCCCCTCCCTCTCTGTGCAGACCATCTTCAACGCCACTTACGCCCACAATACCACTCAACACCTCACACCAATATGCCCTCGCTATATGCACACTGTTGCACTAATTCCCACATTATATACTCACCCATACACCAACTCACAGTATACACGCACACCCATACACAAGAATCGCACACCCATACACAAGAATCACACACGCACACACACACACACACACACACACACATATATATAGATATACCGATTACACTGGGCATTACACCCACAACCACCCACCTTATACACAAACAACCAGCATGCACGCACCCATGCTCAGTACATGCACACACATATTGCTCCACACCCTCCAAAAACACTCCTAATACTCCAACACCCCACTGCAACACAGACACACACTTTGCACCTCCCTTCACACATGCACTTTTCACTATACACACACATGCACACTCCATTTCACTCTACACACACATGCACACTTATCTGTTTTAACACACACAATATCCCATTCCCCAATACCACACCCTAAATACCCACATCCCTCTCACAGATACACGCATGCACACAGTTATCTCACCTATACACACATGCTTGCCATTACCCACAAACGGCTGAACACAGCCACACGGCTGTACACACACACATTATTTGCACACTGTTCACACCAACAGACACACTTGTGCACACCATGGCTGCACCACCCCTCGAACACACCATGCATATACATACGCATGCACACAGCACCTACATCGGCGCTCGCGCACACATACGCTCCCCTGCCCACGCACATATCTGCTCATACATGCACGCGCACACTGATCAACACATAATGTATTACATTAAACACAAAAACACGATCATCTCACGACGCCACTCATGTACGGCTGTATAGCCACGGCAACAACACCTCTCGGTTAAAACAGCCTCACCCATTACACTCAACACTCTGCCGTAAACCAACACACCCATCCCAAAATAGTTTGATTCATAGAGAAGGTGAAGATCTTACCGATGGTTTCGCCGGAAAACCTTCTTTCGCTCCCTCCCTCTGTTCTGCTGTTACCAGATGTGCGGGCAGATTAGGGTCGGCTGACCCATGAAGAATACATACATACATATATATATGTGTGTGTGTGTGTGTGTACATACATATACATGTATATGTATACACACACAAATATGTATATGCATACATACTCACACATGTATATATATAGAAGAAACCTAGGTTGGCACATTTACAATTAAAACCTTTCTTAATTTGGTAGTTATAGGAGGTCTACCCGAAGATTTTCGTTATTATTTAAAGGTCTACCCGAAGATTTTCGTTATTATTTAAAATAAATGAAAAGTAATAAAATAAATGAAAAGAAAAAAATATGTTTCGGGGTATTACATCTAGTCTTTCGATTTAAAAAAAAACCCTAACTTTCCCTAATATTTCATCATGTCATGTTCTATCACAAAATTTATATTAACTGGTGAACAAACGCAATATATTACCGGGAAAGTCACCTGATATGATGCTTTTTTTTCTCATTACAGGGTACTTCATTGTGGAGATATTTAAACAAAAAGGACCGAAAGCTCATTTATCAGACATCCTAAATGACTGAACCAAAGCTCTTACCTAATGCTCTTACAACTGATACATGCTTATGCAACTGCAACTGCAACTGCAACTGCAACCATAAATTGGGTAATTGCTTAATCTTAATCAGCAATAGTCAAGAGCAAAGGCACAAAAAGATTAAGAGGCTTATAACAAGTGTAGATACCCCATTTCTGTGGACTGTATATTATCTTTTGGTCCAGTCCAGTAAGTGTATATTATAGTTTTTTTCTATTTTTTTTTATCTTCCTGTCCAGTCTAGTTTAGTCCAATCGAATCTAGTTCAGTCTAATTATGTCGAGCTTAACCCAGGTCATAATCTAGTCGACCTGATTTGCTTTAGATTGGGTTCTAAGCCTATTCTTAGTAAATCCACATGCATTATATGGCAGGTACCTTTTCCTTCTAGACCTATAATAAGGGCTTTAAGGCGTATTGGTAAGGGAAAGCATACCGGCTAGTATGCCTTGGCGGATAATATATACCGGCCGGTAGAGAGGTATTTTGGTCTTCTAATATTTCTTTGGTAGCAGCTAGTTGTGCAGATTTTCCATAGCCCTAGACCCCCAGACCTCTATATATACAGCCCCAGGCACCCCCTAAAGGGAGAGAAAAATCCATAGAGGCTGCCACTCTAAGAGAAGGACACCTCTACTGCGTCGAGTATCTTGTCCGACACCTACCGATACCTTGACACCTCTCGAACACCTCCGAACACGTTTTGATCACCTTTAGTTAGTGTCCGGATTTTTTTTTATTTTTGATAATCGATACCGTCTCGTACAACTTAAGCAGAAGCGTCGGACTCCTTATGCAGAAGTATCCAACACCTATGGGGCAAATAGTTTTAACCCCATTTGAAGAGCATTGACATTGGAAAATTGGCACTACAACCATTATATCCTGTAGATTTTGTTTCTTTGATGGAGCATAATTCTAAAAATAATGCAAACCTAGTAATAAATGGAACTTTGACCAATTCATCCTGAAGCAAGGGAGCTGGTTGTTAGTGACAGGATAATTCTGTTAACTGATGATAGTTGATGTTTCTTTCACATAGAATTCTCTTGTTAGTTACTGCACTGCCGATTATCAGACCTCTGACTTGCATAGTTTTAAAAAACAACCTAGTGGGGTACTGAAACATTTCATAAATGCCTCACCTTTAAAAAACTATTCCCATAATAAGGGACTATCAGAGAAATTTTTTCTTGCTGTAAAAATTGACAAAAGTTTCAGAGCAATAGTTATAACGACTACTTGGTATACCTTGCGATTGACATTAAAGAAAAAACTTTTTTCTACTACATAAAAAACACTGCAACTTATTAAGTCTTATATGTCAGTTGTGACACGTGTTTTTACACCCTCATTATGGCTATTTAACTTCTACTCCTTGATTAGTTTCTCTTATGAAGTTTTAACTATGGAAATTAGCTAATCAAATAAGAAAAGGGAATTTGCGATAAGATCCCCCACCAGAAACTGTGTGTGGCTATAAATATGGTAGTACATTTTTATAACATTCCCCCGCCTTCGGCTCTTTCCCTATCTCTTGATATCTTTCCTCTTTACTTGTTTTACCTTTTCTCCCATTCGTCTGTCTTAGTTTAATACTTTTCTCGTTGCAGCCTCTAGCTAACTTAGTATGTATACCTGAAAGAGGGGTATATTTTCTGCAGCAGATTTATATCCTTTGATAGATACAATAAAATTATCCTGCGTAATGCTAAGGCCATTAAGGGGGCTTGCTATATATACCTCCCATCACTTTCTGCTGTGAGCATATCCACATTCAACCCCCCTCAGGTCCTCCCTTTACTAATTTGCTCCACTAACCTTTATGGTATGTTGTGAATAAATCCCGCATATATTCACTATAGGCCGTCTTATGTGTGCATTTTCCTGTTTTGTCTGAAGAAACAGAGGAAGAACTTCTTGGTGTTTTTGCTTTTACATTTATGTATAGATTCCAAACAGTAACTTTGGGTATGTAAGGATCAATGGATGTTGTATTTTCTGAATGACATTTTTTCTTGTGGGAACGCAAGGAAGCAAAAGGACATGCGAACGTTACGTAATTAATTCTATATGTATCAGTGAAACGATTCACCATCTCTATTGGTTCCTTTGACCGCCTTCAATGTAAGATGCTTTGGATTTGCAGAACATGGTACTCATCACTTTTCCCTTCTCTTTGCAGGCGAATACTTGGCTTTAACAGGAGAAAAGCTTAATGGTGTAGAAATGGTTGCCTGCGGCCTGGCAACTCATTATTCCCTGAATGCAGTTTGGTCTTCTTCTGCCTTACTCTTCAGCTAGTGCTGTTTTCATGTATTAGTGAACATGATAATCTTTTCTTTCAACAGCGGCTTCCTGGGATTGACGAACGCCTCGGTAATTTGATGACAGATGATACTTCTGTCATAGAGACTTCTCTTGCACATTATGGTGACCTTGTGCACCCAGATAAGAGGAGTGTTCTTCATAAGTAATGTTCTATCCGGAAGTATTTTTTTGATTCTGCAACTGCGTTACTAGGTGTTTTTCTCTTTCTCTATCACAAATTCCTTTGGGATCGCGTAACAGCAATAGAAACGACAGGAAATTTACAACATCATATAAAAATGACTTCCTTTTCGAACACCCTTGAGTGCTCTTTTTCAGATAGCATATTATCGAATCTTGGGTTGCCAACAAAAACTGAACCAAGGAGACGTCTAAGATGCTGTAGTTATATCTGCATCTCTCTTAGGATGCCATTTTGATCTCTGTATCCAAAAGTCTTATTCTCTGTGTCTCTTTCTCTCTATCACACACACACACGTCCCCCACATTATGACAAAAAGGTAAAGTATGGTATGTGCCCTTAAGTTGTCTTGCTATTTGTATGTTTGTACATTTTGCTACTAAGATTTCAATTACTTGTTCAAAAACGCTTCCTAAAGAAAAGGCAGGTCTTTGATTTGGTTTGTTTCCATCTAAGTTAATAGTTTCGATTGAATTTTCTTGTATTTGAGCTAAAGCATCTTCGATCTGAATTACCTTTTGCTCTAAATATTCGACGCAATGAAAATACGGTTGGAAATAGAGTTCTTAGACTCTTTAGAAATCCACCTACTCCCATTGCATCTTTAGAACAAGTAATAGACATAGATAGACAGATTGAACTGAGTAGTTCTTGCTGGATTCTTCGGTTTTCTTCGCTTGTATTGGGTCTTTGTGCACAGTCTTGACTGTCCTGGTTGCTTTGATTGCTCCGTTTGTCCAAGTCTTGAAAAAGATGCAATGGGAGTAGGTGGATTTCTAAAGAGTCTAAGAACTCTATTTCCAACCGTATTTTCATTGCGTCGTCTTGTTGAAGCCAGTAATAATCCAGACATCCAAGAAACAGAAACAGATGAATAGAGAAATTTTTAGAACAACGAATATTAAAGTCTTAAACCAAAAAATAGGCACTACATTTGTAGGAAGAGGACTTAGTTGGCAACAGTTACAAGAAGTTATGCAAAGGGATGATATCATCTTCTGCATATTCTTCAATAGATTTTATACTATAAAAACTTTCTGTATCACTTAGGGTTTTAGTTGAACATTTATCTCAGCCTAGTCCAGCCTGGCCTGATTTCCTTACCTGCAGAACCTATTAACCTCATTTATCCTCCTATCAGAAGAAAAAAAACGAATGAGTCTTGTTGGATCTCTTTTGATGCAATGAACTGTTGTCTCATCCAATCAGGGGAGACTGCTTTGAAACTAGGAATCTAGATTGATTGATTGTCAGACTCATGGTAGGTAAAAGGATCAGGATGGCAAAACTGAGTATAGGAACTTCTTTAACAAATGTAGGTAAACCAAAGCCAAAGGATTTCTGCACCTGCTCTTGAAAAAAGGATATTTCTCATAGAGAATAGATAGCTGGCTCAAAATTTCAAAGATTAGATTCTGCTTGTGAGACCAAAAGTGACCCAGTGCAAATCTCAAAGAACTCGATCAAATGAAAACTCTATTACATGCCCTCCTTTATTTCTCTATCATCTTGCTTGAATTGTTTCAGTCACTTGTTCTTCTCTTCTGCATGGCATTTTAACAATGCAATAGTTGATTTTTAGTTCTGGTGTATGTAATCACACATGTAACCGGAAAATTCTTGATCACCACTGTTATTATTCAGATGTGTACATTTGCTTCTTCTTTGTGCATGACTTATAGAACTTTTCTCGCTCAGTTATATCTACATATATCCATATGTATGTGTTTCTGTGTGTGTACGTGTCGTGACTTAGAACTTATCTTGTTTCCCTTCGTTTGTGCATCAGGATTGAAAGGATTGATAAATGCTTCTGTCATGACACCATTGAGGAAATTATTCATACTCTGGTAAGCTTGTAATTAAATAATTTTGCACGCTAACAAAGGACAGCCGAAGTGGAAGTAGATAATATGTTAGGCCTTGCTGTTGTATATCACCAAAATTCTTGAGTCACAGTGATTGACGAGGCTGAGATAGCATAAAGTCTGATATATTCCGGGAAAAACATATTAAATTTGGCTGCTTCCATTTTCTGGAGGCATTCTGAAGAGAAATTGGATCGATTGAGTTTTTTGATTTAGAAGGTTTTGCAACAGATTCCGTGTACGTCTTTCAATGAACATTGAATCAGAACATACTCTTGCGTCATGACCAGACTTGTTTGTGTAACTTAGTTTGAAGCTACGATAAACATAACATCAGAACATACTCGCGGTCATGCTGGTTTGGGGAACTTGCTGCGAATCTACTATTTTTGTTCTATAAAATGCTCTTTATGTTTACTGCAGTTTGGCTTCAGAAATGATTGATGTCATTTTCCTTATGTTCTTATCTTGTTTTTCTTTATCCACGTTACGACGCATACCTCTAAGCAGTTAATGCTAATTATTCTGTTTTCATATGACAAACTGACATGAGGTTCATAATTTAGGCCTTCCGTTGAAGTATAATCCCTCCCAGTGTTAGCATAAGAAAGTCTGATGTCAAACACAATCTTATCGATTCATTTATTGGATCAACTTTCTTTGAGCCTTGGCTCGTGTTTTCCTAACTTTAAATATGAATTATCCTTTCTAAGTAGATTTGTCCCATATTAAGCGTTTGTTCTCCTAATTTGCTGAAACTGCGAGAACCAGGTTGAGCCATGATGAGACTCTCTTTCAAGGAAGAGATGTCCCCGAACTTCAGGTGACTACTAAAAATGGATCTGTCCCGGGAATATCTCTATTAAAATTATGCTGTCCTACCAACTCAGAAAGGGAAGCAAATTAGTGGTTACCAACAGAAAAGGTTGGTTTCAGCCACTTAGAAGATCATTAGTAATCTTTTTGATTGGTTGAATTACACATTATGCCAGGACTGCAACAGTGTTTCTAATTGGACTTTCTCATGCCAAAATTGGTTGTCATTGTGGAACTAGTGTATCTACATTCAAGGAACCTAGTCTAAGTAGCCGTTTCACAATAGAATCAACCGACTTACAGTTAACTATGTTCAACTGTCTAAGGGTCAAAGGAGTATCCATCGCTTCCTTAATAACTAGACTATGAAAAGAACTTTTGAAATGCTATTAACCTTTTCAAAAGTCAGTCTACAACATCTCAAGGGTAACACACATTTTCCTCGAACCGTTCTATGTTAATGTTTGTAGCATGGTGAAGTAAATGGACAATGTCTGTCCAAAACGTCTAAATTAGCAAAATGCATTATTTCATCCATTTAGGCTCGCTCAAATGTCAAGGTCATCTGATGCATTTTGATGATTTGCAGAATCTTTTAAATTCGGTGGCGTAAAATTATAGTGCAGGCTGAAGATTAGTTTTCATGAGTGTCGTGTTAAGAAGATATAATGTAGTTAGTGTTTGATGAGTCCTATTTTTGCAACAAATCGGTTGAGGCCCTTTTAGGGCTCTGATTTAATTTGATTATACCTGAACAAGATTAGAGATGGTATTTTCCAAGCTATTGTAGTATTTTGCTATTATCCCCAACCATTAGGAAAACTAATCTTTTTTCTCATGACTATAGACTTCTCCATTCAGGTAGACGTTTGCCCAACAATTTATCAATTTATGGGCCGTAATTCTCCAGACCATGAAAATGTTCATGGCAAGAACTAATGCAGCCAGTATACTAAGCAAAAAGAGGGTGCCTTGGCAGTATCCGACTGGATTGGATTACATGTTATATGTACCCGCTCGCACAGTTCCCTATGAGTAATAATAGAGTTCCCACCCCTGGTCTCTAAAGTTGTCTCCCAAAGTGATGTACGTATTGGTCAAGAGGGACAGAAAGCTCCCAACGAAGTGCTGCCTTGGGGACTAGTGATCAATTAAGTGCAAAAGTGGGTGAGATTGTATCTCCAAACATCAATATGGTTGCCCTGATCTGTGATCAAAATCTTTTGACTTAACCACTTTGCTCCCGAGAACTTGGGAAGGAGTGCAGACTGTTTGTCTTCAATTTCGTCTTAACTTGCAGAGCTAGTTTCACCATCTGTTTCTTTATCAATTAGAGAACAGGGGTTATGGCAGGGACGGGGCTTTCACATCTGTTTCCTTTATGAGATATTAATTTGGAATCTACTTCCCAAAATGAGACACTGATGTCAGATGACATGCCCAATATCCCTTCAACATGATATAAGCATTCAAATCCCTTGAAAGTGGTGACAAATAAATAATACTGTCAATTTGCAGCTGTGTGCAGCTCGGGGCATATACAGTTCAGTTTTGCATTAGCTCTAGTTCCACTTAGTTATAGGTTGAGAGTATTGGGATCTCCCCTTGCATAAATGATGTATATGCTTTCTCTAATTAGAAGGACCGTTTTACCTAATAAAAAAATAACTTCTAGTAGTTGAAATTGTACATTTTTTTTTTAAATTTTGGAGAGGGGCTCTTATTATGGGAAAGGAATAGGTTATCCTCTTGATCAAGGTATCGTGTTCTGATGCTGGTGGTTCAGGAAAATGAAGCTGTGGAGTCTTATGATGAATGGTGCACCACAGCCCTCAAGAAACTGAAAGAAGCGTCCCCATTGAGCTTGAAGGTCACTTTGCAATCAGTAAGTTTCTTATTACCTGTATCCCTGACAGGATTTGTTTGTTTCTATGCCCCATAGTTTGACTTGGCCTACGGAATTTAGATACGAGAAGGTAGATATCAACCTTTCGATCAGTGCCTGGCACGTGAATATCGCATGTCGTTGAATTGTATGTCGAAACAGGTCTCTGACGACTTTTGCGAGGTATGACCTTTCATTACGTTACACTTGAAAAAAACTTCTGAGCCCAACTTTTGGTCGTCGTTGATTTCGTGTCCTTGTCTCTCTTTTAGGGTGTTCGTGCCAGATTAGTTGACAAGGACTTTGCTCCAAAGGTACGATATCTTTATTACTGCGCGACCCCTTGTTCAAAACGAACAGTATAGTTTTCAGAATAAATTCCTGAACGGTTTTCTATTCATGGACTTGCAGTGGGATCCACCCACTTTGGGAGACGTAACAAAGGACATGGTTGACTCATATTTTGCGCCCCTTTCTGAGTTTGATTCTGAACTAAACTTGCCTACTGCGTTGAGAGAACCTTCTGTCTGAAGTAAGGCATGATTCAGGAAGTGGAATAGTGAATTGGTGGAGTTTGTGGGAGCAGTTTTTGTTGTAATATCCATCAAGCTTCGAACAGTTCTAGGGGCTATGGCATTGCCAACCACACCCGCTGCATATGGGGAGTTGGGGTCTTTCATGAGGCCTATGAATATGTGATCAATAACTTGTGCTGTGCGCAACCTTTTTGTAGCGAATATAACTTGTAAGACCTTCACAACTACCTTACCAGGGCTTGCGATGCTACGAATCTTATTGAAAGAGAGGGGAGCCTAGGTGAAAGCCGACACAGATGGTGCAGGGCTGTCCCCAGCTCATGCCATGTGGTGATGTTAAGTTCGGCACAATGATAATGATAAGCTTGAACATCCAGCTTGCTTTTATGGTAAAACTGTATCTCCGTTTTGAATTTACAGTAAAAATTACAAAATTAACGCGTAGTGACAGATAATGTCTGGTGTCGGCTAGTTCAGCCACCTAGCTAGTTAGTAAAGTCTCTTGACGTATTGATGGATTTGGGGCACCTAGCATTTTATGGACCGATGATTTCGATTAACAATAAAACCAGCCGTTATTAATTGCTTTTGCGACACAAGTTTTATTGCTTATAAGAAAAGTTCTTGCACGATACAACCTTTTACCTAGAGGTCTCAAATGGGCCGGGCTTGGGCCGGCCCAGCCCAAGCCCATCGGGCCTGCAGTGGGGCCGGGCCGGGGCCGGGTTGGGCGGGGCTAGATTCCGGGAAAACCTGGGCCCAGTCCAAGCCTAGGCCCTAGGCCCAATATTTAGGGCCGGGCTTGGGCCGGGCCCGGGCCTTTTTTTTTTTTTTTATTTTTTACATTTTCTTGTTATTCAAGGTAAGGATTTTAATTATGGTAATTTGTTGTTATTGTTTAAGTAAATTGTATTCTAGGCATGTCCAATATTCACAATTTAAAGAACTTAATTTTTATCATTTTATTTCATTATAAATCATATACATTGAAGATAAATCTGTTTATAGGCCTTCCTTTTATCCGGGCTTGGGACCGGCTGCTTGTAAACAAACAGGCGAAGTTACCTATTTTTTTATATATATGGAAAAATATATATCTTGCTTGTAAAAATTTATTATATATATATATATATATATATATATATATATATATATATGAAAAAAAATTATATTTTGTGAGAAATTTTATTCTTAAAACTTAAGAGAAGGAAAATAAAAAGAAATTACCTAATCATCCGGAAGTACTTCAATATCCGAGTCACTGCTCTTCCTATCATCAATCGGTTTATCTTGCTCGCGGTATTTCGCATCAAGATAATCCTTCCAACATACACATAGCTCGAGCGACTCGGGGTTAAGACGACTCCTCCTGTCATCCAAAACCCTCCCGCTCGCTGAAAATGCCGACTCTGAAGCAACCGTGGAGGCTTGCACTGGCAGTACATCCCGTGCAATTTGGGATAAAGTTTTATACATGTTTTGATTTTGTTTCCAAAAATTTAACAAATTAAAATTAACCTGTTCTTGCATTGATAAATCAGAATAATGATCAGTATTTGAATATACACCAATCTCATTAAAAGAGGAAAAAGTAGACGAACCTGCCGAATTAGAAGTACCTTCACCTGGTAGTTGTCTTGCTACTAGATGTTCAAAGCCCTTAAGGTATGGCGCATAATACCTCTCAGCAGTCGATGATGAAGCTCGTCCGCGCACGTCAGCAGAATTACGATAGAGGTTGAACAGTTCCTCAAATGTCTTGCTCACTTTCGCTGTGAGTGCGGTTGTCTCCTCTAGCACATTAATTTCGATATCTCTTGTATCGAGACGTTCACGCCATGCAACTTTAACCTAGGATCTAAACAAGTAGCCACAGCAAAAATAACAGGCAGTTCACTCCAATATTTATTAAACTTTTTATCCATCACTTTTACTATTTCCTTAAAGGGTCCTATATATCTCCATTTTGTTAACATTGTAGCCATCTTGAGAATTTCTATTACAGCGAGAGGAGAGGTGGGATAGTACGTACCAGACAATAAATTGGTAGACGTGTAAAATACCTCCAAAAATTCAGCTAGGTATGTGGCCATCTGCCATTCCTCTTGAGTTGGCAAGCCGGCTGGGAACAAGGTTAGTAGAAAATGCGTATAGACTTCTCTGTATGCCAGAATGTGTAAAAGCATATGGTATGTAGAGTTCCACCTGTGGACCACATCTGTAACTGCTCTCCTGCGAGGCATATTATATTCAACACACAACGTTTTAAATTGTTGTGTTCTCGGACTCGAACTATTAACATACGCTGTCATACCCCTCATTTTGACAAGAATATCTCCTGCAGCAGCTAAACCATCTTGAACAATTAAATTAATTATATGACAAACACAACGAACATGAAATAATTTACCAGAAAGTACAGGTTTGAGGCTCTCCTGTAAAGCATCAACAGCAGCTGTATTGTTAGAAGCATTATCAAAACTAATACTCATAATCTTATCCTTTAATTTAAATGTGGTACATGCTTTTAATATAATACTAGCAATGTTCATTCCATCATGCGGAAAAGGAAAGAGCTCGAAAGCGATGATTCTCTTGTGCATAATCCAATCTGCATCAATCCAATGGGCCGTCACACAAGTATAACTAACAAAAGTAAACAGAGATTGCCAAATATCAGAAGTAAGACTAACTTTACCGTCAAATTTATCGAAATAATCGATCAGGCGTGCTTTAGCAGCATTATACTGTCGGAGTGCATCGGATCTAGTTGTGTTTCTATGAACCTTTTTGTACAAAGGTTGAACGTATGTGTTCATATATCTAGAGTGCTTAGCATTATCGGCAAAAGAAAAGGCTTGTTCATCGTGAATAACAAATTCAGCGAGACCGTCTCTTTGCTCTCGCTGATTATAAACAAATAACTTACCGTCAAAAGATAACTGCGTTTGGGTAGGTTCGACGTGGCCTTGTCGAGGTGCACACTGAGGGTAATGCCTGTTAAGATGTCCATTACCACTACCAGACGAAAATAATTTAGCACAGTACTTACATCGAGCTTTTCGGATGCCGTCCACCATAACTTCATCAAAATGATTCCAACACTCGGCTTTTTTTTTTTCCCCTTTTGGACTTCTGGCTCATTACCGGAGGCATTGCTCGGCCCTTCTTCATCATGACCAGGCATAGGGTTAAGATTATGCCACGGAGTAGTAGCTTCGCCAACCGAGCTGCGTCCTTGACTATAATGCGGGGGGTCTTGATCAGGCGTGTATTCAAAATCTGGAATGTTTTGATTGAACTCCCAATTGGCTTGGGTATCTATCATACAGCCTGTACTCATTCGTCCAGGAACGAATGGTTGTGGTGGTGCTTGGATTGGTGTTTGTGATGGCCGTGGTGCTGGCGCTTGTGCTGGTGGTGGTGCTTGTGATGATGATGATGTTTTTCGTGATGATGATCCACGCTTCAGTTTCTTCAGTAATCCAGCCATATTTGACGCTAAACTTTTTTACTAGATTGAAAAATAAAATTAGTAAGAGTAACTAAATACACAAGTATAAGAGTAGTAATTAATAATTAGAAATAACAATTAAAAGAATTAAAGAGTAACAAATGAATCACTGAGAGTAATTCAAAATTGGAGAGAGTTAGTAATTAAAAAAAATTAGTAATAGTAATTGATAAATATAAAAATTCACTAATTACTAATTACTAGACAAAAGAATTAGAGAGTAACAAATTAATAAGAGGGTGATTAGTAATTAAAATTTAGCAAGAGTAGTAATTAGTAAACAAGAGTAATAATTAGCAAGAGTACTAATTAGTAAATAAGAGTAGTAATTAGCAAGAGTAGCAAAGCTTGTAGAAATGTAGAATGTTTATATAAGAGAGAGTAAGAAGATTGGTGTGAAAAATTAGAGAGAAATGGTGTGAATTTATAGATTTTTGAAACTTCACAAAAGACCAAAATACCCCTAAAAACTATCCGTTTATAGTTGTTGGGGAGGGTAAGAGTGTAAAAACCTTAAAAGAGTTGAAAAAATTAACTTGACCAAAATACCCCCCAAACTAGCCGTTATTTTGCTGTTGGGGGGGGGGGGGGGATAAAAGTGGAATTTAGGGGAAAAAAAGGGAAATAAAACCGTTGGGGGAAAAGGGGGAAAATTGAATTTGAAAAGTAAAGAAACGGGCCAGACCCGGGCTTTTTTCTCGAAAATTCTGGCCTGGTCCAAGCCTAGGCCCTAAGCCCTAAAAGTCTGGGTCTCTACTGTTCATAAACAGGGCCGGGTTAGCCTGGGCCAGAAAGGGGTCGGGTCGGGTCAGCCCGCGGGCCGCCCGGCCCGTTTGACAACTCTAGCTGAACAACACAGCCAAATCCCAAACTCTCGAACATCGATCACCACCACGGCATTACCACCCTCTAAATCCAAATCACCATTATTCCAACCACCATTGTGCCTACAACAAATACCATCCAAAAGATTTCATCTATCGATTAGTCCTAGTATCTCTGATTTTGCGCAGGTAAATTCCAAACGACTCAAATCATTCACCCAATCAAACCAATGAAGCCTTAATTGGCAAGCTAGTGTGTTACCGCCATAGGAGTAGTTGGACGGTGACAAAGGAGAAGTGTTGGTCATGGTGGAGGTGTTTCTGGTTGTTGAACTTAAGAGTTCAGAAAAAGCTCTCAAGATTGGAAAATGAAAGAAAAGGGAAGAGAGGAAAAATAGGAATTAGAAGAGAGGAAAGGGGACGAGAGGAAAAATTAACATAAACGATATTTTTTATAACAATGAATGCGGTATGTATACAACCCTTATCTCAAATCAATAACAATCTCCACGATCAAAATTGCGAAGCCAAAGCCCATATTATAACATCAAAAGTCATTAAAGTACTAGTCTAGCATTTAAATCAGTAAACCTGTCAAATTCTTAAAACTAAAAACACTAAATTAAGGCGATAAAACTTAACAAAGATTCCAAATTGTTGTGTAAATCCTTAACTAATCACCACAAACACCCGTAGCCCTTATTTGTGGCCTACTAGGGTAAGGAGGAGGACTTATAACGTACTAGTAGGCCAATTAAGATGCCTAGATATGAATTTACAATAAACCCCTAAAGTTTCAAAACTTATTCACAATGGCTCTAAAAATATACATTTACACCCCCCAACCCCCAACCCAAAAAATCAATTTTTTTACTAAGATTCTGCTACTATATAAATCCCAAAAATCTATCCTTTTTTCCCTTGGAGTGTTACAAACAACGTACGTATGCCTATTTTTCTTTCTAGTCTGAGACGTGCCACCTGTATATCTACATTAAGGGATCAGAGAAAATTTTGTATTGATTCATGTTAAAAAGTTGTACACTTGTGATTATCTATCTATATACAAGTTTACATGTACAGAAATTACGAGTTGTTTGCCTAAACTAGATAAGAGGTTTATCACATTTAACTTCTTCTGTCCTTTAATAGTTTCAAATTTGTTTTTCATCACATGGGGTTGACTTGACTCGTGTAACTGAGTATATGCTCCACTACCCCCACCCCTCTCCCAAGCTTAGTGTATTGGATATGTTAAGCTTGGATTGAAGGAGGTGAAGCCAAGGCAGCAGAGTCAAAGGTTTAGTGAATATATCCGCTAGCAGGTCGATGGTCGGAATGAAGCAGACCTCCAGAGCATTGCTAGCGGCATGTTCAGCAACAAAATGGTAGTCAATTTAAACGTGCTTGGTGCAACCGTCAAACACTTGGTTGACAGAGATATACAATGAGCTAATATCATCACACCAGAGCTTTGAGAGAAGCAACAGGGTGAGATGATGTTCAGACTACATAGACTTAGGCTTCGTTTGACAAAAATTTTTTTTTGGTTTTCAGTTTTTAAAGAGCAGCTTAATTTTTTTTTTTTATAAAAACAAGTGGGTGTTTGATAACCCCTTTTTTTTTTAGGTTTTTTTTTTTGGTGGTTTGCGGTGGCGGTGGTGGGGCGTAGCGGTGGTCGACGGTGGTGGTGGTGGTGGCCGACGGCCGGAGGTGGCTGCCGGCAGTCACCGGCGGTGGTGGCCGGCGGCCGGAGGTAGCTGCCGGCAGTCTCCGGCGGTGGTCGCCGGCGGCCGGAGGTGGCTGCCGGCAGTCACCGGTGGTGGCCGGCGGCCGGAGGTGGCTGCCGGCAGTCTCCGGCGGTGGTCGCCGGCGGCCGGAGGTGGCTGCCGGCAGTCTCCGGCGGTGGTCGCCGGCGGCCGGAGATGGCTGCCGACAGTCTCCGGCGGTGGCTGCCGGCGGCCGGAGGTGGCTGCCGGCGGCCGGAGGTGGTTGTCGGCAGTCTCCGGCGGTGGTCGCCTGAGGTGGCTGCCGGCGGTGGGAGGGTGGTGGTGGTGGTCGAAAAAAAAAACCAAAAGTGAAAAAAAAAACCAGTTTTTGGAGTTTTTTTTTTTACTCTGCAGTTTAAAAACTGGTTTTTTAAATTGAAAAAAAAATGGTTACCAAACGCTCCTTTTTTTTCAGTTTTTAAAACTGA
This sequence comes from Escallonia herrerae, assembly GCA_033070095.1. NCBI lineage: Eukaryota > Viridiplantae > Streptophyta > Magnoliopsida > Escalloniales > Escalloniaceae > Escallonia > Escallonia herrerae. The sequence goes on along the minus strand of JAVXUP010000333.1, from coordinate 382,689 downwards.
AAAAAAAAGAGGGAAAAAAAGAGTGTCAAACGGGGCCTTAGACTAATGGTGTTTAGAGGCAACAGTAGTGATTGCATTTTATTCAGCTTCCGTACTTGAATGAGTGGTTGTAGGTTGCTTACATGAGCTTTAAGAAATAAGATCAGAGCCATGACAAACACATAAAAATCGAAGTAGGAAAATAACGATCAATCAGATGGTTTAGAGAGCATGAGAGTGTCTTTAAGGTAGCATAAGATACATTTGACAGCAGTCCAGTGGTCAATGAGCAAGCTTGTTAATAAAGAAAAAGTTCTCAACGGAAGTGAAGGAAAGATGCTTAAGAGGACCAATAATGCTGAGATATACCAGGGGAAAGGGATAAATTCACCACGATGGCGACAGAGCTGGATGGCAGTTCACATGAGCTGTGGACCAACTTACTGCATCAAAATGCATGGGAGTGAGGAGATTGGTGATGTATTTGCAAAGAATTTCTTGGGAATCCTACGAGATCCATTTGTTCTTCTATAGTTATCTAAACAAGGGATCTAAGAGTATAACCAGTGTTGTTAAAGGCGAAGGGGTATATAAGGCTCAAAAGGTCCTTGGAGCTTAGGCGCAAGGCGTAGGCGCGCGCCTTTTCGAAACAAGACGCAATATTAAAATAAATAAAAATTAATACACTAAAACAATAAAATTGTGTAATTAAAAAAGAAGAACATGACAACAAACAAACTTCTAAACTCTAGAAACAGTTTCAAATTCTATCACATCATAAGTTTTCGACATATTTGCTAGTACTTTAACAATGGGTAATTACAAGATTCAGCATTGCGACAGATTTTACTGAACTAAAGCTGAGAACATTGTTCATATAAAGGCTAACTTGGTTATTTCTGTGTGTTAATCTTCCTCATTAGTCATTGGCATTGAGATGATAAACAATCACGTGTTAGTGGGGTTTTTGGATTTTTGTAGCAGTCAATAAGATGAGTATACCGATGAAGAGACTGAGCATAGAAGTAAGGAAAGGACATCCAAACCAGGACTGGAGCAAAACTGCAGAAGATTGGCATCGACAGAGAGAAGCAGTTGGTCGGCGTCAGTGTCGGCAACTGGAGCTGGAGCAAAAGATTAGCAAGTAGCAGCAGAGAGAAGCATCTGCGTCGGCGTCTGCATCGGTGACTGGAGCAGCGGTGGCAGAGAGGTACGCAGGATAACGACAGCGACCGAAGAAGGCTTGGCGACGACCAGATGACTCATCAGAGCAAGGGACGTCGGTGACTAGCTGACTCCGAGATTTGAGAGCTGACTGACTGAGTCGTGGAAGCTATTTTTGATTTGGGCATTTTAGAGTTATGTTTAGTGTATTAGTGGAGTGGAGCTAAAAAAAAAATATTCCGAAAGAGAAATGGACAGTCCACATTTCGTGAGCCTAGCCTGCGCCTCCCGCCCTGCTGTGCGCCTTGGCACCTAAGCTCACTAGGCACGTGCCTAATCGAATGCGCTATGCCTAGGCTTAGGCGAGGCTCTAAGGGTGCGCCTAGGTGCACCTAGGCGCACTTTTTATAACACTGAGTATGAACCCCATACTTGTGTTAGTTTTTGAAAAATTGAATTTGGCTTGAAAAACAATAACGAATCTCGTTGTATCGTATCTCACGTGCAGATTTGTCGAAGTATTTCAGTAAACAAGACCATAATCAGAGTGAATAACTTGGATGCCAAGGAAGTAGTTAAATGGTCCACAATTTTTTACGGCGAATTTTACATCCAGCCAGCAAGGAATTTCCACCATTGATGTTGTCATTGATGCAAATGAGGAGACAGAGAACGGCAATATTTGTGGTGCAAAGTATAAAAAGAAGTATCTGATAAACATGCTCGAAAATCAAGGTTAAGAAGCCGATGAGATAAACAAAGATACCACGCACTTAGAGCTTGCTGGAGACCGTAGAAAGCCTTCTGCCATTTTCATATATGGTGAGGGAACTGTTGATGTTGAAAACCATGAGGTTGTGTCATATAGACATCTTCTTTAAGGTAGTTATTAAGAAAGAGATTGTTTAGATGGCGAAGGATCCAACCAAAAAAATAGCAAGAGAGAGTGGGTTTGATGACGGGGCTAAAGGTCTCACCGTAGTCAGTACCCTGATGTTGGCAATATCCCTTAATGACAAGCCGGGACTTGTAACGATTGGCAAAGCCATTGGCTTTGCGTTTGATACTGAGCAACCATTTACACCTAATGAGATTGGCATTTGGCAATGGAGGGATTAATTTCCGTATGAGATTATGCATAAGAGTGTTGTCCTCGTCCTGTATGGCATGACACCAGTGAGCACGTTGAGCCGTATAAGCTCAACTAGTTGGTTCAAGTTTATTAATATTTAGAGACAAGAAAACATCTAGGGTTTTCGAGTGTTGCCATTATAGCGCGTGACGATGGGATAAGGAAGTGGGGAGATTTGGTGGGTAGAGATAGAAGACAGTCACGCAAAGGAACAATAGTGGTGGATGTGGGTATGGAGATGTGCAGGATGTGGTGGTGGGGTCAGTGCTGGTGTCATGGAGATGGCCACGTCCTCATGATCGTGATGGCCTCTGTGATGATAGTGGCAGTAGCTAGGCTGTGTTAATTGTGGTGGTGGTGGCAAAAAGAACATTGGGGTTGTGGTGGTGCTCTAGTGCAGTAGAGGTGGTGTTGCTATTTAATTGTGACGATGCTGTGATGGTAATATGTTCTTTTACATAAATGTTGTTCATTGATTTTTGAATATCTGTCTCACTTATAATAAAGTGATAAGTAATAAGTAAGTCCGCCCTGACATAAAAGATTGGTATATTTTGGGAGGAATTAATTTTGTAAGTGCTATAAGATTAGGGGTTATCTGTTAGACCCCTCATATTTAAATGCTTAAAATAAAATAAAATTAGAAAGTTTGGGGGACATAATGGGTATTTAGAAATTCTAATATTTTTAGGAATATAAATATACATCTTTTAGGTATCTGATAGTTACGTACAATATATATATATATATATATATATATATATATATATATATATATATCTCATAGGAACACAAGGAAGTTCAGAAAAGTCTCTAGAGAATTCCCAGGGAGAGCTTTTGAGATCTTGATCATTATTTTCGAGGTAAGAATTTATTTCGTATATCGAATTGAGGTTTGTGATAGAAATCGTATGAAAATTTGTTATTATTGGAACCCTAATTATAGCTTTTGGGTATATTAAATTTTTAGGGATTTTGATGCAATTGATTTAGAAGATCAAAGTTTTGGGTTGATTTGCACAATTGAAGGTAAGGGATTACTTTTGAATTCTAAATCAGCAGAGAACCAATCATTTGTGTAACGATTTAATTTTTCTGAGATCTAAAATTCTTTGGACTGATTTATTTTATTTTTCAAGAGACCTCTGTCGAAAAACTTCCTTACTGTTCAACATTAATTTTGGCATTACCTCCTTGCTGTTTAACACTACTGTAGACGTATCCGATTGTTGAACCCAATCCGAATCTGCCATTGCTTCTCCCTTTTGTCTATTGCATGGCTATGCTAATTTTATTCCTTTTTGTTCCTCTGCTTTTGATTAGTTACTCTTGGCTTTATTTACAAAGTCAAAGACCTGATCATTGAATTCTATTGTTGCTTATCATTATTTCTTGAAATTGTTGCCATTGTCTTCATCTTTAAAGAATCTCTCAATTTGTTACTGACCCGTGAATGTCAGATTCTATAAGGAATTCATATCTCATTTTGGCCATAAAAATTCAGTCTAGTTGACCTCGTTTTGCGTGTAAATCCCCTTTAATGAAATCTTGTACTCAAGCTATTTTTCTTTCCTTTTGGTTTGTACCACGTCATTCACAGTGTATGGGTTATATGTTTCGCAATGTTCTGACTTGTTGAATTAAATTACCGTCTCACTGCTTGATTTTAAATTGGCCTATAAAGATATCACTTGTTTTTGCAGTTAATTATGTCATTACTTTGTAAACTCTATCCACTGTCTTGAGTGGTCAGCTATTAGAAAGTATTATTTGGAGATCTTTTTTTTTTTGTCTCTAGTCTACGTGTTACGTGTTACTAGATAACTCTATGAGCCATGTCACAGTATATGTGACTACTATATTTTTGACTTACTCACGTGGATTGGAACGTGGGCTAGCTCAGTGGGATGAGCTAGAGATCGCAATCTTATTTTCTGAACTTGGTTCTATGTGCCAGTGATGGCATGTGTGACCTTATTCTGAATGGCTCTCTAGTGTCAGTTTCGGTATAAGAATACATTTTGAAATTTTGTCTTTCTGCGAAACATATTTTGTATTTTGACAATTCTGGTTCGTATACGTTTTGTTAAAATTTTGTTCGTCCGATCTTGTTTTCTCAGATATCTTTGTATCCCATTTTGATTGGTCCGTTGAGTGACCTTACTGGGCATTTGGCTCACCCCCTTATTATTTTACTTTCAGGTGATCAGTAGAGGGGATTGAATTACGGGCCTAGCAATTTGATTGAGAGCTAGCGGTTTAATCTCAGAGTTACTTTGATTATTTTTTTTTAGAAATTATAATAAGAGAAAATATTTGGATTTCGATGTTTCATTTGGAACTCCTTGTAGGAGTAAATTCGGGATTAAATTACTGTTATAGGCCTATTTAACATTTAATTGTGTAAATTGGAGATTTTCTAATTGGATGCTCTGAATAACTTGTTTGGGAGACCTTTGGAAATTTGAGGTTTTCTGACTTTGTTTATTTGATATTAATGCTCTGAAAATTTGGGGCGTTACATTATCAAACATACTTAATCAAAAATCATTGGAGCTTTTAAGTAGTAAGTGCTTATTTGGTTAGAATTGTGTACTGAGTACACAACCTAAGTTAGTGTACTCAGTAGGTAAAGTTTCAGAATGTTTAGAATTATTTTTTAAATAATAAGTGGTTACCTAATGTTGAAAAAAATTAATCTAGGAATAAGGACCCACCTTAGATAACATTAAAGACTTTTAGCCGTACTTTATGCTTCATATGTTCTTTTTTCAAGTTCTTACGTATTTTACATGTAGAAATTATCCAATGCGACCCAATATGATAGTTTGCCAAAAATCCAGATTAATTATTGCTCGATTTAAAAACAATATCTACCTGTAATTCCATCTAATGGTTAGTGATTGATACTCTCGGGGAAATTTTACACCTTGACCGTGGTGTAAGATAAGGATGGAAGAAATTGATAGGGCCTATCTAATTTGTTTGATCTAATGTTTAACGGTATTGCTGGTCTGGGTGTGATTGGGGAATGGGTTTGATAAGTAGGTTGTTGTGTTAACAGTGGGTATGATGGTGTTTGTGGATGGGAGAACGATAGAGAGAGAGAGAGAGAGAGAGAGAGAGAGAGAGAGAGAGAAAGAAAGAACAGGGCAAAGGTGGTTGCAGTGTTGATATGGCGCCTTTTATGTGGTGTGGAGTCGTCACTACTGCCCAGTCACCGGCGGAGGTTGATTTTTGACTGCTAATTGTCTTGAGCTTTATCTGTTTGAATTAGATTTTGGTGGCAGAGGTGGCTAATGGAGTGGCATCATTGGTGGTGTTGGGATGATTCGGTGGTGATATCATGGTGGTGTTGAGGTGGTTAGAGTTAAAGAGAGAAAGAAAAGACAATTGGGGAGATGTGATATAAAAATTGAAAAAAATTTAGCCGCTAGTAAGTGCAAATCTCGTCTAGCGACAATCAGTAACAGCTGAATACTTTTATTGACTTTTATTTAATAATGTTAAAAAAATTTTGGGATTAAGAATTGTGTTAAAAGAGTTAGAAAATATGTCACTAACTATATTTAGAGACATTTGTAGCTATCCTTTCACAATGAGGGTGGCAACACAAATTTATCCTTAAAATTAGTGGTATTCCATGTGGATGCCACATGGACACCACATAGACGCCACAGGGATTCCATTTTGGACACACTAAGCAAATTGACCATTTTGCCCATAAAAAGCAACATACATGTGGGCTGAAAATCAAGATTTTCATAATTTTGGTGCTAGGTGCCAAAATTAGAAGTACGAGATGTTGAGTGCAATTGATCCCTAAGTATGAGGTGGTGGGTGAAATTAATCCAAGGGTTTATGATGCACTCGAGTTCTACTTGGAAGTGCTTTAAAAAGCATGACTAAGTCCCTAATCTCACAATACTATTTTTTTGATCCCATCAAGGAGCCAATTCAGATGCTATAAAAAGAGTAGAAGACCTCGTTCACAATCATCACGCGATCGAACATAACTGTTTACATAATCATGTTTCTCATTCTTGTTAGATTAATTGGGTTTTATATATATATATATATATATATATACACACACACACACACGCTCGTTTATTACGTTGAAAATATAATGTTGATGTCTCGCGTTAAGAAATTATTGTTGAGCTTCAATATATTTCTTGCTTCTATTATTTATATGCCTCGTACATTGTATTGGCATTTACCAATGACAGTAACTAGTTATCACTCAAACTTGAATTGATGCATCTAGTTTTTTCTATAGCATTCTAGACTGGATAATCACTAGCCATTACAAAAGCATGAAGCCACCCCACTAGTCTTATACAACCTCCCCCAATACCGCCATTTGATGCCCAAAATCAAAATTGGTGACACTTTTTGCGACAATTAATAGTTCCTAAGCATTGTTGGTAGCACTCTTGCAGACACCATCAGATGTCGCTGTACTTGGTAGGGGTTGTAGCCTCTATAAAAATTAAGTGTGCAAAGCTTTTTGTGTTTAGCATCCTTAACTCGCAAGCGTTCAGGAGTCGATTACCAAAAAAGGGATTAGGAACTAAAAAACCGAAAAGCAAACTTGAAATCGACAATGAAATTTCATGCATTAAAATGATATAAAATACTGAAAAAATGAACGTTGGTCAGCTGGAGACTACATGAAGATCATTTACAAAGCTCTCCTAAATGTCTACGAAGAAATAGAAGGGGACATGTCAAAACAAGAAGATTCACGGAGATTTTTATTTGCAAGAAGCGGGTATGCGTATAAGAAATTTTTTGACTGCAACCCGGATTGTAGGAAGAACCTACAACCACTATATGTATAGCTACATAATGATAGTCACTACATATACTTAATGACTTTTAATTGGTGATGTTGGAAAGAATCGTCGCTAAATATGTCTAGAAAATATGCCACAAACACTATTTGATTAATGGTTACTCTACGTCAAGTTGTAGGCTATTCTTACTACTGCGATTATAACCAAAGTCTTTCTATGTGAATACATGCTCTCTTTTAAATGCTAATGTTAGTTTTTGGGTTAATTGCTGTAATATCCCGCAAATTGAGTATGTAAGGTTAAAATGATCTTGGGGTCAAAACGTAATTTTGTAAAGTTTTAAGGTCATTATGTAAATATAGAAATTTTTGGGGGCTATTTTGCAATTATAAAAATTTGGCTTGACATGTGTAAAAATTTTAGAGAAATTATTTTAATGGATGCCACCTCCTATTTTATTAGAAGGTAATCTAGTTAAATTATAAATTAATGGATAATGCCTTTAGATGGAACTTGGAAAAAAAGGAAAAGAAAATTTGAGAAAGAAAGAGAAAGGAAATAAGAAAGAGAAACCAAAAGCAAAATAGAAAAAAAAAGAAAGAGGTCGGTTGGGAGAAGAGGAAAACATGGGAAGAAAGCAGAGGGGAAGAGAGGAAAGAAGAAGAGAAGAAAGAAGGAAAAATTATGGAAAAACCCTAGGGTAATCCCTTTTCCTCTTTGTTGATTTTAGTGGGTTAAAATTTGGGCGTGTGTGTGTGTGTGTGAAAATTAGGTGCAGTGTGTGTGTGTGTGTGTTCATAGTCGTGAACATGACTATGTGTGTGTGTATTTTCAGCTTATGCTTGTGTATATAGGGGTGGGGAGAGAGGTAACATGTAGGTGTTAGTGTGTATTTTTAGTATATGTAACCGTGGGACTTGTGTGTTTGGCTGTGTGTGCTTTGCGGTGTGTGCATGTGTGTGTTTTGGTGTGTGAGAGGTTTCGGGTGTGGGCTTGTAATAGGGGCTAATTGTGGGTGTATGGGTGTGTGTATATATGTATGGTGTAGTGTATGTTCAGTGTGTGTGTAGGTGTGTAGGTGTAGGGGAAAAGGCAGTTGGTGTGTGCAACGTGTGTCGTGTGTGTGTGTTCAGGTGCGTATGTGTTAATTGTGTGAGTTTCTAGATGATGTAATGTGTTTTAAAGTGTTGTTGTGTGTGTTTTCATAGTGAATCAGAGAGTATGTGTAGTGATAGCAGGTGCGTGTCTTGGCAGTGGTGAGATAGAAGAGTGTGTGTGTGTGTAAGGTGAAAATTTTATGGAAACCTCATATTACTGATATATTTTATTTTCTAAAGTTTCATGCTATTTCGAGGTCGATAGTTATTTTTAACAGAACCAGCTTTTGATCCCTCGATCCGGACATCAGTTCGGGATTTTTGAGCGAAAATATTTAGAAACACTTTTTAGCCCAAAAAAAGACATCAGGATGCTTAAAAGAGTATTTTAAAATATTTTTGAGATTTTTCTGGTGCGAGGGGCACCAGGGGTGTTTTGGTAAATTTTCACCCGAGAGGGGTGTTTTGATAACTTTACTTGTAAGAGGTACTTTTGGATAAATTCACACATGGTAGGGATATCTTAGCAATTCACTTATGGGTAGGGTGTTTTGGTGATTTAAATGAGACAGATATTTTTGGTTATTTTACATACCCGGTGAGTGGGTAATTCTGGAAATATGTGTGAGTTAGTATTGAGTTCATAGTATCATACTATAAACTGTATTCTAATAACTGGATTGTTCCATTTAAGTTAAAAAAAGAAGATTTTTCTGGTTAGCTTAGTTTCGGATCAAGGTAAGGGTTTCCACTGAACCTTGGATAAGGATTTCCATGCGACCCAGAATTTATCAACTTGTGTTCGTAAGTATTCTTTCAATTTATTTATGGCTATTATCGAACTCTGAATATGTGAATTGGTATCAACATACGTTATTGCCATTGAAACCCTACTTTTTTGAACCCTAAGCGATTTTTGAAACTCTTGTTGATGCTCCTATGTTATTGTGTATTCGAGCATTAATTTGAATATTGAAATGCATATGTTATCCCTGTGATGTGCACTGCCTGTGTGGCTTTGCACATCTGTTCTGAGGGAGACTTTATAAGGACGGTCTGTTCATGCGTAGAATGCAAGCTGGTACCTAGATGGACTAGTTATTGTACATCATGCAAATGTACTATGTATTTTGCACTACCTGTGTGGCTTTGCTCATCTATTACCCGATACTCATGTCAATGTTATCTCTGTTGTTTTACTTACATGTTACTATGCGCTGCCTGTGTTGGTCTATTTATTTGTTGCCCTGTGCCCATGTCCATATTATATGAATCTGTTACATGATATTTGAAAGTGTCTGTGTTAATATTTGGCGAAGAGATTGAATTGTGCTTTCCTATATTGTTGTTGAACTCTTTGAGATCATCGAAAACTCTTTGGAAAATCATCATTCATGGTTAATATCTCCTGATTTGTCTACATTGTATCATAAAATGATATCTGCCCAAATGCTTGTCTTGAACATAGATAAATATCTTGGAGACAACAATTCGGGTGGTCCCTCAACTATAAGCGTTTTGCAATATTAGTCCTTAGACAAAATTTTTTGCCATATTTGTCCTTAAACAATATGCCGTTTGCCATCGTGGTCCTTTTCTCCATTTTTGTCCAAAAAAAAAAGTTAGTGGACACAGCAGGGGCATTAGAGTCATTTCACAATCTTCAAGAACCAGAACCTCCCTTATGATCCCTGAACTATTAACATGGCACTAAATTAGTCCCTAAACTAATTCTTGCACTATTGGTCCTTTAACATTGCATCATTAGCCAATTTCGTCCTTTTGATCACTTCAATCACGTTTTCGTATGTTAATAAAAAAAATTCATTATATACCCCATCAAGGTGACTTTCTACAAGGTGGCTTTGCCTTTGTTATGCACCATCAACGCCCTCTCCTCTGCCACCAACACAACAAAACACCGCGACTTCTCGTCCCCGACACCACTTTGCCGCTGCCTCAACTGCCAGCATGCCATTACCTACCACCATTAGTAGATGACTCTAGCCAAGCTGCCACCACCCTACTGTCAACCAGCGATTGACTGTAGCCAGCCCTTCGCCTCCGGTAGTCGATCACTAGTTGATGGTAAGGTGGTGGCGACTGGAGGTTGGGGGCTGGCGATAGCCGGTGGCGGTGGTTGCCATCGATGGTCGGTAGTTGTAGCTGCCAAATGTGGCAACTGGCGACTGACTGCCTACGACGTAGAGCTAGGGGTTACCTACAACCGATAGCGATGGTGGTGGCTGGGTGATGATGGTGGCAGGTAGTGACCACTATGAATGGAAATCCAACACAACCTACTATAATATTGAGTCAACCCATCCTATCCTATTTAATATAAGTGAACTGAACTGGGGTAAGAGTCAACATTTTCTTGAATTGAATTGGTAAAACCCATAAAAACTCAATCATACTTACACCCTATTCTGGATAGAGGGTGTTGGTAGTGTATAGCAAGAAAAAAGCTACCTTGTTAAATGATTTATGGCTACGGTACTAAAAGATCATGGTTATGGTGGCGACTTATTGACTTTTTTCATAGAAGTTCGAAACCGTGACTGGAGTGATCAAAAGGACGAAATTGGCTAATGATGCAATGTTAAAGGACCAAGAGTGCAAGAAGTAGTTCAGGGACTAATTTAGCAACATGTTAATAGTTCAGGGACCATAATGACGCTTATGGTTCTTGAGGATTGTAAAATGACACTAGTGTCCCTACTGTGAGGGCCACTAACGATTTTTTTGGATGAAAATGGTGAAAATGATCATGACAACAACGATATAGTGTTTAAGGACTAATATGGGAATTTTTTTTTAAGGACTAGTATGGAGAAGGATCATGATAACATCACATTGCCACCATGGCCAGCAATCATCCTTTCCCAACCCCCCCTCAACAACCACTGTCCCCACCATGGCCACAATCAGTTCCTCCAGTATGCCGCCGCCGCTGTCTCCAATTACACCTCCACACATACAATCAATCTGCAGCCATCACCATGAACTACCATCAACACACACCATAGCCGGCCACAACATCTTGACAACCATAACCACTGCCAACGTTCCATCACTGCCGCCAACACTATGATCTAGCACCGTCGGCGATAAATTGCAATCCCTAACCACAGCCTCCAGAATAAATCACTAGCTGCACACACCCTCGACCACCAATGACCACCCATTGTCGATCCACGAAATCGCCTCCAACGATCTGCCAATGAATCGCCCACCCACAACCACCAATCGCACACCCGCGACGTTGACTTGTTGACATCGCTTGCATCCTACCACCAAGCGCCATCCACCGCCACGGCGTGCGCCTCTCTTCCATAATAAGGGTCCATAATGTTAGAGCTGACTATGGAGGCCAAGTTATCTCTGACTACGGTGAAGGCCAAGTCGTAGGCAGTGGCGGTGAAGGTCGGGTTCTCGTCGCCGCCAGTGAATCAGTTTGTGGTGGCAATGGGCGGTGGTGTTGTGAGTTTGACAATTTAGGGTGGTGGTGTTTGGATGACATTAGGTGCAAAAAGAAATATGAGAAGGAAAAAATATGAAAAGAAGGAATTAAAAAAAGTCTCAATCAAACACTCGCCTCTTTTTGTAAAAACTGAAAACAAAAATAGGTTTGATTTTTCTTTTTTAAAAATTACAAACAAAGACCACAAGGGTTTCAAACACACCCTTAGCTAGTTTTGCACTTGGTGACGCTATTCCTACATATCGAACATCGAAGTTCTATCCATCAAGGAAGAAAACGTGTGACTTTTTCATTTGCATACTTTCAAGAAAACATATGTTACTGCTTAATGCTGATAGGGTGCACACACACTTAGTTTGAATTTATGTAAGATTAAAGTAGTTTTGAAAAGAAAAATATGTTCTTAGTAGTCTTTTTTGAGATTATAACTCTTTGCATCATAAAGCATAATTACATGGTTAGGTAATTTGCGAGTGCATTTTTGGCTAATGAGATGTATTCTACATCAAAAGTATAATAGTTGAACGATTGTTGCCATCCATAAGGTCTTATTTGACTAACATCTCTTAGGCCTCTCTCAAGGAAAGCTTTAAAGCGCATATTATCTGTTCTGATAATAAAGTGTTATGAAACTAAAAATATATAAAAAGATTTAATGCCACGTTCATACCTAAAAAGTCTTTTTCGTTTAAGTTATACCAAGTTTCTGCATCTTCGAAAGTTCCACTCCAGTATCCTCATAACAATTCTTAAAGTTTGATCATGGGGTATTGCTTTTAATACCTAGTCCAACAATTTTCAAAAGCGGTTTGTAGAACTAGCTTATCTCCTTGTTTAGGCAAGCTTAGTTTAGGCAAGGTTTTAACCTGACCCTTTATATAAAGAATATTTCGGGTATCTTCATCTTCCTATCTCCATTTTCCGTTTCTAAGCTTTTTACTTAGTTCTTCTGTTAGGTTTGATAAATGCGGGATGAATTTCCTCACGTAATTTAACAACCCGATAAATCTTTGAAGTTGTTCTACATCATTGATTTGTTTAGGAAATAGCTTGATATTTTCAACTAAGTGATCTTGAAGAACAAATTTTCTACTGTCTTCTATTCTCAATCTTAGAAAGTTAATGGTATTTTGTTCCTATTCACATTTGTTTTTCGAATAGTACTAATCTACGATCAATGAATTTTTGTTCTCTCTTTCTTAAATGATTTCTATATTCTTTTCTGATTTTTGAGAATACTAATATTTCATCTATGTATACCACACAATAGTCTCTCCGCTTTCTAAAAATGTTATCCACACTTCTTTGGAAAAGAGGTGGGAGCATTTTTCAATCCGATGAGAAACCATTTTTGGCAGATTCAAATTGCATTGAAGCAAAGTTTTATCAGCACGGCATAGAACCGATAGGGATAGGTGACTCTTTCGGGACACTATCTATGCCAGGAAACTTTTCAACTCCCTTTCCGCCAGGTAGACGGCTCATCCGGGATGCTATCTTGGTCCTTCAGGTAGATGGCTCCTCTGGGATGCTAACTTGACATGCTCCGGCACAAGGACTCACCCACGGGATAGACGACTCCTCTGAGACACTATCTTCGCTAGGGTGCCTGCGTGACTGGCCTATGTGCTCCGGCACTGGGGGCTCGCGTCGGCATCCCTAGGGACTATGACTCCCGGGTCACTTTGAGATGAGAGCAGGTCTTCGGAGGGCATCACGCCTAGTCCACTTGGCAGCAGGTCGTCGGGTCTTCCCCATTGCTGCCAGGCCTGTGGGACTCTACAAGGGTTGGATTGGTGGCTAGATCAAGGGGGTTCTCTGGGCACACCGACGCTGTGGGAGGCAGTCTTTGCAGACAGACAGAGCGACTCTATGAGGAGCAGGCCGGGTGAATATGCGATTCGACAGTCCGTGGAGCACCGGCACCCATGGACCCCCTGGTGACGTGTTACTCCCGGGGAGTGCCGCGTGTCAGTTAATGACATCATCATCTCAATCTTTATAAATAAAGGTCTTGAGAATTAATTTGGGACGGTTGGACATTTTTAGAATATTTTTGCTTTCTCACTCTAAAATCCTAGAGAAAGAAACATACCTAAGCATCGGACTGTGACTGTTGTCGTGTATTCACCCTGTGCCATTGCCCTCACAGCACTGCCACCCTCAGGCTCTGTCTAGGAAGCCCTTGGTCTCTGCCCTTTTTCCACCTTGCTGTGTCCCACATCAACATACTTGGTATCTGATTTGGACTGCATTCCTTGTGGCACCTCCACGTCGATTGCGAACCCACCTTCCTTGGCATCACTCTGTTTGGTCCTTGAGCGACCCTATTAAGCTCTCAAAAGTTCGCCCTTATTTCATTCCCTTCTATAGGTAATAATCACTAGTAGATTGCTTAGTGATGGTTTAGAGCCTGAGTGAAAATTTTGAAGTAATTTTATTATTTTGCTTGGTAAAAGCACTGCATTGGTAAACACTATTTAGCTTGTTTGCTAGAGAACTTAAATTTGGTCCTTTTACTTATGACTAAATATTTTTGAGAACCTGAATTATTGACCTGTTAAAGCTCTAATACATATTGAAAGTTATTTATTTGAATCGAGGTTATTTATGTCATTAAATGATCGATCGAGCGAGTAATTATCTTAAAACTCCAGAAGTTCGGGGTTTTATATGCTCCGGATCGGGTGTTACACTATATGAGGTTTAAGTTCTGTTGGGTGTCAATTTTCTTTGTCCACATTCAACTGGATCTCATGTTTTTTCATCAAAGTTCAAGTGCGTATAAAGTTTTTTCCGTCCAATTTCAGGTTGGTCTTAAGTTTCATTTTCTAAATCATAGTAGTAGTACTTTGAGACAACAATTTTAATGTTTGTTAGAACTTGGATATGCTTTTCAAAATTGAAGTGGGTGAAAATGTTTAGTACTAAACTTAAGTTCGAGGAAATTGTAGAGCCAAAAATTATTTATCGTACTGGAAAAATTCATACAATTCAAAGGAAATATAAGGAAAAAGTATCGAGACCCGCTCACTTTTTCAATCTGCTTTTCAACGTGCCAGTGACCAAGTTTCAAGAGGACATTTGTAGAAAAGTAAATTTTTTGATCTCACTTTGACACGTATTATTCAGTTATCACTAAAATAAAATACTTAGTGACAAGCCAAAAGCTAACACGTGTTCTTAAAGTGTTGCCACGTGGTCAAATAAAACTTTGACATGTGTCATATGACTAAAGGTTAATGGACAATTACATATGTTTTTCCCATTTATGTATATTTTAGTTTGTCACATCAATTAGGTTGCGCTACTTGATTTGATGAGGTGGTTTCGCCAATCATCACATTGGAGATTTTAGCCAATAAGGTTGTGTCATGAACATGGTATTTATTTCTTTACAAAACTAAGAGAAAATGGTCAAAGAGATAGTTTTTTATGAACACTGTCGTTTACCAGTATGTATACATATATATATATATGTGTGTGTGTGTGTGTGTGTGTATACATATATATGTATATATATATATATGTATGTATACACACACACACACACACACACACACACACATATATATATATATATATATATATATATATATATATATATATATATATATATATATATATATATATATATATATATATATATATATAGGGAGCTGATGCGTTGATAGCGCTAGCAAAATAGGAGATTTTGCTAGCGCGATCTGGCCGTCCATCCCGAAGAGATAGACGGCCCAGATCTTTTTTTTTCAAAAGCTGTTAGTCGTCCGCTACATAGTGTAGTGGACGGGCTTTTTACCATATTGCCCCTCGCCCCTCGTCCGCAACACAGTGTGGCGGACAACTTTTTTGGCCTGACACCGTCAGTCAAAAAGTCATCCGCTACACTGTGTTACGGACGACTTCCGACAAATTTTTGACTGACACAATTCCAGACTTGTCTGTACCATTAATTCTGCATACATCCGCTGCACCGTATCGCGGACAGTATTGTCTTCTTACTCACCTCCTTCAGCACAATTTTCTTCTCCTTCAGACTCGCTTCCATTTTTAGTTCCCTTCAAGCTTCGAGTAACACTTGCTTCAAGCTTTACTCAAGTAAGGTTAGTTTGTGAATGGTGAAGTTTTCTTTATGGATTGACTGGTAAAGTATAATTTAGTTGTTTGGACAAAAAATATAGATTTTTTTATGTTCTAGAAATTTGTCACTCTATTCATCAATTTGTGATGTTCTACTCTAGATTTTTTGTGATGTTCTAGACATGATGTTCATAAAAAAGGTATAACTTGTTCACTTTAAATAAATCATTATAGTTTAATTCAATTTTTTTGAGGTTCGATAACTTCGAAAAATTTATCCTATTTAAATTTGAATTTTTTGAGATATGTGTGTTGTATTTTGGCATGATGAATTTGGCTATTTATCTTAGTAATTTTAATTTGTTATGTTCAATAAATTAATAACTATTAATTTGGGGACACTTTTGAGATTATGTATATGGTATGTTTGTCATCCTAAATTGGTCTATTTGCCAAGGTAATTTTTAGGTAATATTTTCAGTTAGAAATGCCATTTGATTGTTAAGCGTAGTCTTTCTACACAGGTCTTGTTTCACAATATCTGATTTCGTGTCGAGCTCCAACGTCCCCGTAGATGCTAGTGATCCGTATCTAGGACGAACGTTTCAAACATTAGAAGAAGCTGAAGAATGTTTTCGAGCGTATTCATTGAGGGTTGGTTTTGGCATTAGAATAAATACTACAAGAACAAGCAACGTAACAAAAAAGATATGCTTTCGCTTATACAAGTGTCATAGGGGCAGAAACCCACAGCAAAATGAGACACGCGTAGGCAATGATGACAGTGATGATGAAATAGAATATTCGCGTAGAAAACGAGACTGCTTTGAGCGCACAAATTGCCAGGTCAAGATGTTCGTAAGCTACAAACCCAAGTAAGATCATTGGCTTATTACCAGCCTTGAACTGGCACATTTAAAAAAAAATTTCTATTTTTGGACGTCCGTTACACTGTGTAGCGGACGGGGAAGCAGAAACAACCAACTTCAACACTTAGAAACTTTTTTTATCTTTGGACGTCCGCTACACTGTGTAGCAGACGGGAAAGCAGAAACAATCAACTTCAACACTTAGAAAGTTTTTCTGTATTTGGACGTCCGCTACACTGTGTAGCGGACGGGGAAGCAGAGACAATCAACATTTCAACACTTAAATTTTTTTTTGTTTTTGGACGTCCGCTACACTGTGTAGCGGACAGGGAAGCAGAAACAATCAACTTCAACACTTAATAATTTTTTGTCTTTGGATGTCCGCTACACTGTGTAGTGGACGAGGAAGCAGAAATAACCAACTTCAACACTTAGAAAATTTGTCTTTGGACGTCCGCTACATTGTGTATTGGACGGA
This sequence comes from Escallonia herrerae, assembly GCA_033070095.1. Classification (NCBI taxonomy): domain Eukaryota; kingdom Viridiplantae; phylum Streptophyta; class Magnoliopsida; order Escalloniales; family Escalloniaceae; genus Escallonia; species Escallonia herrerae. The sequence goes on along the minus strand of JAVXUP010000333.1, from coordinate 365,601 downwards.
TACAGGCCAGCAGCTAAAAAATTCTCCCCCATTTTGTTTCCCACCATTCAATCATTCTCAATGAGAGCAAAAAAATCAACTCTAATCAAATCAACCCAAATCAAATGTCCACTGATATGGATACAAATCAGTTAAATCATTCAACACAAATCAACTGATCTCAACACAAATAAAATCACACCAATGACAGCTTTCTAAATAATCATGATTTATTAAAAAAAATTATTGTAATGGTACAATGTCAACTAGGGGTCCTCATGTTGAGCCAGATTCTCGTCCTTAGATGGATTTTCAATAAACATAATCGCTTTAGGCCGGCCTTTCAAAATTTGCCAAGCTATCCTATATCTAAAGCGTTCTACGCATTCTAAACTCCAGGCAGCCGCCCTGAGGCTCTCAGACCGACATATGTAATCCATGTACATGCAAAGGAAGACGCCGCAGTCCAAAGTATTATGTTGCTTGTGCATTCTCTTCTTCAATTGGAAATGGAGCTTTGGCCGCGCCGGTACAGGTAGACCACAAATAGCATTGACCATAGCACAAAATAGATTCTGTGAGAAACAGAAAACGGCGTAAGACACGAGTTAAAATTTACAATTGGCAAGTTACAATAAGCATTAAACAACAATCGTAAGATTACCATAGAGTCCAACTGGGCTTTGTACATCCGTAGCACATGCATGTGGAGGGTATCGTCATGGAGACTGTCGATCACTGATACGACTTTCTCCGTTGGTTCATAGCAAACCAAGTACCAATGGCTTTTCCCTAGAAATGGGATTAGAAACACGTGGGCAACCATTGCGCTCACTGGACTATCCCTATTCAGATATGCTCGTAGGTTATCCGACGGTCTCTACCGGCTCAACTTTTTCTTCCCCTTCGTTCGACCCACTCATGCCATTCAGCCATTAGGAGGCTATGAAAAAAGGCATCAACAAAAATATGCCCAGATACTCGTTCAGCCACCCCCGGTCCCTTTCCTTCAGAATTTCCACGTAGGTAGAGATGACGCCGTTGTCTAACTAACTCCCTGGAGCCAGGCATGACATTTCTCCCCACGAGCAACAATAATCCATGCCCTCCGGGTGATTCACATTATATAACGCTTTGTCCCGGGGGAACCGCTAAAATACCGCTATCTGATAATTTGGCATTTATGCTACTTTAGGGACTTCAGTGGATGCCCTTTGTGATATTGCCCTCGGGGGTCGACCGGTGGATCTTGCACTCCTTCGGGGGGGTTGACCGGGGGATGTTGCACTCCTTTGGGGGGGTCGACCGGGGGAAATTTCCCTCCTTTCGCAACAGATGGTCCCCCCCACGGGACAATGGGCAGTGTCTCGGACAGACTGATGTTTTCGAAACCCCAGTCCTACGAGAGAGGGGTTGGGGTTCCGAGTCCATAAACAAAGAGAAGGAGGGCGTATTGAACTCTTCCCACGGCGGTTGAGCCTGGCCCATGGTGCTCAAGTTCTCGTGCGCACAAGTCGTGCGCATTCGCCTTGCCAAACCGTCCGACACCCGGTAGGTTCCTGTTACCCCTCATATCCAACGCATCGGCTGGCAACCCCTGCAGGCACTCAAAATGGCGCATAGCACAATTTGGTAGCTGCCACTCTGTGACCTCGAAGTGAATCAGGAGTGTGCATTGTAACCCAGAGAGCGTGAAGAGGAACGACTCCCCCACCCGTTGCACCAAACGTTTGTACGGTGCCCATCGCATTTGGCCCGGGGATAGCGAGTTGAGCTCCCCCCGATAGTACGTAATGTTGTGATGGGGATCGTCTCTCCTCGGGTAGTGGCTGTTGTGATGCCCCGAACCTAGGTTTACGAGGTTATTATTACTTAACGACGATTATGGTAAGTAAGACGAAATTAGACTGTTAGTGAAGACCTTACGAGCAGGTATAAATTTGATCTTTAGCGTTAATTATTGTAAACAATATTAATTGTTGCATCTAGTAACATATTTTAATAATATGATAAGCCATAAATGATGAAGTTTGTACAATAGAAAAATTCATGGAAGTGGGCGGTTTGCAATTTATAATTGAAGAAATTATGCCGCTATAACATTATATGGTCTCGCATTAAATAATTATACATATTAAAGAGCAGAAAACAAAAATGGAAACAACAATAAAATAAATAAATAAATAAAAATAATTGATAATACATAAAGGGAATATGAGAGAGGGTGTGAACAAAAAAAAAGGAGAAATCGGGTAGAGAGGAACAGAAAAGGCAGCCAGCCCTAAAACGGACAGCGCCTCTTCCAGATCTAGGCAGCCCCCATTTCTGGCCACACGCATAGCCGCTGGCGTCAACTCCGGCTGTGCACCTTCACTAGACACCATCGCCTAACGCCTCTACTACCCTATGCCGCAACCAAACTGCCCTGGCCACCATCAGATGGTATTCGAAACTGGCCAACCAAAATCCCTACCGAAAGACGCCACCGGTCAAACGCTAGCGCAAGGGACCCCACTGGTCAATAACCGATCACTAATGGCCACTTCCAGCAGTGGATCGCCTTCGCGTCGCTGTTGTTATTGAGCCGCTGTCACCACCGCGATTTGCTCCACCACCACCGTAGGTACTCATCACCACCACCATCCCATTCCATAAGCCTTCGCCACCGCCATCCAGCCGTGCTATCACTGCCCATCAGGCAGATCAAAGAGCAATCGTAGACTTCTATCACCATCGCGATCTACTCCACCACCACCGCCTGGTACTTATCACCGGCGAACTAAAACTCCGATCGACACTAAGGATGACCATGGGCCAGTCGACAGCTCTCTCCTTTCATCCACCAATCAACTGCCTTGACCACTGAGACCTATAACCGGCGTCATAACTGAAATTTCACGACGAGCCAAAATGGCAATCGTCGACCTTCATCCACCACCGTCAAAATCTACAACCACCGGTAACCATCCACTATAAGCCACCACTGTGGGTCCTTAACCGAACCGCCCTGCCCCCCAAGCACTGCACTCCGTTAAAAGAACATTCTCCGTTCAACATCAACGGCTATTCGATTGTCGTCGGCGTTGGGATCCATGACTACGGCGTAGAATTGGTTTTTATGGTATTCACTATGAAGCGGGGTTGGGTAGTGTTGTGATTTTAGTGGCTATGCAGTGGTTGAAATTTAGCGGTAGTGTGGTGGTGGAAGGTGGTTTGTGTGCATAACTGTGGGTGCACGACATGTGTGTGGTTGTCATGTACATGGTGTGGTTGTTGTCGGACAATCATGTGAAATTGGGTGTGTATGTGGGGCACTACGGGGTGGGTGTACATTGCGGTTGTGTGAATATTTTGTGTCTTAGGTGTACTTGTGCTTGTGCTTTGGAAGGTGAAGTGATGTATCTAGCAATATGTGTCCTAGTGTGCATTTTAGGATGAACAAATGATGGGTGCATGGCACGTATCTATGTGTGAGGCGGTCAGCAAATGGGTGAGTTTGGGCATGTGAACTTGTGTGTGAAATGGTGAGCTAGTTGTGGGGTTATTAGAAGGTGGCACATGTAGTAATAGGTGGGTTGGGGAAGTCAGCAGTCGTGTGTTGGGTTTTGGTGGTATGGACAATGAACGGAGTTTGGTGGTACAGTTGCGATACTGTTGTGGTTGTAGTTGTGGTTTAATGATGGCACTGTGTGTATGTTGTACATACAAGGTGCGCGCCGTGTGGTGGTTGCTGGGCGGTAGCATATAACAAGGGGTGTCGTAGGGCATTGTTGTGTAGGTGTATTTAGCGAGAGGTTACTTGGTGGTTATTAAAACGGGTAAATTAATGGATGTTCGGCAACGGCGATTAAATGCCAAGAATGACAGGGTGAACTGGGCATGATATTGGATGGGCATGTAAAAGTCGTGCAGTTGACTGAGGCATCGAATCTGCTTGAAGACAGGTTCAACGAGAATGTTGTGCCGTGATTGACGATCCTTTGGGTTATAGTAAAGTTGGGAACATGAAGATAGAAAAGAATGGCGTTGATGGTTCTCGAACGAGATGCAGCAGCACGCCGTCTCTCCGGAGATTTTTATGTGGGCAAATTCATAGCGTCAAGTAAGTGACCCTTTGATTCAACTATTATTTTTATATGCAACGTATATGTTCATCTACTGTTAAAAAAAAAGTGTTGCTTATTAGTATTGACCGTTTTAAGTACGTTTAACTGCTGTAGCTTAAATTACCAAAAACGGTTTTAGTGTTTTATTCTCGTCAAAGAAAAAACCGGACCAGCATGTAAATGATGTTTTGCCTAGAAACTGAAATGAAACTCGGATTTGAAATGTTTTGTATTGACATTATTGTGAATATTGAACATCTTGATGATTATTGAAAGGATGTGAGGATGGTTGAGAATCAATTAATGAGTGATTTTGTTCACAATGAACCCAATGGGGGGTTTTTGGTTTACTCGATTGCTGTGCCCTATATCCACGGGGGAAAGTTGGATTTCGGGCCCTGGTCAACGGGGCTTGTACGTTGATGCACAGTACTGTGGCTGGTGGTGCGCCCTTGCGTCCACATGATTATTTTATCCTGGGTGTAGGAGGGATTTCGGGCCCTAGTCAGGGGGGCTCGTACGCTGACCGCAGCATATCGTTTGAGCTAATGTTGGGATTTGAACTGGTTGTTATAAAGTTTTGCGATAATCATTATATACTTTAGTTTTTGGTTTCATGTACTCTATTTTTTTTACCCGATGATTACCAACTTCATGATTTTAGATTTCTTTACGTGGCTATAATATAAAGTGAGTTGTTTTCTGCATGCTATGGTCCACCCAGTGTTATTAAAAGCGCGCCTAGGCGCCAGGCGCAGCAAGGCTCACATAGAGCGCCTCGCCTAGGCCTAGGCACAGCGCGTTCAAGGAGGCGCGCGCCTCGTGCGCCCAGGCGCCAAGGCGCTAAGCGCGCAGCGGGGGTGGAGGCGCCAAGCTAGGCGCCAGACTTTGTAGCCGTTGGATTTTGTTCACATGGGTGGTGGGCCGTCGATTTTCTTTTTTCTGTTTGTCTTTACCAAGTCAAGACCCCCTTCTGATTCACGCCCAAGCTCTCTGTCTCTCTCGCGGTCTCTCACCGCCCAGGCTCTCTGTCTCTCACCTCGCGTCGCGACCCAAGAATCAAAGACCCAAATCAGTTCTTCGCCATCGGCCGTCGCACTCCTGTCTCTGCTTGCCGGCGCATCCCTCTTTTCCTTCGGCGTCTGCGCTCCAGTCGCTGGCCTGCAACGCCTGCTTCAGCCGCCTGCTGCGCTGCTCTTCAGTCGCCGGCACATCTCTCCTTTCCTCCGGCGTCTGCGCTCCAGTAGCTGGCCTGCAGCGCCTGCTGCCCTACTCTTCAGTGCCCCTTCGAAAAAGTTTGGAACTTTGGTTGCTGACTTGTTAGGTAACCAGTTGGGTTTTCAAACTTGATGTTAGCTTTGAATTTTTTTTCATTTAGCACAAAAAGATTTTTGGCTGCCATTTGAACAGCAGAATTGTTTCTTGCTGATTAATATCGATAAATACTTGATAAATGTGGTTTGTAATATGAGCAGTTATGCTTGAAAAGTAGCTTTAGGAAATGTATTTTGAGAGGTGTTTGTGAAAGCAATTGATTGTACGTAACAACAATTGAGTGTCAATTGCAGCAAATTTTTTCCTCTTTTAGTTTACGAAATTGACTATGTAGACGGTTGTTTGATTCCATTTGAAGAAAGTGTTGCTGCCTTGGCTCTTAGCGATGATGAGGATGGTGGTGTTATGTTCACTTAGTGTTTGGTGATTTGTTATTTGTCAGCGGATTTAAAACTTCTCTTATGTTGGAAACTTGTCAAATTATTGTGTGATGGAACTTGAAACTTTTTCTAATGTTTGGAAGTTTGTTAATTGTCTTGTTCTTATTTTTTTTTTACATAATTTATTGTTTTAGTGTATTATTATTTATTTATTTTTATTTAATTTAATATTGCGCCTCGCTTCGAAAAGGCGCGCTCCTGCGCCTTGCGCCTTGTGCCTAGGCTCCGGGGACCTTTTGCGCCTTACGTGCGCCTGCGCCTTTAATAACACTGGGTCCACCTAGTTGAATCATTGGTTACTTACTGAGCACGTGGAAGCTCATCCCTTACTTATCATTTCAGGTTGAAAGTAAGGTGATGGTGAGGAGCATAGGAGGAGAAAATTTGGTGCGGAGCTTCGGAGATTGCATGAAATGAGTCGCTAAATATTAGATTTTCTGTTTAGCTTTAGTTGTTGACAATCAGAGTTATGAAAAGTTTTAGCATAAGTGTTGTATTCAAATGAAAATATGAAAATGTAATTAAGGTTTGTAGAAGTTTTAATTTCCGCTGCAGCACATGTTGGTTTTAAGCAAGTAAGGCCTGGCAGAGCCCTCGGTTAGAGTCTATTGGGTCTGCGGCCGGTCACGTGCCTAGCTCGCGGGCCTGCCCGTGGGTTCGGGTTGTGATAGCTGTCCTTCCGGCTGTACTCCCAGGCGCACAACCGAGGCCACACATTATCTGTTCCGTCCCTACGCCTGGGTGCGCCGGTAGCAAGGTGTTCATAAGACCACACCTGAGAGCAAAGACAAATTAAATAAAGTATCGTCAAAATTTATTGTCAATTCAACAAAAAAAAACAAACGAGCACGTAATGAAGATTCGTATGATATACCTGCAATAGCGAGAGACACGCACATATAGCTTTGGAGTCGGGCCTCGTTGCCTTGTGCAATGCTCGGTACAGGTACGCAAGAGTTGCTGCACCCCAGGCATAATCCCCAACCTCCAACAGGTTACCCAACAACGGTAAATATTTGACGCTGACCGTATTCTTCAACATTGTTGGGAACATAATTTCCCCTATCACCCACAAGAGGAAAGCTTGTGTGTACAACACAAGCATCTCGTCCGTGTAGTTTTTTGGGAGAACCTTGTAGGTTTCTACCAACCACTTCAACTTGATACCACCAGTGCTAAATTGATCCTGGGGTATCGAAGTAAAGAAGTCCCTAGCGGTTCTCTTATTCGTTGCTTTCGACAGAGGAGCAATTACCGGCCGTCCCGTCACCGGTAACCCTAAGATGAACCCTACATCTTCTAGGGTAATCTTCATCTCTCCGAGAGGAAAGTGAAACGTATTCGTTTCACTTTTCCACCTTTCAACAAGGGCACCTATTAAGTGCCGGTCAAGGTGTTGAAAGATTTTCCCATGCGTGAAAATCCCAAACCCAATCCCACGAAGTAACCGTTTTTGGTATTTGTTCAACTTCCAGTCTTTGAAATTATTGGACACTTCTACTGTGTTGAGAAGTGCTCTTTCCTACGAATTAATAAATACAATTTAACCAAAACAAACGGTATACAATGTTCGTAAGAATATGTAAGTTGATAAAATAAGGATCTTACCCTACCATCCCATAAGAGCGTACTGACATGGTTTGCTTGGTCGTATAATACGGAGGGATCTTCTGGTCCAGGGTTAAAATCCATTTTTTGCAACTGAAATTATGAAAAAACGGCAAGGTTGGAAGCGTAAAAATTCTCAAACATACAACGCTAGAATGTGCTCACATAAGTTGACATGCTGTATATATGCAAGTGAAATCACATGAACTTTTAAGCAATACACATATATTGACAAACGCTAGCACAATCCACCGCATACATATTCAAAATCATGCATAAGCCGCAATATTCATAACAACTCTAGATTATGAACGAATAAATGATTGAATTGTGAACTTACGTGATTGATGAGACGATTAAAGGATTTCTTTGAAAGAAATTGCGCAGATCTACTTGCCAACGCCGCTAGAAAAATTGTGAGAAGAAAGAATGAATAAGAGTTTCGAAGAAAGAATGAATAAGAGTTTCGGAAGAGGTGAGTTTGTGGGTAAAGTCCGCTACATAGTATAGTGGACAGAAAAAACTGTCAAGTTGTCCGCTACACAGTATCACGGACGGTGGGATAAGGACAAAGTAACAGTCCTGTCGCCCCAAGACTGGTGTGACAACTGTTAGGGGGGTTGTGGATGACTTGATCACTGTCAGACAAAAAGTCATCCGCAACACAGTGTAGCGGATGACTTTTTGACTGACGGTATCAGGCCAAAAAAGTTGTCCGCCACACTGTGTTGCGGACGAGGGGCGAGTGGCAATATGGTAAAAAAGTCCGTCCGCTACACTATGTAGCGGACGACTGACAGCTTTTGAGAAAAAAAGATCTGGCCAGATCGCGCTAACAAACTTATTTTGCTAGCGCTATCAACGGATCAGCTCACACACACACACACACACACACACACACACACACATATATATAATGGCCCCAAGGGATGGGAAAAAGTTTAATTTCTCAAGGTAGAGCTTTGTCAAATTGAAGGCATAAATCCTTCAAGTCAGAGAATACATCGTTTGAAGTTGAAATATTATTCAAGTTTCATGAAAATTCATCAAATGCTCATCCCGAACTTAGTCAAATGCCCAGTTTAATGCGAAAATAAATTATCAAGCGTTTGTCAAGCGTTGGTAAAGAAATGAAAGACTCACATGACTTTTTCTTTGCATATAGATTTATTCAGAGATTTACTCGCTATACAAATCAATACAACATTGAGTTGTCGCTATGTTTTTCGTCTATATCTTAGACTCAAAATTTATGTCTACAACTTGAATGTATATCCTAGGATCAACGACATGTTCCTTTGATTGTTTTTGTAGTTATAATGTCAGTAAATAATATATAATCAGGTTGTGTGTTTTAGGCAAATTGATAAGTACAAAAACAAAATGATCCACACAAACAAAAATCGGGAAACAATTATTGCCTCATTGAAGTACACTAGACCTGGTGATTCAAACATGACAACAAAGGCACATCGAAGAACATATACTGAGAAGAATTTTTTCTTCTGCTTATTGGGTGAACAAACTACACGCAAGGGCGGAATTTTGAACAAAAATCATATGTATTTCTCTACTTTTTGAGGAAGTTCGTCAACCATTTGGCTGAGAGTTTGGGATATCTCTTCAAACCACCTGTGAAATCGACGTAATTAAGCCCAAAACGACTTGTCAAAGCCGAATCCCACTCAAAGTTGTCCATGATTGCCCACGCAAAGAAACCCTTCAGATTAATGCCCTCCTTATACACAAGAGAAGTAAACAAAGTTACATTTATCAACGAAATTGAGCGAGAAACACATCAAATGCCTTCTATTTTGTGAATAGTTCAGAACTTACTTGATTGCTTCTACAACGTTTGCTAAATGGCAGTAATAGTACCTAATTCTGAAGTTATCCGTAAGCGCTTGCTTAAGCGCCAATGAGGAATTATTTATCTCGTCAATTCCTGCATCAACACTCGTTTAGGTGTTGCTATTGCCAAATGTTTAACTAACTATATTTGCAAAAAATTCTTTAAACAATTAAGTCATGGTCAGTAAGTGGTTGCCGATTTACTCATGTAATTTTTTGTCCCTGCAGTATTAATAAAATATAAGGCACTTACCATTCTCCCTGATGTAAATGATATGGTTCGCATAATTTTTCTTAATGTAAAGTAGAGTGTCCTTAATCCCTTATGAATAAACATATAGCCAATCTGATCCAGCCTACAGTGCAATTTTATGAAGAAATGCCTAGAATGAGATACAATTATTCCTTATTGATTGAAAGTGAAAGATATTAATCACATGATAAATAACAAACATGAAAAATTTGTTTTACTACCTTTTCACCGGCAGGAACGCCGTTTATCGAAGCTGAAGCCAGAAATTCTCTTTTAGTCATCAGAAGCAAAATTCTACAAATTGCAAGAACTGAACATAGTTTATGGAAAGATGAGCTTACTAGTGAGATTAGCATGATTGTCTGTTGTGTAGCTTACGTTGACCACATCGTTGGCAAAGTTGGTCACATGGGCTGCATAATTAGCAGTATAGTAGTTTAAGCGAAGAAAAATCTAGCGACCGTTTCACCAAATTACTTTGTTCTGCGGTGAATCTTAGAAGTCGAGCTCCAATGAGACTTTTCATCAAATGAGAATAGTCACCGAAAACCAACGGGTCCATGTACCTAGAGAGAGAGGAAAAGAGTAGATATGGTTGTACTTAAGCATATATCTGTTCTGGATCACGAAAAAAGAGTAGAAAAGTAAAAGATAATTGAAGATGTCCTTCAGTGAGTAGAGGTATTTTTTTGTGGTTGAGTAGCACCATTTTGTTGTTTCAAATGTTTTTATGTGTACGATGCTCGGATTAAACTGTTGGTGATATCCGTGTGTGTGTTAATCATTGCAAAACTCCTAGTTGCAGAATGAGATAAGGACGACAGAGCCGAGTATGAGTGTAGAAATAGTAACAGAAGTGATGAAATGTAATTTCCCTTCCGATTAAATTAAGAATCTCGTAAGGAAGTTGTGTAGTTTACGAAGCTTGTGAATCGGAAGATGCTATATTTTTTAGCATTGGGTAGACCTCATACAATAACTGTTCTAGGTCTACCGTATCTTTTGTTTCATTTCTTCTGGAATAATCACAAACACTTTGTTGGTTATGGATCTACTACCATAAATTCAATGTGTAATCTCAACATTCAATGTGTATTCCTGAATAATCTAATTTTTTAATTATTTTAGCAGTGTTGTCACTGTCACAATTTTCTGTAAAAACTAAAACAACAAAAACAACGCACCGTCCCAAGGAAAAAAAATCTTGTGCGAGTAGTGAAGCACGGATGTCAAAACTTGAATTAGAGGCCGGTACCATCCACTAAACGTAATTCCAATCATTCCCTTTTGCGTTGGCTGAAGAAGTTTTTGAGTTAATAATAATCACAACCAATAGTAGCGGTCGTAAAGCAAAAGTGAAAGATATTCTTCTTTTTTTTCCTTTTTTTGTGATATCAGTCGTGTTTGGTCAACCTTATACTTAGTTCTGTACAGCTTTGCTGCCACGGCGTGTGCAAGTATTTGAAAGTGTGTAACTATATAGGGTTCTGAGCTGAATCTCCACAAGTACAATTATTATTCCTCCATGTAGAACATCCACCAGTGCAGTTGTACCATAGTCTTAACTTGTCACGGCAAAGCTCCAGGGCTCATTCAATGTAATCCAGTGCTTCACTCGATCACCAAACCTCTCGAAGAAAAGGTTTGCAAAGTCTTGAAAATCATCCCTTTGACACATAAAAAACCTCTTATCTTACTGCAAAGAATTTGAAACACCTTTCTAAAAGAGTTGCTTTCTGAAGAAAGTACTTTTTGAGCCGAAAAAATAAAAACATCGACATGAGATAAACACACAATTTTAGGGCTTAGGAAGCCGGCATATGCTTCCTCTAAAGCTTGGGGCATATCCCAATGGAAGATAGTCACGTAGGATTGGAGACCAGCAAAATGTCGATATATATATATATATATATATATATATATATATATATATATATATATATATATATATATATATATATATATATATATATATATATATATATATATATATATGATCCATGATATATATATATATATATATATATATATATATATATATATATATATATGAATGACTTGATTCTATTGTAGAAGAATAATGACAAATCAACACAGTATCGGATGTTTACCATTGGCTAGGAGGTCATTTATAAGATTGTTGTAGTATTTGATTCCAGCTTCGTTTACCCCTCCACTTAACTTCCCAGCTAGAAGTCCCAACCTTTTGCATAATCAAGGTCGAAATAACAAAAATATTTAATTATGGGAAGTTTTAATTTGTTCCCTATCAAATTTCTTTCGTTTCGCTGAAATGGAAGGCAGGGGAGCTTGAATGTTGCTAGGTATTCTTGAAACTATTTAAAAGTGGCAGAATATCTTACTTAGTAGCACTCTAGACCATGAGATTGAAAATCGATAGGCATCTAGGTTCCTTCCTTTGGCGATTTCTACATCGCCCTGGGAAAAAATAAAGAAAAGAAAAAAATGTACTATAAGAAATCCGGAGCATATAAATCCTGGGCTAATCAGTTCTTGAAACCTTGTAGCGATGATATGAATCAACGGCCACATCTCCATTGCTGCGACCATTTATTTTTTCTGCTAGTTTGTGAAAGCCATCTCTCACTCATTTCTACAATAATACATAGTAAGTAGCCAAACATAATACGGCTATACTATCAAAATTTTATGAGATATTTAGGATGAACAATATTCTTCAATTACATGATCCATCTCTCACTCATTTCTACAATATTTTATTAGGTTATGCAGAATTTGCCATCAGGTAGATACTTTTATTTTTTTGTTAAATACATCTCACTGTCAAGAATGCGTATTTTAAATACAAGTGGCATAGAGCAAAGTCCGGCCCCTTTGTATTCTATTATCTATTAAATCATCATCAGGTTTTTAAAATAAGTTTTTGTAGCAAAGAAGATTTTAGCATCAGCGACACTTATTTTTGGCACTAATATCAGTCAAGTTGAGGTGAACTTCTTGAGGTGTAGGTTAAACTGTCATAGAGAGAGAACGGGGTTTACACACACTAAGAGAAATTTAAATTACATGATCCATCTTTGTCACTCATTTCTACATTTGTTAGGTAAGGCAGATTTTGACATCAATTAGATGATTTTTTTTTGTTGGTTAAATACATATCACTGTCAAGAATGCGTATTTTAAATACGCGTGGCAGAGAACTAAGTCAGGCCCCTTTGTGTTCTATTATCTCCTAATTAAATCATCATCAAGTTTTTAAATTATGGTTTTTGTTGCTAAACAAGATTTTAACAACATCAACACTTATTTTTGGCGTCGACGTTAGTCGAGTGAACTGTCATAGAGAGAGAATAGGCTTCATTTGACCTCAATGCGTAAGAAAAGAAAAGAAGGCCCAAGAAAAGGTAGCCTTCAATCCCCATGGCTGTTTAACTGGTTTTGGTTGTTCTGCATATCATGGCTATATATAGAGGAGAAGAAGGGTAAGATATGGCGTTCCTACCTTTTTTTTTAAGTCATCGTTCACTCCATGCAAGTTATAAATTTATGCTCGTGCAAGTTTTTTTATTATATGTTTATTTAGTTTTCGGGACGTGCAAGTTACTTTTTTGCTTGTTATATGATAATTGTCACATCAAAGATATGTTCTTGATTTTTGAGCCTAGTTTTGAAGCACTCGAAATCTGTAAATTTAAGATGTGTAATATGAAGTGCTTAATATCATTTTGGGTAAACATCAGCTTTACGCAGTGGGCAGTTCAAAGCATCGCCACTGTTCTAAAAATTTACTCCAGGGCTTAGGACATCGAGATAAAATTTCATGCATCGTGGCTCCATTTTGTGATGATTTGAACTTTTAGAACAAGTGATTGCGAACGATAATGCTACGGTACGTAGAAGGTGTCAAAGAAGGCGCCATAGATTTAGGAACAATTTCTGGGTACGGTCATGGAAGACCTTGTAATAACTATTTCACTTTCTGGTTATGGTCATGGAGGGCCTTGTAAGAACTATTTTTAACCGGCCTCTGAGGAATAACATTTCAGATTTATCTTCAGACTTTTACTTGTTCAAGGATTTCATCAGATAAAAACTTTAACTGAAAGTTACGTACTTTCTACAAGTGCCCTAGAGGTGTCAAATGGGCCGGCCCAGCCCAAGCCATCTGGCCTCCAGCAAAATGGGTCAGGGCCGCGGTCAAACGGGCCGGGCCGGGCCAGAATGGGAGAAATTTGGGCCCAGTCCAAGCCCAGGCCCTAGGCCCAACATCTAGGGTCGGGCTTGGGCCTGGCCCGGGCCCAATTTTTTTTATTATTCAAAATAATATTATTATTTTACTATCTATTTTGTTATTATTATTTAATAATATAAATACTAGCTTTTATATGTATTTTAACAGTGATTTTTTTACGCACGATGCCAATACTAATTTATATATAAGGGGGTGCAATTAGTCGGTTCGGTATTGATGCCAAGGAAAATGGGTTCGCAGTCAATGTGGAAGTGCCACAAGGAATGCAGTCCGAGTCAGATGCCAAGTATGTTGATGTGAGACAAAGCAAGGGCAGAGCAAGGGCAGAGACCAAGAGTTTCCCAGACAGAGCCTGAGGGTGGCAGTGCTGCGAGGGCGATGGTGCAGGATGAATATACGATGACAGTCACAGTCTGATGCTTAGGTCCGATCAGGGTCCTGTATGTTTCTCACTCTAGGATTCTAGAGTGAGAAAGTGAAAGTGTTCTAAAAATTTCCAACCTCCAAATGAATTCTCAAGACCTATATTTATAGAGGTTGAGATGATGATGTCATCACGCGACATGTGGCGCTCCCCGGGAGTGACACGTCACCGAGGGGTCCACAGCTGCCGGTGTTTCACGGACTATCGAATCGCATATTCACCCGGCCTGCCCCGCACAGTCGCTCTGTCTATCTGGAAAGACTGGCTCCCACAGCTTCGGTGTGGTCAGAGAACCCACTTGATCTAGCCTCCAATGCAAGCCCTTGTAGAGTCCCATGAGGTGCGTCAAGAGACGGACTAGGCGCCATGCCCTCCAAGGACCTACTCTCGTCCCGGAGTGACCCGGGAGTCATTGCCCTGGTGATGTCGTTGATTAATGGTAACATGAGTGGACATGCTCGCAGCTCAGTGCTCAATGCCCAGAGCAAGGGGTCCTCATACCGGAGCCACCCGTGACTGTGCTGACGATGGCTTTAAGGTTGTGAGCCCATCCCGTAGTTCATTGTGCTGGCGATGGCTTTTTGGTTGTGAGCCCATCCGTAGTTCATTGTGCCGGCAATGGCTTTAAGGTTGTGAGCCAATCTCGTAGTTGAATGTGCCGGCGATGGCTTTAAGATTGTGAGCCTATCTCGTAGTTGATTGTGCCGGCGATGGCTTTAAGGTTGTGAGCCCATCCCGTAGTTGATTGTGCCGGCGATGACTTTAAAGTTGTGAGCCCATCCTGTAGTTGATTGTGCCGGAGATGGCTTTAAGGTTGTGAGACATCCCGTTGCGAGGGGTCCTCGTGCCAGAGCACTAGGAACGGAGCCCCCCATGATGCTGCAGACTCCGAAGAGTGGGTCGAAGCATGTTCCACGTTCATGGCGGGGGCGCATGGTGTGGTAAATAAATGTGATGCCCGAAGGCCTTTATCATGATTGTGGCGCATGGGCACTGCAACGACCGTCGCGAGACCATACCTGGTGCCGGGGGCACATGTCATGAGAATGGCGCACGGACTCGGCGACCAATGTCGCGGAGCAATACTTGGTGCCGGGGGCACGCATGATGAGAATGGCGCACGGGCGCGGCGACGAACATCGGGAGCAATACTTGGTGCTGGGGGCACGCAAGATGAGAATGGCGCACAGGCGCGGCGACGAACGTTGCGGCACAATACTTGGTGCTGGGGGTACGCATGATGGGAATGGGGAACGGGCGTGGCGATGAATGTCGCGGAGCTATAGTTGGTGCCGGGGGAACGCATGATAAGAATGGAGCACCGGCGCGACGATGAACGTCGCGGAGCAATACTTGGTGCCGAGGGCAGGCATGATGAGCATGGCGCAGGGCACGGCGACAAACGTCGCAGAGCAATACTTGGTGCTAGGGGCACGCATGATGGGAAACGGGAACAGGCGCAGCGACGAACGTCGCGGAGCTATAGTTGGTGCTGGGGGCACGCATGATGAGAATGGCGCACGGACGCGACGACCAACGTCGCGGAGCAATACTTGGTGCCTGCGGCATGCATGATGAGAATGGCGCACGGGGGCTGCGACAAACGTCACAGAGCAATACTTGGTGCTGGGGCACATGTTATGAAAGTGGCGCATGGGCAGGCGACGAACGTCGCGGAGATGGCGCACGGGCACGCGTTGGGTGTCCCGAAGATGGGATTTGAGCTGAGTGTACCTGTCATAACAGGATAATGAATGCAACATGTAGTAATGACAAAGTTGGAAGTGATGGTACGCGGTCGTCAGTGACGGGTCATTCGGTGGTAGTGCGTGACTTTGGGCGACGGGCATCGTGGGAGCAGTGCGCGGACGACGAATGTCGCGAGGTTGATGCACAATGGACGCTGCGAGGTTGATGCACCACGGACATCGCGAGGTTGATGGACGACAGACGTTGCGAGGTTCATGCACGACAAACATTGCAAGGTTGGTGGACGACGGACGTCGCGAGGTCGGTGGACGACGGACGTCGCGAGGTTGATGCACGACGGACGTTGCAAGGTTGATGCATGACGGACGTCTCGAGGTTGATGCACGACGGACTTCGCAAGATTGGTGCACGACGGAATTCGTGAGGTTGGTGCACGACGGACGTCCGTAAACATCGCGGAGGTGCAAAGATTAGAGAAAACAAGTGCGAGCGGGAGGGGAGGCCATTGGCCAAGGATTGGGGGAAAGCTAAGGCCACCACCCCTAGGGAGGCTGAGGCCGACCCCTTGGTGAGGCTTAGGCCGACCCCTTGGGAAGGCCGAGGCCAACCTTAGGGGGTGGCCAAGGCCAATGGCTAACTCCCATGAAGGGAGGCCAAAGCCACTCGCCCTTTGGGTGAAATTCAGGCGTGCCGACAGAAGGTGTTTTGATGGGCAATGACAAATCCGAAAGTTGCATTACGACGAGCGTGTCGACGTGAAACGTAGCCACATGATGAACAAGGTGCCAAAGTCACATACGAAGTGGATGAAGCGATCAAAGTGTGAAAGGGACTTTGTGCGAAGAGTGAACAACCGGGGGGAAAGGCCAAGGCCAACACCGCATAGAGGCCGTGGCCCACCCCCCATTGAGGCCAAGGCCAACCCTATGGCCTTGGGGGAGGCCGAGGCTGACCCCATGGGGTTGGCCAAGGCCTATGCCCTTGACCCCGTCGCTCTGGTTACGCCAACGGTCGATGTTTTTGGTGAAAAGGTGTTTAGGTGGTCGTAGCGCGATGAACATGGTACTGTGAGTCATGGTAGCATGAAATAATTGGTGACTAAGTCGCGCGTGAGGCGTGTGAAGTAAGAAACACACGTGACTTGGGCGCGCGCACTTTGACCGGTTCGAAGCGTTGCATACTGTGCTTGTACGGACGTGTCATGCACAATGGGACTCTAAGTGGACCTTTGAGTGCGACCAGAATAGTTTGGGAACATAAGCCCCCTACGTGTGGTGTGCACGGTGGGGCAACCCGAGCAGGCACCGCATGCATAAACACTTAGCACGATTTTGATGTTGTTTGCCGGTGAGTTATTGAAGTCATCAAAGCATGATGATGATGAGGAGTAGGTGGCTCGAGCCACCTGGTGCACCACCAACAAAAGCTTGGAATGCTCGGGGCACTTGTGCTGGCGAAAGGGTTATGGAGATAGCACCCGGGCAATGGGCGTCGCGGAGATGATGTCCGGGCGATGGGCATCGCAGAGATGATGTTAGGGCGACAGAGGTCGCGGAGATGATGTCTGGGCAATAGGGGTCGCGAAGGATAAGTCCAGGCGACGTGGGTCGCGAAGATGATGTCTGGGCGACCGGCATCGCGGAGATGATGTTCGGGCGACGGGTATCATGGAGATGATGTCCGGGTGATGGGGATCGAGGAGATTATGTCCAGGAGACGGGGGTCGAGGAGATGATGTCTGGGCGACGGGGTCGCGGAGATGATGTCCCGGTGACGGGGGTCGCGAATGGTACGTCCGGGCGACGGGGGTCGCAGAGATGATGTTCGGGCGACGGGGGTCGCGGAGATAATGTTCGGACAACGGGCGTCGGGGAGATGAGGTTCGGGTGACGGGCATCGCGGAGATGAGGTTTTGGCGACGGGCATCGCGGAGATGAAGTACAGGTGATGGGGGTCGCAGAGATGATGTCCTGGCGATGGGCGTTGTGGAGATGATGTCCTGGCGACGGGCGTCGTGGAGATGAAGTCCGGGCGACGGGCGTCGCGGAGATGAAGTACGGGCGACGGGGGTCATGGAGATGATGTGCTGGTGACGGGCGTCGTAGAGATGATGTCAGAGTGATGGGCGTCGCGGAGATGAAGTCCAGGCGACGGACGTCGCAGAGATGATGTCCGGGCGACGGGCGTCGCACGGCGGTCAATGTTGCAAAAAATTTTTTTAAAGTGTTGGCCGCGGGTGAAGGAAACAAGATGAAGGTTGAAGGTGGGTGAAGGTGGTGGCCATGGCTTGGGGAAGGCCAAAAGGGGTGGCATGGAGGATGGCCATGGAGTAAAGGGGAGAGGCTATGGGGATGAAGGGCCAAGGCCGGCCGACCAAGGCGTGGGCGGAGTGATGGGCGAGGGGGAAGGGGAGAAGGGGAGGGGGAAGGGAGGAGAGGGCCAAGGAGGAGGGTGAAGGCTGAGGCCGAGGGGGGTAGTGGGCCGCGGCCGAGGGGGTGGGGAGGCCGAGTCGACGCGGTGGGGGAAGAAGGAAGGGGAAGGGAAAAAAGGGGGCAGTAGCGGCGGCGGTGCCATGGGTGGCCGAGGGACGGGGGGAAGGAGGGGCGGGGGAGAGAAGGGAGAAGAGAAGAGAGGGAGGAGAGGGGCTGGGCCAAGGCCGAGGGGGGATGGGGGCCAACGCCGGCTAGGGGCGTGCTGTGGAGGGCGAGGCAGAAGGGCGGCGGCACCAAGGGGCTGCAGCGGGCATGAGGGAGAAGAGAAAGAGATAAGGAGAATTAGGGTAAGGGTTTTAGGTTTGGGTGGGTCGGGTCGGGCACGACACATAGAGAAAGAGAATGCGCGGGTCGGGGCATTCTCGCGGGTGGGTTCTGCCCAAATTCTGAATTGAATTTCAAAATTAAATAATAATTATTATTTTTTTGACAAACCTAAAGAGGGAGCCCCCAAGAGAAGCCTCACAATTACAAGAAGATAGAGAGGTGTGGGATGGTGGGAGCAAAGAGAGGAAAATATTAGAGGGTGAGTAAGGGGGTTGGTGGGAGGGGAGATGGAAATTTTGAAAAATTTTCTAAGTGTAGAACAAGGGTGAGAGGGTGGCGACCCGACCGCGAGCAGGCCGAGTGAGAGGGAGGAGTGCGAAGGTGGTGAGAAAATTTTCTAAGTGTTGAGGAATTTTCCAAGAGTTGGACGAAGACTAAGGAGAAGGGGCGTGAAAAATTTTGTGTCAAAAATTTTCTAAGTGTTGAGCTCGGGCAAGGGTACCGAGGGAGACCGCTGAGGGTGATCATCGACGACCGGTTGCTAAAGAAATGAAATTTTTTCAAAGTGTCAATTTTTTTTTGATAAAGGGTGGTCATGCGACCGCAAGCACGAGAGGTTGAGATGAGCGGGATGGGAGACTCAGGGTGATGGGCTGGCATCGATGACCGACTGAGTGATAGAGGTAGGGGAGGGTTGGTGAGGCGTGTTGCATGCATACTTGGCAGAGTTGAGACTTAGTAACGTGGCTCGAGCCACCCCGCGCACCACGCACCAGGTTGGTATAGGACGTGAGGCTGAAGGGGTTAGGAAGGGGTGAAGCCCCCAAGGTAGTGGCTGATGGCATCAAGAGTGGTGTCAGTTGGCCTGTGCAAGAGCCCTATGGCTTGAAAATTTTCTAAGTTTGGAAGATGACGGCCTCTTGGATGGCTGGGTTGAGGCTATGACTGGTAGTCCTGGTAGCCCTGTGTTGCTGAGGCATGGTTGCTTGGATGTGTCGGGCATGAGACGAACTGCACTGCGATGCTTACCTCCCCAGCGGAGTCGCCAAAATGATGCCAAGGAAAATGGGTTCACAGTCGACGTGGAGGTGCCACAAGGAATGCAGTCTGAGTCAGATGCCAAGTATGTTGATGTGAGACAAAGCAAGGGCAGAGCAAGAGCAGAGACCAAGGGCTTCCCAGACAGAGCCTGAGGGTGGCAGTGCTGCGAGGGCGATGGCGCAGGATGAATATATGACGACAGTCACAGTCCGATGCTTAGGTCCGAAGTCAGGGTCCTGTATGTTTCTCTCTCTAAGATTCTAGAGTGAGAAAGTAAAAGTGTTCTGAAAATGTCCAACCTCCAAATGAATTCTCAAAACCTCTATTTATAGAGGTTGAGATGATGATGTCATCAGGCAACACGTGGCGCTCCCCGAGAATGACACGTCACCTAGTGGTCCACAGCTCCCGGTGCTCCACGGACTGTCGAATTGCATATTCACCCGCCCTGCCCCGCACAGCGTCGCTCTGTCTGTCTGGCAAAACTGGCTCCCACAACATCAGTGTAGCCAGAGAACCCCCTTGATCTAGCCTTCAATCCAAGCCCTTGCAGAGTCCTAGGAGGTACGTCAAAAGACGCGCGGAGAACCTGACAGTGGTAAGGGCTGCCCCTGTAGCCAACTATCAGGGACTAGGCGCCATGCCCTCCAAGGACCTGCTCCCACCTCGGAGTGACCAGGGGATCATTGCCCTGGTGATGTCGACGATCAATGGTAATATGAGTGGACATGCTCGCAGCTCAGTGCTCAATGTCCGGAGCAAGAGGTCCTCGTACCAGAGCCCCCGTGACTGTGCCGGCGATGGCTTTAAGTTTGTGAGCCCATCCCGTAATTGATTGTTCCGGCAATGGCTTTAAGGTTGTGAGCCCATCCCGTAGTTGATTGTGCCGGCAATGGCTTTAAGGTTGTGAGCTCATCTCGTAGTTGATTGTGCCGGCGATGACTTTAAGGTTGTGAGCCCATCCCGTAGTTGATTGTGCCGGCGATGGCTTTAAGGTTGTGAGCCCATCCCGTAGTTGATTGTGCCGACGATGACTTTAAGGTTGTGAGTCCATCCCGTTGTGAGGGGTCCTCGTGCCGGAGCACTACCAACGGAGCCCCCCTGTGATGCTGCACACTCCGGAGAGTGGGTTGAAGCATGTTCCACGTCCATGGCAGGGGCGCATGGTGTGGTGAATAAGTGTGATGCCCGAAGGCTGGTATCATGATTGTGGCGCATGGGCGCGACGACGACCGTCGCGAGACCATACCTGGTGCCGGAGGCACATGTCATGAGAATGGCGAATGGGCGCGGCGACGAACGTCGCGGAGCAATACTTGGTGCCGGGGGCACGCATGATGAGAATGGCGCACGGGCGCGGCGACGAATGTCGTGGAGCAATACTTGGTGTCGGGGGCAAACATTATGAGAATGGTGCACGGGCGCGGTGACGAACGTCGCAGCGCAATACTTGGTGCCGGGGGCACGCATGATGGGAATGGCGCATGGGCAAGGTGACGAATGTCGCGAAGCTATAGTAGGTGCCGGGGGCACGCATGATGAGAATGGCGCATGGGCGCGGCGACGAACGTGCTGAGACGGCGCACGGGCACGCGTCGGGTGTCCTGAAGATGGGATTTGAGCTGAGTGTACCTGTCATAACAAGATGATGAATGCAACATGTAGTAATGACAAAGTTGGAAGTGATGGTACGCGGTCGTCAGTGAGGGGTCATACGGTGGTAGTGCGTGACTTTGGGCGACGGGCATCGCGGGAGGGTCTGCGGTCGCAGACTCGCGAGGTCGGTGCACGACGGACTCGCGAGGTCAGTGCACGACGGACGTCGAGAGGTCGGTGCACGACGGATGTCGCGAGGTCGGTGCACGATGGACGTCGCGAGGTCGGTGGACGACGGACGTCGCGAGGTTCGTCGTGAGGTTTATGAATGACGGACGTCATGAGGTTGATGCACGACGGACGTCTCGAGGTTGATGCACGAAGAACGTCGCGAGGTTGGTGCACGACAGACGTCCGTAAACATCACGGAGGTGCAAAGATTAGAGAAAACAAGTACGCGTGGGAGGGGAAGATATAGGCCAAGGATTGGGGGAAGGCGAAGGCCAGCACCCCTGGGGAGGCCGAGGCTGACCCCTTGGTGAGGCAGAGGCCGACCCCTGGGGAAGGCCGAGGCCGACCCCTTGAGAAGGCCGAGGCCGACCTTATGGGATGGCCAAGGCAAATGGCCAACTCCCATGAAGGGAGGCCAAGGTCACTTCCCCTTTGGGTGAAATTTGGGCGTGCTGACGGAAGGTGTTTTAATGGGTAATGACAAATCTGAAAGTTGCATTGCGACGAGCGTGTCGACGTGAAACGTACCCACATGACGAACAAGGTGCCAAAGTCACATACAAAGTGTATGAAGCGATCAAAGTGCGAAAGGGACTTTACGCGAAGAGTGAACAACTGGGGGGAAAGGCCAAGGCCAACACCCCATGGAGGCCAAGGCCAACCCCCCATTGAGGTCGAGGCCGACCCTATGGCCTTGGGGGAGGTCGAGGCCGACCCCATGGGGTTGGCCAAGGCCTATGCCCTTGACCCCGTCCCACCGATTGCGCCAACGGTCGATGTTTTTGGTGAAAAGGTGCTTAGGTGGTCGCGGGGCGACGAACGTGGTACTGTGAGTCACGGTAGCGTGAAATAATTGGTGACTAAGTCGTGCATGAGGCGTGTGAAGTAAGAAACGCACGTGACTTGGGCGCGCGTACTTTGACCGGTTCGAAGCGTTGAATACTGTGCTTGTGCGGACGTGTCATGCACAACGGGACTCCAAGTGAACCTTTGAGTGCGGCCAGAATAGGTTGGGAAAAGGTATTTATTGACAAATAAGTTCGGCTCATCCAAGACCGCCAAGGCCTCTTTAAGGAGGCTCATGATTTTTTCTCACGGTTCGATTGAAATCTTTGTAATCTAAATCTTATTTTACGTCAAACATATCTTTGATTATTGCATCAAGGAAGAACGATCATCATAATTCATGTTCATATTCATTACTCATTCGATTATCGTTGGACACGCACACTTATATATAATAATGTGTGTATATAATAATACTGGGCCAAAAGAGGTCCTGTGTGTAGGGCCAAAAAAAGGGCCAGAAATAGGGCCAAAAGGGGGCCATTTTTCTGGCCAAAAGAGGGCCGGGCAGGGCCGGGCCTAAAACGGGCCATTTTAGGGCCGGGCTGAGCCTGGGCCTGTTTCTCAAAAAATTAGGCCAGGCCCTGGCCCTGGCCCCAGCCCTAAGGATTAGGGCCAGTCCAGGCCCAAAAAAGGGCCAGGCCGAGCCCAAAAGGGGCCAGGTTTGGCCAGCCCACGGGCCACCTGGCCCTTTTGACAACTCTAAAGTGCCCTCCAAATATCTCATCAAAATATATCTAATTTGATGTGACGGCGTGGTCCACCTACGAGAACTGAGTAGTAATACTCGTGATGTGTCACACAGTTTATCTGGTATATTTTGCGTATGAGACCAAAACTATGGATGCATCTCATATATGTATTTAAATTTGATTGTCATCTTCTATAACTTCCATAGCTCTAACTCTAAAACTAAATAGATGTTAAATATTAAATGGTTACAAAATAACCTTCAACCCCATAATGATGCAATCTTGCGACCTCTCTTCCACCACTACCCCATTCTGTACATAGCATAGAACATATATCAACACTCGGAGCATAAGTGTTGCAGAGTGGTTTTTACTCTTTATGCATTTTGTCCCGTGTATTCATTTGTGGTTATTGTTTGAATTGAACAACACGACCAAAATAACATTACCAAAAACATAAGCATCAATCTAATATACCATTAGCGGCGATATTCAGGGGTTGGTCTAAATGCACACCCATTCCACTAAAAGAGCATATCTGTCATCATAACTGTAATTTGAAGGTCACACTTCTTACAGATACATCATCACCTCCTAAAGCCAACAAGGGTTGGATCAGCGGTCCCTAGGATCACATTCCAGGTTTCTCACATGGGTTCGAATCCTGCCCACCGCACTTGTTGGTGGCAAACTTACGTCCTCGCCCTGCATGTGCTCCACACACGGGTTCTTGTGCACTTCGGCCCCGACATAGGTGCGAGAATCGAGGGCTCAGATGTATGTGGTGGCCTTGTAGGTCCTCGAGGCGCAATACTCCCTTAGAGCCTTACGGTCCAGCCTTTTTTACAGCAAAAAAAATCATCACCTCCTAAAACTGAAGCAATCACATCTGGTATGGTGAAATGTATCCAAAACTTAGCTGGTTTTGCACTGTTACTGCTACATGCTGATAGGCTGCCGCACAAGCTCTGTCTTTTCTATTGTCTATCTCTCGTTAAACTTGTATAAAGTTCTAGTTTATGTCTTCTTGATTATTGTCTTAATAGTCATTGATAATTATGTAGTTTCTGTCTTTTGTGAACATTGGGACTATATTTGCTGCACCTGTTGGCTAATATGTTGATCAAAAAGATTAGATCGGATTTTAGTCCCAGTTAGGTTGGTTGGCGTTTTATTTTATAGTGCTATTAATAAATCTTTAAATTTTATGAAATGTTCTTATGGTTTGCTGCCTTTACATAAGTTCAACCCTTTTCCCATTTTCCCTGGGCATGCGTCAATATGATTTGATATATGTACAGTTGATGCCAATTGCTACTGAAACATTTAATTCTAAGTTTGTTCTTCTTATTAAAATCATGTGGCGTGGAGCACGCGAAAACAAACGCTTCGCGACGTTTCTAGATAGTTGCTTACGAAACTCTAATCCATGGGTAGACGAGAATAGTTGCTGTTAGAATCAACACTCGTTGCGTAATATACACTTCAGTGTTTGCATAAATTGTTCAGCTCAATGGAAGAAAGGGTGCACATGCACTATAATAATCCGAGTTGTTTAATTCATATAGATTAGGTTCAGAGAAATACAGAACGGTTCTTCTTTTCTGCATCATCTTAATTTGCCCTAGGGCCTAGACCAAAAAGAGGACATCAAATTTTGGTGTAAAACGAATAGTATGAGTTACCAGGTCCTGAATGTATATCTTGGATGGTTCACAACCGATATTAGGCAAAATGTCAAACTCACTCTGAATTGAACCAGTCAAAACACATTCAGCATTTTACAAATGATATTGAGCATCTTCTAGCGACCTTTCATTTTACATTGAGCCATCGTAACAGTGGAATGAAAAATGTAAACCATCGACACTTGTATTCTAGTGTATTCTAGTCACTAGAGTCGTGACCTCTTGTTGCTGCTAAAATATTGATCAGGAACCACTGTCGGGAAATGGACCTGGAAAATAGAACACAAAGTGACCACCGGGTATGTTCCGGTGCAGGATGCTCCGATGCTAAAGTCAAAACGTTGCTACAGGGATAGAGCTCTTAATAGCAGAAAATGCACTAGGTGCTTGTGTGTGTGTCAATCTGTCCAGGTACCTGAGGCCATCTACTAGATATAGACTTGGCTACCAGAATCTTGATAGCCCTGCAACTCTTCTCTGACAGGTCCATAGAGCAACTCGGATCATGTTGGGACTCTCATGGGTGACGTCACTATCCCTTGTTAATAGCATCAATATTCTACTAGGAATCTAGCCCCTTTGGCAGAGTTCCCCTCAGATATAAAACACACTGTTGATCCCGGCTAAACCTTGCCACGTGTTACCACCTGGTAGGGTGAGCATATTTTGCCATATCATAATGCCCCTTGCTTTTGACGGTTCTTCTAGAACAACCAAAAGCACATAAGGTAGGAAGAATTCAACCCGAAATGGTCTAGCTGAAATTCCCTCTGCCCTGTCATCCGTTTTTTGAAGTGAATCACACAAAGAATTCTCGTTCGAGGATGACATTTGAATGGCCTGCTCGGGAGATCTGGTCTGGAAATCTGGTAGGTTTTTTCTGCTCGGGCATGGATTCGGCTAGGTGCTTGAGCACCTGCTCGGGAGACCTGCTAGAGCAGTCTACTGGGGCACAATCTTGGCAGTGTGCTTGAGCACCTGCTCCGGAGACTTGCTCGAGCAGGTGCTCGAGCAGTCTGCTTGGGCATAATTTTGGTAGTGTGCTTGAGCACCTGCTTGGGAGACCTGCTCGGGCATGGTCTTGGCAGTGTGCTTGAGCACCTACTCAGGAGACCTGTTCGGGCATGGTCTTGGCAGTGGAGCACCTGCTTGGGAGACCTGCTCGGGCATGGTCTTGGCAGTGTGTGTGAGCACCTGCTCGGGAAAGATCTTAGCAGTGTGCTTGGGCACCTGCCCGGGCATGGTCTTAGTAGTGTGCTTGAGCACCTACTCGGGAAACCAGCTCAGGTAGTCTGTTCGGCCTTGGTATGGTGCTTGAGCGTAACTCTGCCATGTGGCAGGGGCCATTAAGGTACCTTAAAATCTTTTCGAGAACCGCAAAAATGCAACTGTCCTTTTGTCGCCAAAACTAAGGCGGTTACCAAATTAATTTCAAAATTTATTACCTTGAAGATCGTGCCAGACAGGTACGATGACTGTTACTGCCAACTTAGGGGCGGTTACTCAAGCCATTTCTATATATTGAGCTTCCACGCTTCATTTGCCCCTTACTATTCACTCTCTTCGGGCTCGGCTCAGTCTCAACAAGTAAGTTTGTCTTCCCATTCTTTCTTGTTTGGGGCTTTATCTATTTCCCTTCGTAGTTTCCAATATTAGAACTCCCAATACAAAATTTCTTCAACATCATCAAGTAGTTCTTCATCGTTCTCATCTTGCTCAATAGAAAATGTCCTAGAAAGTGAATAAGAAAGTAGATCTTCATAAGTAGGCACCTTAACCCTTAGGAGTTGAGTAGAAAGTTCCACCCCACAAGCTAGCACTTCGTTCCCCAGTAGGGATGCACGTGGGGATATCAAGGACAAAGCTGAAGATAAATTTGATGAAGATACTTGGTTCACCTCAGAAGAGAAGAGGGACAAGATGACCAAAGAGGACATAATAGAGCTTTTGGAAGAATTTTCCTTGCTCCTCCGTTCTCTGCTCGGGTTCCAGCACTCCAAGAGCCCGCCAACTATGGCATAGATTTGGAGACAGTTGTCTACAAAGGCCAGATAAGGCTTGGCCAAAGAATCCCTATGCATCCGTTTGCCGTTGCCTTTTTAACTACTATAAATGGTGCCTGGTCAACTTGTTCCCAATGGGTGGAGAAAGCTTGTTGGCTTGATCTACCTTGTGCAAACATCAGGGTACCCAGTTACAGTTAGCGACTTTATGAGGGGCTATACCTTGAAGTATGCTTTATAAAGAACGTGGCCCGAAGTGTGGATGGTATTATATCCACAACAGGGTTAGGGTGATCAAAAGAGGTCCCAAATCCAACAAAGGTTGGCACTCCAGGTACTTCTTCATACAGTGGCCGAGTGATAAATGGGAGTTCCCCAGAAAATGGAATGGATTCTGTAAAGACTTTGAAAATAAAGGCTTTCTAGCTCCCAATGCTTTCATTAAGACCCTCATTGAACACATAAAGAGAAGGGGCAGTCTCAATATTGACGAACCCCTTATAGATCAAGAGATACGGAATGCGGGGCTTGTTCCTCTAACCCCCATTAGGCCTGTTCCTCCAACCCCTGTCGTAGAACCTTGGGTTGTTTTGAGGCATAGGACGTTAGAGTTAGCGATAGGGACGTCGTCCTCTAGGACTTCGAGTTTAGGTAGAGTCTATAAACCATGTTCATTCCATCATTTCTCTTACTAAATTTAACTGCATTGGTTGACTCTATCCTTTCTACAGAAATGTCTAGCAAAGGCGAAGGCAAAAAATGAGACTTCCTAGGATTATTGCAAAAGGCTTCTAAAGGGAAAAGAAAAGAAGTTGCCAGTGAAGGTTATTCCCCTATCATCAAGAGGCCTTGCGTTTCTGCTCCTCCCGCGCCTCCGCTTGTGGTCGAGGTTCTTCCTGTGGACAAGGATCCTCTTTTTTGTCCAAGATGGACGACTGAGTTCGCATATCTCTGCTAAGCACTTCTCTCATGGGGTGTTACCTAACAATAAAATGATTATGGAGAACCAGCCCCATGAAGCATTTACGATGGCCCATGTCCAAGCTGCCTACAACGTAACTCACTTATTCTTCTTGAGTCCTTAATTAGATTCCTCACTTTTCTTTTCAGGCCTATTGCTATAGCAGCCAGATGTAAGCTAGGTTTGTAATGGAGATGGATATGGTGCGCAATGCAGAGACTGATGAAGAGAGAGGCCTTGGGCAGGGTTAACAATCTTGACAAGGAGGTCAAGGCCTTGAAGGCAGAGAATACAGAACTCAATCGCCTGGAGGAGAGATGCGAGAAGTTGAAGAAAGCTAAAGCTGGCACTGGGAACAAAGCTATCCAAGCATTTCTTGATGGCACAACTGAAGAGGAATGGCTACAGAAGCGTATATAGGATGGTCATTCTATCTTTGAGCAAGGTTTTCAGAATGCCAGGAGCTGACGTTGGCCAAGTATCCTAGCCTCTTTCTGGATGAACTAGTCTTGCCCACTTTTGAGTCACCGTCACAGGAGACTGCTGAGCCCACCGAAGCCGGAGATGCTGTTTCCTAATGGGAGAAGAGTGTTTGGTCTGGGAATACTCTTGCTCCTTAGGATAGCTTGTTCTCACTTCTTTCTTTTTGTAATTTCCTTTTATGGTCACCCAAGTACTTTTGTTGCCCCATAGGCTTTTCAATGAACATGTTTTTTCACTATCCCTTGGAAGGGTGCGTTGTATTTTTGCAATTGCGTTCTTAACTTTCACATCTTGCAATATTTTTTACTTTGAAACGAGCCCTTATCGTCAGCTAAGGGCTTGCAAAGAAGCCTCGCACTCACGCTTGGCCAAATTTCAAATTAACAAAACAGGGTGGGCGACGATCCCCCACTTGGTTTTGCTATTTCTCGGGCTAGAACTAAAGCTAGACTATGTCAAATAACACTTATTGCTACCCTATCACGTTGGGTGATACTTGCTTGAGCGATGCATGTAATCTTACTACTCAGGCATGCTGCTCGAGCATGCAGCTCGGACATCTAAATGTATATCGTTCCTGAGAACTTAGAATTAAACACCTCTGCTTGAGCAAAAAGTCAAGAAACATACTAATATGTTAAAAAGAAAATGCTTCATTACTTAACCAAAAAGACTGCAGTTTCAACGGGATTTATACATCCCTGTTATTCATTTGACTAAAGTCTATTCTACTTGCTATCTTGCGTCTCCGCAAAATACTACTGATAGTATCGCCGTAGGTTCTCCGCATTCCAAGTTCTTGGGATCGAGTCCCCTGAAAGTGTTTCCAATGGGTAAGCACCTGGTTTGAGCACCTTTGATATGCGGTTTGGTCCTTCCCAATTTGGAGATAGCTTCTCGATGGCAGCTTTTGGTCTGACACCTGTAAATTTTGGAGGACTAAATCTCCCATTTGAAACAGATTTTGTCCAAACTCTTTGATTATAATATCAAGAAACCCTTTGCTTAGTTGAGATTGATGGCTCCAGGGCTTAAGCCCGCACGTCATCTGAGAGATCAAGATTTCCTTAAAGGTTATCATCATTCTCTTCCTCTATAAACTGCAATACTCGAACTGTTGGGAGTCCTACTTCAATAGGAAAGAGTGCTTCTAACCCTAAACATAGTAGAAAAGGAGTTTCTCCCATAACAGAGTGAAGCGTTGTTCGATATGCCTAGAGTACCTTGGGGAGCTCATCTACCCA
This sequence comes from Escallonia herrerae, assembly GCA_033070095.1. Taxonomy (NCBI): domain Eukaryota; kingdom Viridiplantae; phylum Streptophyta; class Magnoliopsida; order Escalloniales; family Escalloniaceae; genus Escallonia; species Escallonia herrerae. The sequence continues at coordinate 336,177 of JAVXUP010000333.1, read as the reverse complement.
TCCCCCCTTGGCTTCATCTAGCTTTCTCTTCAAGCCTTGAAGAATGCTTCGGTTCATGTTCCCCGTCTGTCCATTCGATCGGGGTAGGCAACTTATGTATAGCGAAGATTAATGGAAAGGCCTTCATAGAAGTTTCAAAAGTTAAAATTGTCAAACTGTTTCCCGTGATCAGGATTTTTAGAACCCCAAAACGACACGTAATGTTCTTCCAGAAAAAAATCTTCACATTTTATCCCTGTTCTGTAGCCAGCGGCTCGGACTCTGTCCACTTTGTGAAATAATCAATGGCGACTATCACAAAATGCCGTTCACCTGTTGCCATATGGAATGGACCCAGAATGTCCATCCCCCACATCGCAAAGGGAATCGGAAAGGTCAAAATGTTGAGTGGAGTTGCCGGCGTATGTAAGAGTAGAACAAAATTCTAGCACTGGTCACATCTCCTTGTGAAACTGATAGCGCCCTTTTGCATTCTCGGCCAGTAGTAACCTTGACTTAGAATTTTGTGCGCTAAATTTCTTCCCCTAAATGTTGCCCCGCAAATACCTTCATGAACTTCTCTCAACGCGTAGTCTGCTTCTTTAGGACTTAAACACTGGAGATATGGTAGGCTGAAAGACTTTTTGCAAAGGGCCCCCTCCACAAGAGCATACTGAGTAGCTTTGGGGCACATGTTGCGTGCTTCACTCCGCTTTTCAGGTCATCTTCCCTTGGTGAGGTATTGTATGATCGGATCCATCTAGCAAGTTTCTTGCTCTACCATGCCGACTTCCACCATAGGTTACATACTCCTTTTTTCTGAGGAGCTCAATATATACTGCTCAAGAGAACTCCGAGACGTCTGTAGAGGTTAGCCTTGATAGGGAATCTGCTTGAGCATTGGGTTCCCTTGGTATCTGGCGAATGGTAAAGTTTTTGAACTTGGCTGCCTGCATCCTTACTATTTGAAGATACTTGATCATTCTCTCATATCTGGCTTTGTACTTTCCCAAGACATGATTCACCACTGATTGAGAATTGCTGTGGATGGAGAGAGAATTTACTTTTAACAAGTGTGCTAATCTTATCCCCGCCAGGAGGGCCTCATACTCAGCCTCATTATTTGATGCTTGGAAGTCAAAATGAAGAGCGTATTCAATCACAAATTTCTCTGGGCTGACCAATATAAGGCCCGCTCCGCTGCTACCCACTATAGATGAGCCATCCACATAAAAGATCTAAGGGTCCAAAGTTTTGGAGATAACTAGTAGCGGGGGGGTCTTTTGGTACAGTGCACTCGACGATAAAATCTGATAAGCCTTGGGCCTTGATTGCGATGCGAGGCTTGTATTTGATATCAAATTCCCCTAACTTTACAAACTAGTTGACTAGCCTTCCTGATGCCTATGGACTTTGCAGAACTTTTCCCAAAGGCTGGTCGGTCAATACTATTATCGTATGCGATTGGAAGAAAGGCCTGAGTTTTTTGGCCGAAGTAATGAGGGCTAGGGCCATTTGTCTATTCAGGGATATCTGGTTTCCACATCTTGTAAAACCTTACTAACATAATAAATTGGATTTTGCTTGTCGTTCTCTTCTCAGATCAAGACTACGCTAACCGCCACTTCACTAACTGATAGGTAAAGGAAGAGATCTTCACCTATGACCGGTTTTATGAGGAAAAGAGGAGACACCAAGTATTGCTTCAATTCTTCAAAAGATTTCTGGCACTCCTCCATCCAGACAAAATCTTTAGCCCTTTTGATGGCCCTAAAGAAAGGCATACACCTTTCTATAGATTTAGACATGAATCTTCCTAAAACGGCGACTCTTCCCATGAGTTCTTGCACTTGTTTGATTGTCTTTGGTGCTTTCATGGCATGAATGACACCTATCTTCTCTGGTTGGCCTCGATGCCATGTTGGGAAACCATGAATCCCAAGAACTTGCCGGACGCTACTCCAAACGCACACTTGAATGGGTTTAGCTTCATCTCGTAAGCCCTTAGGATGTCGAAGGTTTCCTTGAGGTCCTCAACATGAGCTTCTGCTCTAACTCTTTTCACCAGCATGTCATCCACGTATACCTCCATATTCTTCCCAATTAAGTCATGGAAGATCATGTTGACCAGGCATTGATATGTAGCGCCCGCGTTCTTGAGCCCAACGGGCATGACTCTGTAGCAATAGAGTCCTCACACCATGATGAAGGATGTTGTAGGGATGTCATCTTCAATCTTTATTTGATTGTATCTTGAGTAGGCATCCATGAAGCTTAAAAATTCATTACCTGAGGTGGCATCGATAAGGATATCAATCTGAGGAAGTGGATAACTATCTTTCGGGCACACTTTGTTAAGGTCAGTGAAGTCGATGCATATGCACCAACGGTCGCCCAATTTGGGCACCATCACAACATTGGCGATCCAATCAGGGTAAGAAATTTCCCTATTGAATACGGTCAACAACTTATCCACCCCATCCTCAATTTTCACTTGCCTTTCTGTGGCAAATGTCTGCTATGGGTCTACGTTCATTTTATGGGTGATTACCCCAGGGTCAATCCCGGGCATATCAGATGTTGTCCATGCAAAGATGTATGAGTAACTTTGCAGAAGGCCAACAAGCTTGAGCTTGAGTTCTTCTGCTAATCCCATTCCAATCCTAACCGTCTTTTCTTTATTTTTGGGGTATAACTCAATGTCTAGTAGGTCCTCAGCTGGCTTGCCTCTTTCGACCTTTGTTTCATCTCTCAAGTCTTCAATCACAAGGGCTTCGTTATTTTTGGTCCGGCACAACGTCAGTAGCACGCCGAGCCACTATTTGGTCTCCCTTGACTTCCCTAACTCCGTGTTCTGTGGGGAACTTCATTTTTATGTGGTATGTGGATACCACTGCTATTAATTAGTTCAATGCTGTCCTGCCAAGGATTGCATTGTAGGCTGAAGGAACACAAACCATCACAAAATCCAGCAGTAACTTTGCTTGAGCTGGAGGAGTACCCATGGCAACGGGTAGTGCAATGATCCCCTTGCAAATCATAGGGTGATTAAAGAAGCCATAGCGGGGTGTGTATATCTTACACAGTCGATTGGATGGGATGTTCATCTTTTAGAATGCCTCACAAAAGAGGACCTTTGCTGGACTTCCATTATCCATGAGGATTCTCTTCATGTCGAAGTTGCCTACTCAGAGCGTAACCACTAGTGAGTTGTTATGGGGCGTCTTTGTGTCCCTAAAATCCTCTTCGGAGAAAGATATTGTCACGACAAGCTCCCTCTTCTGCTTCTTCGTAAGCTTTTCACCCTTGTCCAGACAAGCCTCCGGTTGTGATTCCTCTTGAGATGGTGTTGATAGTGCCTACATTTTCTTGCGTTTCTTTTCTTCCCACTGGGGAGTGGCTTCCCTTCTGTCATCTTTTCTATTTACATATTTCTTTAAATGCCCTCGCTTGAGCGACTCACAACTGTTCGTGGTGTGGCCATGGTCATTATAATACCACATCATAGATTCCTATCTCTTTTACTTGGTACAAACCTCATTTTGTCCAGACGTTCCTAAATCTCCTTATCCTTTATCTCTTGGAGAATCTGTGATGGTCTGGCATTCAATGGCGTCAAGTTCTTCATATCGAAGAGCTCTTTAGGGTGCCATTCATCCTTCCTTGAGCGTTTAGAACTTCTATCACCTCTAGGACTATCATCTCGGGCCTGTTTTCCTTGCTCCTGCCCGTTATCGACTCGATGTCCCTTATGTGTTTCCAAGTATTCTTTGGATTGGATGTACTTCTTGGCCTTATCTAACAATGCGCTCATATTCCCAGGGGGACTCTTGTTGACCCCAAACATAACTTGAAAATGGTTCGAAGTCAGTGCAAGAAGGCGGTGTACGTTTCCCCGAAGGTGGTCCTACTGGTGGTCAGGATGGCTAGGGTTTTTTGTATCGGACTGGCTCTTATTTACTTGGGCACACTGTACTCAAGTTTGGATCAATTTGCCAATGACGTGCAGAGGTCATATGGACGCTATCAGGTGTCGACGTATGTAGATTGGATGTTCTTTCAGCGGTATCTTTTCAAGATGTACATTAAATATCGACCTGGGGGGTTTCCTTTAGTATATCCATCGTCGATGAATGGAACAGTGACCCGGCCGGGCAAGTCCCATGAGGTGTCGATCTGGTTCGCAGGTGGTCGAGTATATGCTTGGGGGGCTGGAAGAAGCCCGGATGCGAGCTAGTGGATATATTTGACAATTGAGATGAGTGCATTCCCCGTTCGTATACTGACATGCATAACTCGTATGGCACTCCTCTGTGGGTTCACCTTTAGGACACTAGTTTGCGACTGCACAGTCGAGATGAGTTGACAGACATGTAGGTTGTCTTTCTAGTGGCTTATTTTCCAGGGTGGCTTCCTTTGATGACTGATGACGGCAGGAAGACGGTGATGACCAGGTGTTATGTGGCGAGATATAGTCTTGACCCTCTATCCATGGCTTTTGGTTATGAGTTGGAGCCCCCATATGGCTATACTAGGCCTTGGGATGTGAGGATGGCCTTTGAATATACGATCTTAGAGGAGGCACGAACGTGGTCGATACTGACAGAGGAGTGGAGGAGGCTGGGGACTTTATTGACGGGAGTAGTGACGATTGAGTACACGCTATAGTAGGAACGAGTACGGATGACATGGTCAGAGTGGTTGTCGTAGGCACCGCCCAATAGGCAGTAGTTCAACATCTTTGTCGGGGACCGAGGATTGGGGTTGATAACAGCACAGGTTGTGAGGTAGTCTGGTATGTCAATGTTACTTACAGGTGTATCAGATGTGCCGGCACTAGCACGTGCGTCGAGGGTGCCAGCACCAGCACATGAGCCGAGGGTGCCGGGTGCCGGTAAGGGTCCCATTTCGTCATTGAGAGTAGGTATGATGGAGAGTGCAGAGCAAATAGGCGCAGGTCCTTCTGCAGCATGCGGACACAGGCCGAAAAGGCTGTAGGAGGTGCTTGAGGAGTCTTACTCTGAGGTTAGTGTTACTCTTTGCTTTCTTGTACATATGTCGATTATTGTATTAAGTGTGTTCTAAGATTCTTCTCTCTTCCTTTTTTTTTGACAGGAGCTCATTGATGTTGATGAGGTTAATGATGCAGACTCGGATGAGACAGCAGAGGATGTCGAGGTCGTCGTTGATGATGCTGGGGAGTTCGATGCTGAGACAGCTGATAAGGCTGAGAAGATGGATGTTGTGGCAGATGATGAGGTCGAGGAGATGGATGCTGCGGCCGATAATGAGGTTAAGCCTATGGATAGTGAGGCCATCAGCGAGGCCGAGGCAACGGTGCAGGCATCAACATATATTATGGAGCCGGTCAGTCGTCCAAGTCCTTTGCTTGTCTTAGTTGAGGCAGTTTTTTGTGGCCAGATGGGTCATATGTTTGAGGGGGATGATTGGTGGACAAATAGAGAGCTAGATGCTTCGACAGGAGCGCATGATGGGTTGTTAGCTACACATGCGGTGGTTAGATATTCGTTGCCATGATAAGAGGTACCTGGTCTGTCTATAGTACAGCCTGTGGCAGATACATTGTCAGGGTTAGCTATAGATATGGGTGATGCTCTGTTGGCGATTCATGCTGCTACGGTTGGCATGCAGTCAGTGGGTGGTAGAGCGACAGCAACTGGTGATGCCAGTGGCAGGCCTTCAGTCAGACAGGTGGACGGTGCACCCTGGGAGGGCGTCGGGTTGTCTAATTCAGTTTTCTGTTGGTTGGAGATGATTAGGGTAAGACAGCCGCAGACGTTTGCTGGCCCTATTACCGTGCCGGGCGCAGTATTGATCAAGGCAGTGTACATTGTATTTGTGGATTGGCTGGGGACACTTGGTGCAGTGCCCGCGTTGGCTTGGACTTTGGAGGTCATATCTATGTTTATATCAAAGCTATCGCCTTTCTTGTCTTTTGGCTTCCAGTTGGACTGGTTGGCCGACTATATCAGAGTGAGGGTGGCAGAGTGCCAAAGCCATAGCTGGCCCGATCGTTATAGGGGCTTAGAAGGTGGCTTTGCAGGGTCGTAGGTGAGTGATTGATGTAGCGCTAACAAATGTGACCCGAGAGGTGGCCGAGATAGAGGCTAGACAGGCACAGATAGAGAGCTAGTGGGGTGGTAGATGGTCTGACTTACAGGCCTAGCGACAGACATTGGAGTCGTACACTTCTGATCCCGTGGTGCACTGCTTGCTTCTTTACATTAGATGTCATTTACTTTGCATTCACTACAAGAAATAAGGCTTTTAGCGACGGGAAAATCCGTCGCTAAAACTTTTAGGGACGGAACACCCGTCGGTAAAAATCTCTCGTATAAAGCCCGTCGCTAAAAGTTTTGCGACGGAATTCCTAAAATCTGTCGTCTAATATTGGACTTTCAGCAACGAGAAGTTTTATCCATTAGCGATGGACATTCCATTTGCTAATTTTATTTATCGTATTTTAATTTATTTTTTTTCAAAAATAATTTATTTGGTAAATATTTAGCAACGGAATAAACTTTTAAGCTACGGATATTCCGTAGCTTACTAACTTTTTAACGAAGGAATATTCTGTTGTTAAAAGTGGAGATTTAGGGAAACTCTTTAGCGATGGATTAAATTTTTTTTTAATACCCAAACTTGTAATCGAATTCAAGTCTCAACAACAAAGCACAATCCCCCAAATGCACATTTGGGCTAAATAATTACTGATCGATCAGTAATTATTTAACCCTACAGAAGACACAAAACAACTATATAACTTTAGAAATGTTTACTGTAATGAAAAATAAAATATACAAGACGAAAACCGGATACAATTGATTAGGGTATAGGAAAAGAGTACAAGCCGGGAGGGGGGAACAAGCTGCGAGGGCAAGAGAGGGGACTCATCAGGGGTTGCCGAGTCCCAGATCTAAATCTTGTTGATCCGGAGCCTGCTCGGCATGTCCAGCAGCCGTGCCTTGCTGATCCTGCGCCTTGATCATCCTGAACACCTCCACAGTAACGCAGCGGATCTCGTCCTAGTCCAACGGACGCTGTGCAGCCAGTGTCAGTGTCTGTGGAGGGGCAGCAGAGGGTGGGGACGCTCTTATCACGGCACGTGCAGTCTTGCTAGGCAGGCTATGTATGCGGCCTTTCAGCTGATTGATGACCTCCAGTGTATCCAACCATTGCTTCAACACCCCAGTACTCGTACCCGTACTTATGGACGCTGATGGCTGTCCGGACTGCTGCTCGAACCCTCTAAGCTTTTCATACAAGGCCTGTAAAAATAGTGATTTAAAGATATGTTAGGGCATTAACGCAACAAACATTGAATACAAAGACAAAAATTTAATACAGTTTAACATATTGACTGTCATTTACATCGATCCCCCGGGCAATATCTGAAACATAGTTCCCGCCCGGTGTGCCTCGTCCTTGTCCTTCTTCATCACGTGCGTCTGATTATACATCAGAGCTATGACCTCATCCGCCTCCAAGTCTGGGTGCTTAACCGTATTCTTGTGTTGGATGATGTCGTGTGCCACCAAACCCCCAGTGTGCATCAGAACTTTCTCACGTCTGTTCTTGGCCCCGCTCCTACTCTTGGTGTCCCTGCTTGGATCAGTATCCCATCGATCAATCATTGCAGCCATACAGTCAGAGATATCCAATGCAGGGGATATTTCTTCAACTCCGTCATCGGGGCACCCTCGGGCAGCATCTTCTTCGCCCGGTCCCGTGCGTCATTCAGCCATCGACGGTAATTCTTGTCGATATAGGCAAAAAAGTTTGCCACCTCAACTTGGAGAGATTAAGATTTCCTGTAGCATCAGAAAGGAAATGACGACCAAGATTAAGCTAGTATCCGAACATATTTAATGTAAAATTAGAAGCTTCTAGCATATTTTAGTAAAAAAGGCAAAATTAAGTGCCAATCGACATTACACTAACATAATCCTTGGGTTTTCTAAGGAGTAAATTTGTTTAATTTCAAACTAATTCCGCAGCAATTAATTAACTCAAAATGCCTGAACATATAGTTATAGAATAAATAATCACTCCTTCATGACACAGCAATCACCAATTACTTTTAGCAATTATATAAGATCTCAAAATTATCTGTTAAAGGACTCAAAGTGGAAGCTTGTTGCATTATTTCTTACATAAATCCAAGAAGTAATCCATCCTGCCACAAACAACTAAGCACCATGAGAAATTCAGTCAGCCAGAAACACCATGGTGCGGGTTTATTCATTTCTAAGTGAAAACTAACAAATTAAACAAAAATGTGTAAACAAATAACATATATAATTTTAATACATAAAGAACACATAAACTATTGTATCAATAACTCGTAAAATAACAAAAATTTTAGGTCTACAAGAAAAAAATTAACTACTGCATATCAACGGATCTAAAGTAAGCTATATACATAGATCTATATACGTATACATTCAAATCAAAAGGAGAAGCAGAGGTGTGATAAATGGTTGAGCGGTGTGGTAGGGGTAGTGATTTGGTGATACAACAAAAAAATTGAAAATCATGGGATTTCCATGACCGATCTAGCGAGGTTTTACATACCCGTTTTGATTTTGGTGGATGGAGCTGATCTTCACCGAAGCTTTAATCATAGATCTACTTGTCATGGTCATCAAATCTGATTTACATAAAAAAGGTTGGGGTTTCTGTTAATAGGGGCAGAAAATCTAGTGATGATTGAAATAAGAGGAAGAATAATCCATTTTCAAAGGATTCATGAGGAGGTGAGAGCATGTAGCTGCTGACCTGTTGTAGAGAAAATTCCAGAGAGAGAAAAGTTCTTCGTTACAAAATAGGTCTCTACCGTAAATGAAAGTAAAAAGCATTTGGTTAGTTATCTTTTCAGCGACTTTTCTTGACGAAACACTAAATACGTCAACAATTATTCACTTTTGTTGACGAATCTCAAGTCCATCAAGAATTAGTTGACTTTTGGTGACGAAACTCAAATTCGTCAAGTAATAACGAGTTTTCTTGACAAAATTTTGGTACGTCGATAAAAAGTTTGTCGTTAAATAGCAAATTTCTTGTAGTGAGTTTTATCGTATTGTGCATGTTACATGCTTAAAGGCTAAAAATCATAATTAAAAATAAAGTAGAGACTGACAGGTTGTGGCAGATGCTTAACACGTTTCCGCTGTGTAACTTGGTCCCCAACCTATCTCCCAGTTTTTGATGGATTAGTCGTCCTTTTGAACACTTTAGTCATTTTTGGTTTTTTTTCTAATTAAATAAGATGGTGATTCGTGAAATCCTCTTTTGACATGGACTTTTCTGGGGCATCATACTTCATTGCAAGGTGGCAAACTCTCACCTGTAATTGTTCTCGTAATTTGAACTAGGGTAAATTGCTATAAATGTGCTTCTACAATTTTAGGCACGAGCTCGTTTTACACCTTCTACCTAAAACCTTTGATGGGTTCAATGACTTGTTCACTAGGCCGCATGATCTTGAAATGCACCTCGGTCAAAAGAAGACAAGGCCTAAACTAGTCGAGAAATTCAAAACCGTAGTTTTAGAAATGACAGAGAAACAACTCGACAATGACAATAAAGTGATGTTGAAGAGTGATATAGTAGGCCTCTCATAAACAGAGGATAGAAATGAAATTTTCTTTCCTCAAAAAAATCGTCAAAGACCTCTTTGATGCTTTAGTGAAAGAAGACCCTAGGGAGGAAGACTAGAACGTGTCGTAACTATTACCCTTATCATCGCCTCATTAGTCACCGGATTCATAAAAGCTTTACTTTAAAGGAGAATATCCAACACATGATGGGGATATAATCAACCTTATAGTAGAGAAATATTCAACAAATACAGTAACTATAACATTATGCTCTGAAAAGAATTGCAACCTCTTGGGACATGAGGAATGGAATTATTCAAATTTTTATTAGTAATGAGGATGAGGAACAAATGCTTAACAGAGGTAAATGCACTAAAATAGGGTGTCAATGAGAAACTAAACAGGCTTCCCATCTCACAAAAATAAAAGAGCAGGTCAACCTTAGAGATGTACTTCTGGCATACATGATACACCATATATTTCAAAATATTAACAAAATTTCAATTCATGACAACTGTGCTGCTATGATGTGTTCTTGCAAAATGGAAGAACTATGAAAGGACGTGATCCGCTCTCTTCGTTCGAATAAGGCCCTGTGGCAAAATCGGCACATAAGAACTCATGGTGCATGATAATTTTTTGCAAGATGTGCTAACAAAGAAAATGAGCATGCACTCTTCCATGAAGGTTTCATGGCCTATTTAGTTGATTGCTGCCATGAACATGGATGGGAGCAATTACAAAGGGCGGTCCTGAGAAACCATTTTGGTGCCAAGTATATATGTGCGATCACCTGCTTTTGTGTGCCTGAGCCATCGGTGTAGAAATAGGGGCTCGAAACTATGATGACTATCTTGCGATGTCCTTAGACAAAACAATGACTCTTTCAAGTGGATAGAGTCAAGAAATGTGTTGTACCTCATTGGGATATTGACGTCCCTTCCCTTTCATCCAGGATTTTGCTATAAGAAGGCAAATGCACATTGATATACTATCAATCATATTACAAACACCCAAGAGATTCATTGTGCATGCAAAAAATGTACCTTGGGATGCAATGAACAAAAAGGGTGTGCTAGGCTGAAAAACCTGAAAGGGGAGGTCAAGGTAAAGGTTAGGGCACAAACTGGAGGAAAACAAAAAGGCTAGGCTGAAAACCCTAGAAAGTGTGGTCTAGACAAAATTTAGGGGGTAAAAGAAAAAAAAGGAGACAAAAAGAACAAGGGGCCTCGCTAGGCTGAAAAACCTGAAAGCGGTGTCTAGGCTAAAAGTTAAGGCATAAAGGGAAAAAAAAGGAAGTCCACTAGTCTGAAAACTCTGAAAGAGTGAGTCTAGGCAAAAGTTAGGGTGGCAAAAAGCATCTGTTGGACTACATGATGGCTTGATCCTTCGGGTACGTAGGTAGCCTACGGCATATTTTTCAAGGTCAGTTACATCAGCCAAAAAAACATTCTTTCTAATTAATCCCAAAAAAAAAAAATTAGGGCTAATTACACCTATGTCCCTGAGGTTAGGGGGTAATTACAGTCAAGGACACAAAGTTTCAAAATGTAATATTCCGTGACCAAAAGTGTTTCAAACGTATCACCTGTATCCATCCGTTAGGGTTCCATCCAAAAAATATATTGTTCATCATTACATATTTTAAAAATGGTAATACTACGCTTGTACAGTATATCCTAAATAATTTTTATAATTTTCAAATTAAACCTTAATTTTTTAAAATTAGGGTTTACAACTAATTTGCAAATTAAGCTTTTGATTAGGAGGATTTGAAACCCTGATTCAAAAATTAGGGTTTTGAAACCTTAAAATTAGGGTTTCAAAATCCTAATTTGCAAATTAAGCTTTTGATTAGGATGATTTGAAACCCTAATTTGAAAATTAGGGTTTCTCTTCTCCACTGATCTCGCCGCCGGCAGCAGCCCAAGCCTCCTCCCTCACCCCACGCAGCTGGCAGCCCTCTCGGCCCACCATCCGATAGACTCGCCCTACCCCACCACGCCGGCAAGCCCTTTGGCAAACCCACACCGCCGATAAGCCGCCGACAACCCCTTGGCAAACCCACGCCGTTGAGACACCGTCGGCGGCCCTTTCTCTCTCTAAACCCCATTTCAATTCAATTCAGTAATTCAATTCAATTTAATATTTTTCTCAATGAATCAATCTATAGCCTTCTAATTCAGAGGCGATGGGGAAGGGGGAGGAGTGGTCGTCGTCATTTCTTGGGTCGTCGAGGAGAGAAAGCTGTGCGACTCGAGGAGAGAAGAGAAAGCTGTGCAGCGACGGGGGATGGGAAGGGTGGGTGTGGTGGTCTGGGAAGGGGGAGGGTGTTGCGGTGGCCAAGGGAGGGAGGGTTGGGGGGGCCACAAAGGACGGGGGTGTGGGTGGCTGCGAAGTGGGTGGGGGAAGAGAGAGAGAGTAAAAAAAATTAGGTTTTTCTTTATTGATTTTCTTTTCAAAAAAAAGACAATGGCATTTTAAAAAATAACTTTTTAACATAAGGGCAATAAAGTCATTTTGTTAAAACCGTTAGAATTTTTAGGGTTCTGTTTGGTCATTGGATACAAGTGTAATTTGTCCAAACTATTGTCCTTGCCTGTAATTACTCCAAAACTTCAGGGACATAGGTGTGATTAGCCCAAAAAATAATATATAAAAAAAGAAAAGAATATTTCTTTCAATAAAAATTTGAACTACGTGATAACTTGATCCTTTCGGGGTGTGTAGGCAGCTGGACATGTTCCTATGTTCAGTGACGACAACAAAAAGAATCTTAAAAATATGTTTTTTCTTGAACGATGTCATGATTTGATTTTCTTAAGGGTAGCTAGGCAGCTCGGGATATTGCCAAGGTCAGTCGCATAATAAAGAAAATCTCTGTCAAGATTTTTTTTCTCAATGTACGTGATGACTTAATCCTTTGGGGCTACATAGGTAGCTTGAGCATATTTCGAAGTTCAGTCACAAAAATAAAAGAAATCTTCAAAGAAGAAAAATGCTTTGTTTGAACTACTTGATGGCTTGCTCTTTTCGATACGTAGGTAGCTAAAAGGATATTTCCAATTGCAGCCCCACTAAAAAAAAGTTCTCTTCAAAGGAAAATATGACAACTTCGAGTACATAGACAACTTGTACCAAAGATCCAAGGTAACAACGGAGGACTTCAGAGACTTTATTGAATATATTGCAATAGCTCAAGCTTTTTAGTAAAGAAATACCTAATGGATATACGAGTTAGTAATAAGCGATGAGAAGAAGCTTGCAATTAAAAGAAAAAATATGTTGGAAGAGAACAAGCCCTACGTACAATTTAAGTGAAAGAAGTGTGACCTACTTTCAAGATGGTTTGCTGCTCGAAAAGTTTGGAGCTAAAGAGAGAATGACTAAAGTTAGGTTGCCAAATCAAAGGTGATCCGGTCTTTTAGCAAATCCAAGAGTCCAAATCATGAGGGACATTTGTTGGCACCAAAATTTTGGCGAAGTTAGAAAAGAAAACGGTATATGTTTGCACTATAGGTCAAAATGTGAAATGGGCCCAAGAGAAGGTAAGAGGGGTGAAAAGAGCCTACTTGTGTCTTTATAGACATGGCCTAAATATAAAATTTCAGCTATGTGTGGCCAAGGCCTATTTGGATAAAGTTGGCAATTAAGGCTATGTTTGAAAACGTTTTCGTTTTTAGTTTTTTTTTCCAATTCTGTAAACTGGTGGACAAAAACACACTCGGCACATAATTTTATTTTTTTTCCCTTCAGTTTTGAAAATAAGGTTTTTTTTTGAAAACTTCATTTAGGAGTTTTGGATTTTCAGTTTTGGTTTTTATTTTGAGATCACTACCACCACCCTTCCACCACCACAGCCACCGCCCACTGCTGCCCGTGAAGGCTGGCGATCGCCGGTAGTTACCAGCCGGCCACTGCATGTTGCCGGCGACGACCACTCGCCCACCGGCTGCCACTGCCGGCGACCACAGCCGGCCACCACCACGCCCCACCACAGCCACCAAACTACCACCAAAGAAAAAAATCAAAATAAAAACTGGATAATCAAACACTCAATTGTTTTTGTAAAAAAATAAAAACTAAAGTAACTGATTTTGGTTTTTGTTTTTTCTTTTTTTGAAAACAGAAAACTTAAACGGGAAGTAATTTCAAATACTACCTAAATCTCACATTGTCAAGAGTTTGAGATAGACCCAAAATAAAAGAGTTTGATCAGGTAAAGCCGAAAAGTAACAATGAGCTGAGTTTGAGATCAATCCAAAAACAAGCAAAGTCGTCGACAAGGACACTTTACTTTGGGCTTGCAAAACGAGGAGTTCAGTTGGGAGGGAAGAGGTCAGCAAACAAATTAGAAAGAGAGGAGAGGCTGCCTCAACTCTTGGGCTTGTAAAAGGAGGAGTTCAGTTGGGAGGGAAGAGCTCAGCAAACAAATTAGAAATAGAGGAGAGGCTGCCTCAAGCAGAAGCAAAAAGAGAAAAAAAAAAGGGAAGAAAAGAGCAGAAAGATAGGGAAAGAAAGGAAAAACGAAAAAAAGAGAGAAAAAGAAAAGCTCTAATTTTCTTGAATGCTCGGATAATGGAGCTCGCTAGGTAATAGCTCTCCATCTACTCTCTATATGTATTTTTATTTTCTTTCTTTTGATTTTAACTGTCAATATGTGTTGTATTAAGTCACAATATATCGACCACACCATCCAATAAGGAATAAAAAATTGTTGTACAAACCTTTTTATTTTTTATTTGTGTGTGTGTGTGTGTTTTGGAACACCATACTTAAATGCAACAAGTATGGACGTGTGTGCTTCTGAGGAGAGGGAGGATGTGTAAATGAAAAGGTGGACAATTGATTTCAAAGTGTATGGAGGGAAATGTGGGGATGTGGCCAAGATAGTCACTTACCGGTGTCCTCCTGATAATCCCATGTGTATCTAAATCTATACTATATATAAATGAAAAACATGTTGATTTGGTGTAACACCTCATTGGTGCTACGTAACTACCTATCTAGAATGCTGACAAGCGGCATTCTATTTTTTTTTTAAAGATTTCATAAAATAAAAGTTTAAATAGTGAATAACTACTTTTAGTTTTTAAATGTAAAATTTATTTTACCGAATGAGATAATAAATATATATACATGATGAAAATGTTATATTATTAATTTTATGTTTACACACGCATCGCGTATATCGCGACGACTCGTTATTTATAACCATAAAACACACGATCTCTCTGCCTTGCCTAAGCATCTAAGTTATTGCAAGCAATTACTTAAATATTCAAAGTCCTTAGTAGTTCTCATCTCTTGATGGGCATGTCTGATTCTGTCCTCTCTCTGAATAACCTCTTTTCTGCCCTCAAGGGCACATGAGGTAACTGCTAAAGAAAAGCTAAAAAGACATGCTCCTTGACAGAAAAGACAAACTGCTAACCGATTCACGTCAAATCAATAACCCTAGTCCCAAAATTGCCTACTCTTTGGATATACATGAAAACTTTAAAATGTATATGGAACAGAGTAAGAGAGGAGAAACACCTGAGAGAAAGATCATGGTGCACAACAGAAAATCGGGAAAATAGACAAGAAACTTCATCCGTATGTATAGATTTGTAGTGAGAGAGAGTCGGGAGCAAAATAGACAGAGGGAGAGGACATAAGAGAGCAACTGGCCATTGTTTAGCACATTTTGTGGAAGGTCAACCAAAGCTTTGAGATTGAGAGAGGAAGGGAGTGTTCACGGTTAGAGCTCGGTAGAGAAGGGACACTGTACATGTTTCCTATGTCTCATATATTGGCGCAGTCAAAATTAAAGTGCATTTCAGAATGAAAATTCTTTTATCTTTTAGATCTTGCCTAGGCTGTGACGACGTGGTCCTTGTCACTTGACTCTTTATTTTTCATTTTTGTGACAACACATATTGTCGTCAATACTTAATTATAGTCTAAACAGTGCCAATATTTTGATCTTGTCACTACGGACCTCTTGAAATATTTCCTTCTAATGGTCAGGTCATCATTTTCAAGGAATTAGTGACAAAATTTAGTCACAACTTCGTTGGTGTTGGCATGTTGCAACCAGCTAGTGACAACCTGGTGGCTAATGATAACTTTTCAAATGTAGCTACAGTTGTCACTTTCGACATTTTATTGTAGTGCACCTCAAAAGGGGAAGGACAGCGATAGAGCGTAAGCATGAGGAAAAAAATAGAGGAGAAATAGAAAGATCCCGACTGACAATATGAGTCTGAAGGGGCAGAAAAGTTTAAGATACCTGATAAAATGGATAATTAGCAACTTTAGAATCTCAAGTTGCATGGTTCTTAGCGCCCTAACTTTAAGCCTAGATGCTTGATCTAGATAAGTTTGCTAGAACCTCAGACCATAGGATTCATGTCAAGATGTACATTTGCACTTGAACTCCTGTCGAAGTTGATCAGAATTAGTTGGTGCACCTATTTCACCGTACTTTACAAGGGCTGTTGCTCGGTGGTTCCTCACTCTTGAGGACTCAACCGAGGGCAGCTATGTAGATCAATCTCAATATGTCAAATCTCAAGAGGTCGTTTCGTGGGAGCCAACCACCACCATGAAAAAGTTCACCAATCTTCACGCTCCCATTGCCAAGGTTTGAAGAGTTATTCCGTAGAGGTATGATTACCAAGTTGCCGCCTATTACTATGCCTGTTGTTTTACCTGAGAGGTATGATGTACATGCTCGATGTGAGTATCACAAGAGATCCGAACATCATATAGAGAGGCAGCTTACTTTAAGGCTCGCTATCCATGAACTTATTGACAAGGGTAAGATAAACCCTCTTGCCGAACCCAATGTGAGGAAATAGCCTTTCTCGGTGCATCCTTTGAAAATGATTGAGATAACTTTTCTGGCATCATATCATTCGATCTTAACTCAGATCCAATCAGACCGATAAAGGTGATCCTTAGTTAAAGCTTAGAGGCCCAAGGACAGTCATGTTGCGTCATCAAGAAAGAAGATACTTCTCCCTATTATGAATTTTCGAAGCAGGTCTACGTCAGTGATCCCAAGCAGATGAGGCTGTGAGATCTTCTATGACTATGAATTGGTCGAAAAGGACAAGATGTCGAGTCTGTCGGCAAAGCCCAATGAAGATATTGCAACGGATTGGATGAACCACATGAAACCAGAGGGTATGACAGCATGCTTTAGCGATATGCACATTATTGTCCTAATCAAGATGGGGATGGGAAGATAGTGGATTCGGTTTATCTATATCACTCCAGTTTGAGGCAAGACATGTTAGCCATTGGATCTATTCTCAAAGACTATCATGATACTAAGCCGAAATCCCTGTTCCCATTATATTTCTTTTGCTACCCTAGATCCTTTCCTATTATGTTCTTCCAGACTTCTTCATTGATCATATAGTCTTTCCGTAATTGTGAAATTAGTTTCGATGAATTAATTGATATTGTTGATGATGAATCACAACTAATGAACCCGAGAGAGAAAAAAAATCAAAGAAACCTCAAAACACAGTATAGTTTGTGCATGTGTCTTCCTGAAAGTAAGCATTTTTGGCTATTAGAGGCCGTCCCTTAGCCAGTACATATTCTCCAAATTATCAGACGCTTTGATTTTCTACTTGCTAGCTATTTAAGCCTAGACATACTAGCCTTTCTTTCCTAAAGCCTATATTGATAACCTTGGGACGTGTATTAATGTATTGTTGCTCAAGGTGTATTCAACATAAAAGGTTCTTTCTCACAAGGACCAAACTCTTCTTGATGGAGAGGATGATGTTCTTCACCTTGACGAGTATAGTGGTCTATATGAAGTTTATGTTCTGCTGGGTGTCAAGCTTCTTCATCCAAATTCAAGTGGATCTCAAGATTTTTCAACCAATTTTAAGTGGGTCTTAAGTTTCGTCTTCTATATTAAAGTAGTACATTATGATAGTTATTTCAAATTCGGTTAGAACTTCGATACGCTTTTTAGAACTGAAGTGGATGCAAAGGTTCCTACTATCGTATTTGTTCATGCAATACAAAGGAAATATCAAGAAAAACGTATCGAGACCCACACACTTTGTCAAGCACTTTTTTGACGTGTTAGTGACCAAGTCTCGAAGGGACATTTGTAGAAGGATTAATTTTATGCCAATCCCACGTTAGCACGTGTTACTTATTTATCATTAAAATAAATACATTGTGACAAATAAAAGGCTGACATGTGTTCTTTAAAGTATCGCCACGTGGTCAAATACAAGTTTGCCTCGTCTCATATGACTAAAGGTTAATGGACAATTAAATATCTTGTCATGTTTATCTTCTAGATTTTCACAACTATGTGGCTAAGCTAATTAAACTGTTTCACTTATTGTGATGAGGTGGTTTGAATAAAAGGGACCATTTATCACATTAGAGATTTTAGCCAAAAAGATTGTGTCATGACATGGTATTTATCTCTTCACAAAATTAAGAGATAATTATCAAAGATATACAGTCTTTTAGGAACACTCACATCCACCACTATAAATAGGAACACTTCCCAAATTTTCATTGGCGAGTTAGGAAAAAGAGAGAGGACGAGAGAATTGCCAATTGGTTCCTCAATACTACACCATTTCATCTAATCACTTTTGGGCTTCTTATTTCTCTTCTTTGGCATCTCAGTACCCTTTACCCATTTCACTCTCTCTCTCCACTCGTCTTCCGGCCCGAAGAAGAGCCATGATCAAGATGATTAATCCAAGGAAAATTAAAGATCTAAAGGTAATTTTCTCCTCCCTCTCTTCATCGTATCTTTTAGTTATTTGATTTATTATGCACTTCATGCATGATTGTTTACCTGGGTATTGCCAAAGGGTCTGCTAATGGGTGATTTTATAATTGAGTTTCTCTATTTCGTGGGCAAATTCCATTAAACGAGGCTTTGAAGTGGTAATAACCTCATGGGTGGTAGTGTTCTTCATTAGATTCATAACATAAACCCTTTCTTTTTCGTAGATGAAAATCAATTGTGAATTTGACTGCACAATCTTCATTTTTGCCCTAATGTTTACAAATTCTCAATTTTTCTCTTACACTTAGCTATCATGTAATTTGATTTTGAAAATAAATCAAAATTTCATGTTTGTTTGAATACCAATAATTCAGCTACTTTGCTACCTTTTATCTTCATTTTTAAGCCAAAATGAACAGGAAAAAGATTGTTAATATATTCTTAAGAGTTTTTGAATAGTACCTTGCAAATTAAAAAAAAGGTTTAGTGCTAAATAAACACAATATTCATAAAGTGCAAAAGTTAGAATGATGAAAAGCTTATAGAAACAGCCTTGTGAAAGTGCTAAATCTACACATCCTCTGAAAAACGTTAACACCAGAGTGTGTGGGGCGGTTTGCCCGGGGGGGGGGGGGGTGTTGTTGCTCTGGATCATGATCGGCTTTACTCATCTTATTTTTGTTGTGAAGCTAGTGAATGATAACTATGGAAGTGAAGTGGCAGACTAAAACGCAACAGTCTAATGACGCATAATATCTTTCTTTCAATTTCTAATGATATTTCTTTTGTTTTTCTTTAGGCGAATCTCTAACTTTTAATCAATATTTAGCTGGACACTTATAATTCAACGTAATGAAAGGAACTTGACTTCTTACATTGGTTTTGCTAATGCCATTTTCTCCTTTTGAATAAAGCAAGTCTGGTTCCTCTTTTAAGGTAATCCTTATTTCCACCTCTAAGTGATTAGTACTAGAATTTTATATATTTCATGCAAGTAAAAACTTTATATGTTAATATCTCCTGGACATTGTTTCTTTACGAATTTTCATTGAAACCAAGGTTATAGCAGCAGTGTTGCGATTGACCCAGTCTAAGACTTACATTATGCTTTGCGGCATGAGCACACACCCTTGTAAGTCTCCTGTTTTCCACTTTGATTAGATAAATTGCATAAGAACACTTCCATTATTCATTTAGTCTCAACCTTTTTGAATCCGTATTTAAGTTGGTTGGAGTACTTGAATTGTCCCCAAGCTGTGTCTTTGTGTTTTCATATCCTTTTGAAAATGGAAAGGGGGAAGCTATTTAACCAGGCAACACTCTGGCTCTGAGAAATAGGATGATGTACATGTGCTAATGCTTCCCATCCAGTAAAAAGTTAGCTTCAATTTTAAGGCTACGGAGCTTTGATAAGAGTCTCTTCATCAAGTCATATTACATGCCTTAGGTAGTTATATACCTGCTCTAGTAATATTTTAGCAAATCGTTTAAAGGCATGTGACCTAGCAATAACGTTACATACTTGTGATAGAAAATTGGTGAGAAACAAGCTCTAATTGAAACTGCTTTTGGATTAGTTTTATGAATCTTCAGTAAGATAAGGATATGAATTATACAATCTTGGTAGCAAGCATGATGAACTTTTAACTAAGCGTTCTACTTTAGCTAGGAACATCCTTGCTAGTCCTCGACTGCGAAATGGACTGTAATGGCAAACCCAACACCACTTAGTTATCCTTTTTGCAGGGAAAGAAATGAACTTTTTTCAGTTCATTTGCTTTGGTATTTGGTTGGTTTTAATATCAGTCCGTCGGTTTTAATATCAGCCTGTCACCCTTTTGCTTCAGTATTTTCTCGTTTGTAATGATTGATGTCCTGAGTTTAGAACATGTCTTGATAGGAACCATATCCACTGAGGGTTTGAAAGCTGCAGCTATCTTTCAAGGACTAGTGCAAAAGATATTACCCGCTTCCTAGAAGGTAGTACAATTCTTAATTCCCCCTTGACATAACCTTATTCTTATAGATTAGTCTTACCAGAATTAGAAGGTGGTAAACGATGATAGTCTCTCAAAAGGGAGTGAATAATGCGGTCGTTAAGTACGCCTGTCACATGCTAAGGTAAGACTTTTACCTTTAAAGTCGTAGATTATTTTGCCTATGCTTTATTATTTGGAATTCTAATGGATACTTTATATGTGAGAATTTGTCCGTTTATTTAATTTTGCATTTAATTGTAATTTAATTGGATGGAATTCAATTCTTTAACAGTCATGTAAATGGGTCACAGTCAAGCAGAGAATCAGCCATCCTTTTGTTGCTTTGCAAGATTTGGAGTAAGCTTCATTCGTTGGACATCATAGCGTCCAACATATCTTTGGAACAACACTGTATTACCCAAGTAGATCTTTGAACTTGTTCTCTTGTTTCGATGATAGATGAAAAACTTTGTATTATATGGGCTTATAAGTTGTCGATCTCACATATTTGGCGTTGTACAAAGAAGATGATCGTAGGAGTTGTACATTTAACATCTTTCTTTGATACCATAATTTTAAGTTCTTGTGTTTGAAAATTAGTTTACTGCCAGTTTATTTGTTGAATATTAGAAGTTATAGTAGAATAATATCAAAAAATATATTTGTTTTCAAAAACGATTTATCTAAGGACGCTAAAAAGCGCCCTAAAAGACCTATAACAACGCTAAAACGCGTCCCAACAGGTTATGATGTGGTGCACTTTATGAGACGCTCATTTGCACCTTATTAGATCTTACCCTTGTTGAGTCGCTTGTGCGCACGTAATAACTTACTGTAACGGCCTCTAATAGGGCTGCTTTACGATGCCTTTCAAAGCGCCCTTATGTTAACGGCGTCCTTTTATGATACTTGTAAGGACGCTAGAAGGCGTCCTTATAGCCAGATTTTGTTGTAGTGGGAAACAAGTTATCAAGCCTTTATCAAGCGCTAGTCATGAAAAAGAAGAGTCATATAACTTTTTCTTTGTTTAAAGATTTATGAAGATAATTGCACTCGCTATACGAATCTGTACATGTTTGGTTTGTCACTATTTTTTCGGTCTATATTACTTGAAATTTGTTTGTACGACTTGAAAGCATATGATTAATGTTGCCTAGGATCAACAACACATTCCTTTCATTGTTTCAGTAGCTATAATGGTCAGTGACAAATCATTCCTTTGTATGTTTTCGGCAAATTGCTATGTAAAAAGAACGAAATAGGAAAAAAATTATTATTGCCTCAACAAACCAACAAGTGCTAACATGACATGCAAAATGCATATCGTAGAACATCGACTGAGAAGAAATTTTGTTCTGCTTATTGGGTGAACAAACTACACGCAAGGACGGAATTTCATGGAAAACTCATTTGCATTTCCCTACTTTTTGAGGAAGTTCGTCAACCATTTGGCTGAGAGTTTTGGGTATCTCTTCAAACCACCTGTGAAATCGACGTAATTGAGCCCAAAGCGACTTGTGAAACCCGAATCCCACTCAAAATTGTCCATGATTGCCCATGCAAAGAATCCTTTGACATTAACGCCCTCCCTGTACACAAGTAAAAAAAGTTACACTTGTCAGCAAAATGGAGAGAGAAACACGTCGAAATGCCTTGTATTGCATGAATGGTTCAGAACTTACTTGATTGCTTCTACAACATTTGCTAAATGGCGGCTATAGTACCTAATTCTGAAGTTGTCCGTAAGTGCTTGCTTAAGCGTCAGTGAGGAGTTATTTATCTCATCAATTCCTGCATTAACACTAGTTTAGGTGTTGCAATTGACATATGTATACCTCACGATATTTGCAAGAACTTGTTTAATTTCCATCATAAAAAACAATTGAGTCATGTTCAGCAACCGGTGGCTAATGTACTCATGTAATTTTTTTCTCCCTGCGATATTGATATAATGTAAGGGACTTACCATTCTCTGTGATGTAAACGATAGGGTTCTTATAATTTTTCTTGATGTAAAGCAGAGTCTCCTTAATCCCTTGTGGATAAACATACAACCAATCTGATCCAGCCTACAATACAATTGTTTGAAGAAATGCCTAGAATGAGATATCACTATTCCTTGCGCTTGAAAGTGAAAAATATTAATTACATGATAAATAACAGACATGGCAAATTTGTTTTACGTACCTTTTCACCAATAGGAACACCATTTAGCGAAGCTGAAATGTAAGGTAATGCATCAGTCATCAGAAGCAAAAAATTGCAAAATTGCAAGAAGTGAACATAGTTTATGGAGAAAGAAGCTTACTAGTGAGATTAGCACGATTATCTGTTGTGTAGCTTACGTTGACAACATCGTTTTCAAAGTTGGTCACATGGGCTGCATAATTAGCAGTATAGTAGTTTAAGCCAAGAAAATCTAGCGACCCTTTCACCAAATTACTTTGCTCTGCAGTGAATCTGGGAAGTCGAGCTCCAATGAGGCTTTTCATCAAACGAGAATAGTCACCGAAAACCAACGGGTCCATGTACCTACAGAGATAGGAAAAGGGTAGATATGGTTGTGATTAACTTGAGCATATATCTATTCTGAATCACCAAAAAAGGCTAGAAAAGTAAGTAAAAGATAATTGAAGAAGTCCTTAAATAAGTAGAGGTATTTTGGTGCTTGAGTAGCACCATCTTGTTGTTTCAAATGCTTTTACTTGTAAGATGCTGGGATTCAACAGTTAGTGATATCCGGGTGTGTGTTAATCAAAGTAGCAGATCAGGGATCCAATAATTCATCATTTATAACTTGGACTTATAGTGTGAAAATACATAATGGTGTTTAAAAACTACAAATCAACAAAATTAAAAGACAATGAGATAAAGACGATAGAGCCGAGTATGTACGTAAAAACAATAACAAAAGTGATGAAATGTAATTTTCACTTCCAATTGAATTAAGAATATTTTTTAATCTTTATTGCCTAGGTGTGTAGTCTAGGAAGATTGTGAATCGGAAGATGCTATATTTTTGTGTTAATTTCACCCATGTCCCTGAGGTTAGGGTGAAATTACAATCAATGATACTAACTTTCAAAAGATAACAAACCGTGACCACAAACGTTAAAAAAGTAACACTTGTGTCCATCCGTCAAGTATCCGTCCAAAAAGTGTAATTTTTGTGATGTCATCAGTACATATTATCAAAATATAACAATCCTACCCTTAGATTACTGTTACCTCTCTTCTCTCTCTCTTCCATTCTCTTTCATGAGCCTCCTCTCTCTTTCCCTTATCTCTCTCTTCTTCCATCAGACACAGGTGAATTCCCCAGCCACCATGCGGCAGCCCCCAACATTTCACCACCAAGCTGCTCCCACTGCCCACCACCACGCCGCTGCCCCACCATCCTACCACCAAGTCGCTGCTCACACCACTTACCACCATGCCGCTGCCCCCACTATATCACCACCACACCGCCGCCCACCGCCGACCACCACGTCGATGCCCACCGCCGACCACCATGCCTATTGCTCCTACCGCCACCATCACATCGCTGCTCCCCCACCCCCCGCTGTCGTCCCCCTCCCTTCCCCTACCCTGCCGCCTTCCACTTCGCTCCACCCCATCCATTCATCCCCCGCCCATCCTTTCCCTTCCCCTCACCCTATCTCGTCGTCCCCCGCCGTTTTCCCATTCCCCCTACCCCCACCACGTTGTGGCATCGTCCCCCGCCCCACTGCCTTCCCTTCCCCCACCTACCCTGTGCCGTCCCCCTCCATTCCCCTACCCCATGCCTTCTGGTTTCTTGAAAATTTAGATAATAAGTGTTAGAATTGCAAGAATTGAAACCCTAATTTGAAAAATAGGGAGAAAAAAAAAGAATGGCTTGAAACCCTAATTTTCAAATTAGGGTTTCAAATGAAAAAGAATTGAAACCCTAATCCCAAATTTGAAAATTAGGGAGATAAAGGAATGACCTTGAAACCCTAATTTGGAAATTAGGATTTCAATTCTTTTTAAACCCTAATTTGGAAATTAGGGTTTCAATTCTTTTTGAACCTTAATTTGAATGGCATGGTAAACAATTTACCGTTCAAGTCATGGACAATATGGTCATTTTGAACATTCCGTTATGTATATGGGTATTCTGTTAGGTAAAAGGACATAAGTGCCTATTTTCTAAACTTAAGGACACGCGTGTAATTTCACCCAAACTTCAGGGACATAAGTGTAATTAACCCTATATTTTTTAGCAGTGTTGCCTCTGTCACAATTTTCTGTAAAAACTGAAATAACATAAACTACTCACCATCCAAGGAAAAAATCTTGTGCCCGTAGTGAAGCACGGATGTCCAAACTTGAATTAGAGGCCGGTACCATCCACTTTGTTACAAGCGTAATCCCAATCATTCCCTTTTGTGTTGGCTGAAGAATGTTATGAGTTAGTAATAGTCACAACCAATAGTACCGGACGTAAAGCAAAAGTGGAAGATAATTTTTTTTTTTTTGCGATATTAGTCACGTTTTAGTGTCAACCTTATACTTAGTTCTGTACAGTTTTGCTGCCGCGGCGTGAGCAAGTATTTGGTAGTGTGTGACTATATAGGGTTCCGTAGCTGAATCTCCACCAGTACAATTATTATTCCTCCATGTAGAACATCGACCAGGTGCAGTTGTACCATAGTCGTAACTTGTCACGGCAAATGTCCAGGGCTCATTCAATGTAATCCAGTGCTTCACTCGATCACCAAATCTCTCGAAGCAAAGGTTTGCAAAGTCTTGAAAATCATCCCTTTGACACATGACAAAACCTCTTATCTCAAAGAATTTGAAACACCTTTCTATAAGAGTTGCTTGGTGAAGAAAGTACTTTTTGAACAGTAAAAATATCAACATGAGATAAACACTCACACAATTTTAGGGCTTAGGAAGCCGGCATATGCTTCCTCTAAAGCTTGGGGCACATCCCAATGGAATAT
Source organism: Escallonia herrerae (assembly GCA_033070095.1). Lineage (NCBI taxonomy): Eukaryota > Viridiplantae > Streptophyta > Magnoliopsida > Escalloniales > Escalloniaceae > Escallonia > Escallonia herrerae. Next base: position 310,862 of record JAVXUP010000333.1, on the reverse strand, counting down.
AGTCGCGTAGGGTTGCAGACCTGCAAAACGTCAAAATATATATGAATGACTTGATTGTATTGTACAATAAGAATGACAAATCAATACAGTATCCGATGATTACCATTGGCGAGGAGCTCATTTATAAGATTGTTGTAGTATTTGATTCCGGCTTCGTTCACCCCTCCACTTAGCTTCCCAGCTAGAAGTTGCAACATTTTGCACAATCAAGGTTGATGAAATAAGAAGAAAGTTATTTTTTGGATGCTTTATTCCATAACTAATTTCTTTCGTTTAACTGAAACGGATGGCATGGAAGCTTGAATGTTGCTATGTATTCTTGAAACTATTCGAAAGTGGTAAAATACCGTACTTGGTAGCACTCTAGACCATGAGATTGAAAATCGATAAGCATCTAGATTCATTCCTTTGACGATTTGTACATCTTCCTGTGACAAAATAAAGAAAATAAAAAAGCTATAAGGGATTGAGAATATCTAGATACTAGGCTAATCAAGTTCCTGAAACATGTGATGCGCATCAAACCTTGTATCGATGATAAGAATCAACGGCCACGTCTCCGTTGCTGTGATCTTTTATTCTTTCTGCGAGTTTGCAAGAGACGCATTAAGTAGCCAGACATACTATAGGATTTCACTCTGCAGTTCTTCCTATATTGTCGAAATCTTTTAGAGATATTTAGGCCGAACAATATTCTTCAATTACATGATCCATTGTCACTCATTTCTACATTATTTTATTATGTAACGCAGATTTTGGCATCAATTAGATAGTTTTTTTGTTGAATACATTTCACTGTCAAGAATGTGTATTTTAAATGCAAGCGGCAGAGAGCTAAGTCAGCCACCTTTTTATTCTATTATCTATCGAATCGTTTTCAGGTTTCTAGAATAAGTTTTTGTTGCCAAATAAAATTTTAACATCAGCGACACTTATTTTTGAGACTGATATCAATCAAGTTGAGGTGAACTTCTTGAGGTGTAGGTCAAACTGCCATAGAGAGAACGGGGTTTACACACACGAAGACAGAGACCTGGATATGTGTGTGTGTAGACATCCCAATTACTCGGGCCTTTACCATCCTCATTCCATGCGCCTTCAACCTGATCCAGTACACACATTAACACAGAGAAAAAAGAATTAAAAAAAAAAACCTACATCTCAATGCACTAAATATCTTGAAGCATTGACACACCGTCCGAACTTTCCGCGTACCTGATAAGCAGATGATGCTGCTCCAAATACAAAACCGGCTGGAAAACTGCTGCGGTTCAGTTTATCTACCCTATAGCTTGGTAATAGAGGCTCACTAGTACGGTCAACCAGCGCCATTGGCCGGTTAAGCCCAGGATGAGCTTCATTCGAGCTCAATGCGTAAGCAAAGAAAAGAAGGCCCAAGAAAAGATAGCCTTCAATTCCCATGGCTGATTAACTTGCTTTCGAGGTACAGTATTTGATCTGCATGCCCTGCCTTTATATAGAAGAAAACATGGGTAGGAAATGGCGTTCCTTCTGCTTTTTTAATCATCCTCCACTCCATGCACGTTATAAATTTATGCACGCACAACTTTTGTTATTATATGTTTATTTAGTTTTTGGGATATGCAATTTACTCATATCTAATTTTTGCATGTTATATGAAACTTCAAAGATGGGGCCTTGATTTTTGTACCTAATTTTGGAAGCACTTGAAAGCTGTCACTTAAGATGTGTAATTTTAAAGGGCTTAATATCATTTTGAGTAGACATCAGCTTTACACAGTGCAGTTCAAAGCATAGCCATTGTTCTAACAATGTACTCCAGGGTTTAGGGAAATCGAGATAAAATTTCATGCATCTCGGCTCTATTTTGTGATAGTTTAAACTTTTAGAAGAAGTGATTGCTAACAACGATGCTACGGTATGCAGAATGTTTCAAAGAAGGCGCCACTAATTCAAGAACGATTTCTGGGTATGGTCATGGAAGACCTTTCTGTAAGAACTATTTTATGACGAGAAAAAATGATTTCTGGGTATGGTCATGGAAGGCCTTCTAAGAACCATGTTTAACTGGCATCTGAGGAATAACATTTCAGATGTAATAACATTTCAGATGTATCTTCAGGCTTTTACTTGTTCAAGAATTTCTTCAAATTGAAACTTTAACCGAAAGTTACGTTCTTTCTACAAGTGCCCTCCAAATATCTCATCACAATGTATCTTATTTGCTGTGGCTCGGCGTGGTACATCTACTAGAACAAAGTAGTGTTAATCATGCTGTGTCACATGGTTTAGGTAGTGTATTTTGGGTGTGAGACCAAAATTGTGGGTGCATACATAGAACATATAGCAATACTCGGAGCATAATAGTTTGTCAATATTGTTTGAATTGAACAACAAGGGCAGAAATAGAATCGCCAAACACTGAATGATAAATCAAATATACCGTTAGCGCGCGGCATTATTCAAGTATCGGTCCAAATACGCACCCAAGGTATCTAAAACTGAACCAATCACATCTGGTACGGTGAAAAGAATCCAAAAATGTACAGCTGGAAGAAGACTTTTTTATTTCAACATCCAAGTTCAACCCATCAAGGAAGAAGACATACGATTCTTTCATTTGCATTTTCACAAAGAAAACAGAAGTTGCTGATACATGCTGATAGGGTGCACACAGTCAGTTTTGAATTTGTGTAAGATGTGGCAAGATTAAAATAGATGTGGCAAGACTAATGAATCTTTTGCTAGTAATTCTTTCAGTGCTTTGTCTTATCTACTGTCTACCTCTCGTTGTTTATTGTCCCTAGTCATCGGTGATTATGTATTTTCTGTCTTTTTGTGAATATTGGGACTATATTTGCTGCACCTGTTGTCTAATATATTGTCTCATAAAGATGCGATGGGATTTTTGTCCGAGTTAGATTTATTGATGTTTTATTTTATAGTTCGCTGCCTTCACATAAATTCTGTTGTATGTGGAGCCTGATTTCAATTCAGAGATATTGTTACAATGAGGTAGTGACCCAAAAGCAAGTTTCTGTGAGGTTGTCCCATATTGCTTATAGAAATAAGGTCACAACTTAGCTCACGTATATAAGTGTCTTGTCCCACATTAATTTTTTAGAGAAAGATCATCTCTTAGCTCTAAATAAATATACATGGTCTTGTATTGTTTTGGATAAAGAGAGAAAACCACAACATAAAGTGAAAGTTAAGATTTTGGTTGTAACGCTGCTGAATAGTGAAATTGAAATTTGGTCGTATTCCGAGGACGTAGCCATATTGGTGAACCTCGTAATTCTTGTGTTGTGCATTTGGTTTATTTCTTTTAAATTTCTCGTTTATTTGTTCTTCAATATTCTACGTTTGAGTAGGAGCAATGGCCGAAGAAAGTAAAGAAAAGATCGAGAAGTTTAATGGTATGAATTTCCAATGGTGGAAGATTCAAGTTGAAGACTACTTGTATCAGAAGGATTTGTATCTACCGTTGGTAGGAGAGAAACCTGAAGCGATGAATGCGAGTGAGTGGGGGATTTTGGACAGAAAGGCGTTGGCTACAGTAAGACTTAGCCTAACCCCACAAGTAGCATTCAACATCTCCAAGGAGAAAACTACTGCTGCTGTGATGAAAGCGTTAGAGAAATTATACGAAAAACCTTCTGATTCGAATAAGGTATTTCTCATGAAAAAACTGTTTAATATGAGAATGTCTGAAAATGGTTCTGTTGTTGATCATTTAAATGATTTTAACGGGGTTACAAATCAATTGGAATCTGTCGGCATTAATTTTGATGATGAAATTAGGGCTTTGTTATTTCTGTGTTCACTGCCTGATAGTTGGAATAACTTGGTGACGACAGTGAGTAATTCTACTATTTCTGGAACGCTAACACTTAATGATGTTGTGAGTTCTGTGATGAATGATGAAATGCGGAGAAAGACAATTGGTGATGGTATATCATCTAGTACTGCTTTGTCCGTGGAATCCAGAGGTAGACAGAATAACAAGCAGAATAACAGGGGAAGAAGTCCTACAAGAGGAAGATCAAGATCAAGAGGCAAGTCGAAGTCCAAAGGGAAAACCATAGTGTGTTGGAATTGTAACAAGGAAGGTCATAAGAAGAATGATTGTACGGAACCAAAGAAGAAAAGGGGAGCAGGGGGAAGACAAAGTGAGGATGAAGGGGCAAACATGGTAAGTTTAAACGAACGGACATATGACGATTTATGTCTTTCTGCTACAGTGGATGATAATTTCAAAGTGTGGTATGTAGACTCAGGAGCCTCGATTCATTGTACGCCACGTAGGGATTGTTTCAGTAATTATGTTCATGGTGATTATGGACATGGGGGAATGGATATCGGTGTAGTATTGTTGGAAAGGAAAAAGTAGAAATTAAACTATCAAATGGAGGAACCCTAGTTTTGAAGGATGTTAGACATATTCCAGAACTGCAGAAGAATCTTATATCCGTCAGTGGATTGGATCGTGAAGGCTATTTTGTGGCATTTGGTGAAAAATAGTGGAAGGTGACCAAAGGGTCGATGGTGGTAGCAAGAGGAGAAAGAGTAGGAACCCTATACACTCTTTCAGGTACCCATAACCACTCTATCTCTTTGGCTTTTACAGAAAATCAGAGAACCACATTATGGCATCACAGGTTGGGACATTTGAGTGAGAGTGGTATGAAAATTCTGCACTCAAAGAATGGATTGCTGGGGATGAAGAACATTCAGTTAGATTTCTGCGAGGGTTGTGTCTATGGAAAGCAAAAACGGGTCAGTTTCCGGAGGGATGGTAAAGAGAAGAAGATTGAAAGGCTGGAGTTAGTTTACATAGATGTTTGCGGACCAACTACAGTAAAGTCTCTTGGAGGTAATTTCTACTTTGTTTCTTTTATAGATGATGCTAGTAGAAAGACTTGGATATACGCCATCAGACAGAAATCTGACGTCTATCACACTTTTAAGAAGTGGAAAGTTCTTGTTGAGAATGAAACAAGGAACAAGGTAAAATGCCTTAAATCAGACAATGGGGGTGAGTATCGTGATGGAGGGTTCCAAGAATATTGTTCCAATAACGGTATCAGGTTAATAAGAACTGTTAAGAGGACACCTCAAGAAAATGGCTTGGCAGAGAGGATGAACAGAACCATCATGGAACGAGTAAGGTGTATGAGGATACATGCTGATTTACCTCTACAGTTCTGGGCAGCCGCTGTGGATACTGCCGTATATTTAATTAACAAAAGTCCAGCAAGTGCTCTCAATGGTGGTATTCCTGAAGAAGAATGGTCAGGTAAACCAGGAATTTATTCTTTTCTGAGAGTTTTTGGATGTATTGCTTATGCTCATATTGATAAAGAGGAAAGGAAGAAACATGACTCTAAATCTCAGAAGTGTGTATTTATTGGATATGGAGGTGATGAATATGGTTATCGTTTGTGGGACTACGAACATAACAAAATCATTAGGAGTAGAGATGTCATATTCGATGAATCACGGTTGTATAAGCACAGGTCACAAGAACATGGAATTGGAAAAGACAACAGGGAATACATGAAACTTGATGAGCCAGAAGATGGACAGGTACCCAGGACAGAAAATCTGGAAGTCCTTGATGAGACAACTGATACTGAAATTGGAGCAGGTGATCAACAACAAGTGCTTGAAACTTTTAACCTCAGAAAAAGTAGTCGGGTAAGGAAAGCTCCTGATAGACTTTGTCTTCCACTCGATTATATTTTGTATACTGATTCTGGTGAGCTAGAATGTTATCAAGAAGCAATACAGGATGAATCCAGGTTACAGTGGGAGCAAGCCATGAAAGATGAAATGGCTTCACTTGAGCAAAACCAAGCTTGGGATTTGGTAAAGCTCCCTGCAGGTAAGAATGTTTTGTACAATAAATGGGTATACATGATTAAAAATGAAGCTGGAGGAACAAAGAGATACAAGGCAAGACTAGTTGTGAAAGAGTATCGACAGAGGAAAGGTATTGATTTCTAAGAAATCTTCTCTCCTGTTGTGAAGATGACTTCAATTCGTACGGTATTAAGCATTGTAACTATAGAAGACTTACATCTGGAGCAGCTGGATGTTAAGACAGCATTTCTCCATGGGGATTTGGTGGAAGAAATCTACATGCATCAGCCAGAGGGTTTTGAAGTCGAGGGTAAGGAGGGAATGGTTTGTAGGTTGAAGAGGAGCTTGTATGGCCTAAAGCAAGCTCCTAGACAGTGGTATCTGAAGTTTGACAGTTTCATGAAGCAGACAAACTTCATTAGATGTGACTCTGATCACTGTGTTTATTTTCAGAAGTTTAATAGTGATGACTTCATTATTTTAACTCTGTATGTAGATGATATGCTTGTAGCAGGTTCAAGCATGGGAAGGATTAATGAACTCAAGAAGAAGTTGGCAAATACTTTCTCTATGAAGGACTTGGGAAAGGCAAAACAACTTCTTGGCATGAGGATAACCAGGGACAGAAAATAGAAAAAGTTATGGTTGTCACAGGAAGAGTACATTGAGAAGGTTTTGAGGAGATTTAACTTGCATGCCTCAAACCTGTGACGACTCCTTTAGCAGCCCACTTCAAGCTTTCAAAGGAGTTGAGTCCCAAGAATAGGGAGGATGAAGAATACATGGCACAGGTACCGTACACCTCTGTTGTGGGAAGTCTCATGTGTGCCATGGTCAGTACAAGGCCGGATATTGCACATGCAGTTTGAGTTTTGTGAGCAGATTCATGACAAACCCAGGAAAGGAACATTGGCAAGCAGTGAAGTGGATTCTCAAGTATTTGAGAGGAACATCCAGGTTTTGCTTATGTTTTGAGGGTAATAACACAGATGTGCCAGGCTATGTAGATGCAGACCACGGCGGTGATAGAGACAACGGGAGAAGCACCACGGGATATGTTTTTTCTGTAGGAGGGACTGCAGTAAGTTGGATCTCTAAGTTACAGAAGATTGTTGCATTGTCTACAACGGAAGCAGAATATGTTGCTGTGACAGAAGCAAGCAAGGAAATAATTTGGCTTCAGAGATTGTTGACAGAGCTGTGATATGGGCAAGTAGATTGCAAGTTATGGACTGATAGTCAGAGTGCAATACATCTTGCCAAGAACTCAACATTTCATTCGAGGACGAAGCATATTCAGTTGAGGTAGCACTTTATACGCTCTCTGTTAGAGGATGGACAACTGAACTTGGAGAAGATTGAAGGTAACAAGAATCCCGCGGACATGTTAACAAAGGTGGTTGACAGGCAAAAGTTGAGCCTATGCTCAACTTTGATTAGTCTTCGTTGATGTTTCTTGGATGAGTATGACCAGCATTTGTATGGAGTTTTAGGATTGGAGTTGTATCAGTCTCCAAGTGGGAGATTGTTGTATGTGGAGCCTGATTTCAATCAAGAGACATATTGTTACAATGAGGTAGTGACCCAAAAGCAAGTTTCTGTGAGGTTGTCCCACATTACTTATTGAAAGAAGGTCACAACTTAGCCCACGTATATAAGTGTCTTGTCCCACATTGGTTATTTACAGAAAGATCACCTCTTAGCTCTAAATAAATATACATGGTCTTGTATTGTTTTGGATAAAGAGAGAAAACCACAACATAAAGTGGGAGTTAAGATTTTGGTTGTAACGCTACTGAATAGTGAAATCGAAATCTGGTCATACTCCGAGGACGTAGCCTGTAGCCATATTGGTGAATCTCGTAATTCTTGTGTTGTGCGTTTGGTTTATTTCTTTTAAATTTCTCGTTTCTTTGTTCTTCAATATATTGCTCCGTAGTTGCTGCATTTCGTAACAAGTTCAACCCTTTTTCCATTTTCTCCTGGCATGCGTAAAGGTGATTTGATATACGTACAATTGATGCAGATTGCTACTAAAACATTTAATTCTAAGCTTGTTCTTCTTATTAAAATCATGTAACATGGAGCACGCGAATACAAATCATCTTAATTTGCCCTAGTGCCTAGACCAAAAAGAGGACGTCAAGTAATATTGGTGTGAAACGAATAGTATACTTATCAGGTCCTGATTGTATACTTAGGATGGTTCATAACAGAATACACGTTAAGGCAAACTGTCAAACTCACTCTGAATTGAACCAGTCAAAAGACATTAATCAGCATCTTACAAAGGATGTTGAGCATCCTCTAACGACCTTCATTTTACATTGTGCCACTGTAATAGCGGAACGAGAAGTGTACGCCATCGACACTTGTCTTCTAGTCGCTAGAGTCGTGACCTTTCATGGTGGAAGTTTAGTATATATATATATGTATGTGTGTGTGTCTTCGAGCAATACATAATTAAGGGAATAATTTGCTGAAATTCAAGAGAAAACAATCGTAACAACTTCTTGCCGGTAGCAATATTCGGTATAAAATAATTTTGAGCTGCGGATAAGCCTTACGTAATTTAGTCGAAATTGGGACTACAAGGACGACACTGCTCGAGTTCCCTCATCCTTTTCTAGAGACCTTTCTCATAAAACATAATGTACAAGCGACATTGTTTTTACCTCCTTTTTTCTCGGGTTCTCGTGTGAACAAAGACGTAGCCAAAGTGTTTACAACTTACACAACCAAAATAGGTTGTGAAACTATATATAAACGCAATAAACTAATTGCACCAGCATAAGATTACTTCTATATATTGAAGATTCGAGTTCTCGCACCATTTGGTGTTGAAGTAAACTTTCTAGAGTTATCCTATTCATTGAGGAAAATCGTAGTAAAACCTTCTATATATTGAAGATTCGAGTTCTCGCACCATTTGATGTTGAAGTAAACTTTCTCGAGTTATCCTATTCATTGAGAAAAATCGTAGTAAAACCTTCTACGTGACATTTTTGGGAGCATTTTAGCGGACAAAATGCAATCACTACCTTTGTTATTGTCACCAAAGGTTATTGAAATGCCAAAAAACAATTCTTAAGGCCAAATTTCGTTGCTGTGAAAAGAGTTGGAAGAAGTTACCAGTTGGAGCAAGAAAATACCCTTAAGTATTGAGATTTAGACCAGCAGGTGTCAGTAACAGACTAAAGGTACTGTGACTTGCAAAGACAATCAGTTACTATTATGTCTAAATAAATGTTATTTTATTGTTATAGTCTATTAATTATCGTTGAAAGTTTCTTAGCACCCAACTAATTAAAAGCCAAAAAAAAAAAAAGAAAAAAAGAAAATATTGATGAAGTTTGCACTTCGATCCAGACAGCGACCATTTGCTGAGTCAAATACTGACTGTAGTCCAGTCTTCAAGTTTTGCTGTCGGGATTATTAGTTTATACTACCACGTGGCTTTGTATAACTCTTCTTCTGGCCATGGCATCTATATGTCTATCTTCCCCCAAAAAGAAACTACCATGTGGCTTTGTTTGGTCATTTAAATAATTCTGACAAACTATCATGTGGCTTTGTTTGGCTATGTAAATATTTTTATTAATTTTTTTCTAATGCTATCAGTGATAATTATTAACAATATTTTTTTAATCTTACTAATAAAAGTCACTAAAAACATTAGAGACAATTGATTATCACTATATAGGGGATAGGAGGAAGATTCCTCCAACCGAGATAGCAGCCAAATTTTTTTCTCATTTTCCTCCTTGTCAAACTCTCAAATATATGTTCTTAAGTACCTACATGGCACACACGTCCTGCTAAAATTTTCTGTAAGACTTTTTTTATACTAAAATAAAGTGACTGAAAATGGTTGCTAAATATGTTTAATTCAACTTTTTTCAATACGTTTCGCGACTATTACTAGTAGCACTTTTTAGCGTTATTAAACAAATTAAGTTAATTAACATACCAACCATACTGATTCTCGCCATATGGAGTGTTGTAAGCATCATCCTATAATAGGGACGACCAAGATATTTTTTTCCTTCAAAAAGCAAAAATTATCATATTTCATATATGAGAACATTCGTCCAACTTCGACAATCTAGTTCCAGCTCCGCCACTACCTTACGCTGCCACGAACTTCTCCCATGGCATAAGCTCAACCGCTATTACCGCCTTGTTTCAATTTTTTGTTGTCTTTTGTTGACATTCTTTTTAATTATGGGAACACCTTATGGCCATTGTTTCACTGGCAATGACTTTGTTAAAATTGATTTCAAAATATTCTCTCCCTTGATCTTAGGGATACGGAGAACAAAAAACTGAAGTATACAATAGTGAATAACTTGATTGTGTAAACGTGTTTTGCACTAGTTGTTTTCTAGACCTTAGCAATAATGTAGCATTAACAAATGGTTCAGGTTCGCCTGAATTAATTTCATTTTAGAGTCCTTGTAGGCGTTAGTCAGCAGCAGCTCTTCCATGTTCAAATATTCCTTCCCGTGATGAAGGTATCTATTCTACCATGTGGTAAAGGAACTTGTTTAGGCTATTGTACGAAAATCAGTTTAGATCTTCAGGCATGTGATGGATCTGCACTATCCAGTGGGGAAATTAATATCACTAATCTCGAGCAATAGGATGGTCGATTATGACATTTGGGCGAACTTACTTTGCAAAAATGTTTGATTTTAGTCTCTCTCTCTCTCTCTCTCACACACACACACACAGATGTGTGTGTGTACACACATATACATATATAAATATATATGTGGCTAGTCCTAGACAAGCTGCCTAACGCTTCTTCGTCGAGGTTGGGGCCCTTCTCCGTCAATGATGCTGTGCAATTTTACACCCCGAGTATCAGCTGAATTAGTATTGATGAAAAGGTGGAGATTTCTGAGGATTTTTCAATGACATGAAAACCCACAACCGTTACAGTGGTGATTCAACTGTGATAGATTGTCACCGTAATGTCTCTACAAAAACCTCCTTGTGCTGTCTTAAGAGCTCGGATGACGAGGGATGAGAGAGAAGGTGGTCGTCGCTAGTCATGGGAACTGCTGTGGTGATTGAGGTGGTGCCGGTAAGACCACCACTAAGAAGGAGGCAAGAACGTGGAGATGGGTGGCCGGAGGTGGAGAGTGGTTGTTAGCGCTAAAGGCTGGACTTAGAATGTTACATGGAATAAGGCTTTAGAAAGCAACTTTTTTTTTTTTGTTGATAATAAATACTATTGTTATACTATAGCCTAAGGCAACTTGTCCAGGGCTAGCCACATATTCGCTTTTTTAGATAAAATGCTAGCACTAGCAAGTTGCTAACTCTTTGGTTAATTTCCTTTTAAACCCCTCAACTTCTAAGCAGTTCACTTAAAACACCACATGCTTCTCAAAAGACTAAAATTAACTCCTTTCAAGATTAGAACATGTCATTCCTGACCAAAGAACACTAAAAAAAAGTGATATGTCGCGGCTCTCTATGCTGGCGGCCGCTCGATGGCGTTGCTGTATATGGACTACGGCGGCAACTCTACAATGACGGCCGTTATAGAATCTATAACAATACTTTGAGTCGGTGGTCATATTTCTAGTGCTGCCATAGGTAATATTTACACCCCAAAGTATGAGCGCCAAAATACTATCTACGCCGGCACTTTAATTGTTTTAGCCAACTCAATTGACCGTTGGCATAAAAAAATGCTGGTTTACTTCAATTTTTCTCCTTTTTTCTTTTCTGTTAATGTTTTATTGCACTGCACACGACTCTGTTCTTTCTCTCAGTCTCTCACACGACTCACCGTGACAAGTTCCTCTCTCTCTCTCTCTCTTTCTCTCTCTCCCCCCTTCCCCCTCCCCTCGTTCATCTCTCTTCTCCATTCTCCATTAATCCGTCAAGATTTAACACGCTTTGGGATTTCAGATTGAAGTCTCAAGGTTTTGATTCTTCCAGATTGAACACATTTGGGATTCCATCTAATCAGGTAGCTATTTCTTTAACCCATGCAACAATTGTTATACAATTGATCGTTTCGATCATGTTTTGGAAAGCTTTTTATGTTCTGATTCTAAATTTCGTACATATGTTATTGTTCGTGGAGTTGTCGCCGGCAGCGCCACTCGCCGTTGTCGGCATCATAACTCGCCGTCGCCGCAGCAGTAGCCTGCTCGCCTCTCTTTTTCCTCCAAACTGGCCATGACTTAGCAGAGTTAAGCCTTTGGCATTTTGTTTATAATATTGTTTAAAAATTTTATTCTTTTTCATTTTAATCTTTTTGTTTTTGACTATATATCCAAATTTAAAAGGTGATACTTAAAACATACGTGAATTATTAGTTCCAGATAGTACATTATGCGGATGATATAATAGTTTGCTGAAGATATTTGTTAGTGTTATTAAAATTTCAATGTCAGCCATAAGATGATTTAGCACGAATTTTATGCCGTTTGGTTTTCATTGTGCATGCGTAGTTATAGTTTTGGGACGCTTAACTCAGCATCCATAATATGAATTAAAATTGCTAGGGTTAGGTTTTCTCAGAGATGATCGAATTTACTGCTCCAATGATACTAGCACTATTTAGTGACTTTGGTATTTATGAGAATGAGTTTTGAGTACAGTGAACTTGAATAATTGTTCTTGCACAATCGAAAGAAACAACGAGTCTCAGCATCTTGATTACCTACGAGAAAATTAAGTCTTAACATCTTCATCTTCAATGACCAAAAAATCCAAAATTTGGACCCTCTAGGAGTTGTAATATTATTTCAGGAAATTTATGTAATAAAAAATAGACCGAGTGTTATACATCTATATTTCTATCCAAGTATTTTAGTTGTCATATTATTTCAGGAAACTTTATGTAATCAGAAAGAGACCCGGTGTTATACATCTATATCTCTATCCAAGTATTTTCCCCATGTATATTTCTGTATGTTGTACTTTTTTTGTTTGAGTTATCTTTAAACTCATGTAAATACACATATACATAAAAGAAAGAAATTGGATACTCGAGCAACTAGTATATGCTACTCGATCCTAGGTCATTACTAAGCTCATGTCACATCTCTTTTTGTTTTTTTTTCTTGAAGAAGGAAACATGGATAAAGAGTGGATGTGTCACTCAAGGGAATCCAAGACCTACGTTGTTGGCGTAGATATGTTTCTGAATTTTGCATTTAGGAATGTGGTTACAAGGTGGGGGGGAGATATTATGTCCATGTTGGGATTGTGTGAATGGCATGTTTCAATCTCGTATTGCGTGTAGATATCACTTGATTATTAGGAGATTTATGCCTAACTACACAGTTTGGAGGGTTCATGGGGAAGCTTTGGCCTCTTTTTCTGTTCAAAATGAGAATGATAACGAACCTGGAGTGGCTGGTGTTGGTATGCATGGAATGGTCAATGACATTTTTGTGAGCCGTCAAGGAGACCCAAGCGTCCAAGTTGCAAATTTCTATAAGTACATGAACGATGCAGAACGACCACTGTATCCGGAGTGCAAGACCGAGACTAAACTATGATTTTATTATTTGGCTTTTCAACTTGAAGTTTATAAGCAAGTGGACTGACAAGTCTTTCAATTTATTACTCGGGAAGTTAAAGCAGATCCTTCCTGACGGTGAGACACTGCTTGCTAACTTGTATGAAACTAAAAAAATGATTGGAGATTTGGGGTTTAGTTATGAGAAGATCGATGCATGTCTAAATGATTGCATGTTGTACTGGAAAAAGGACAACAAATTAGATTTGTGTAAAGTATGTAACAAGTCCAGGTGGAAAACAGTCCGAGGTGCGATACGGATTGAAGATCTGCAATCGTCTACTGTGGGAAACAGTTGCTGTGAAGCAGTTGTGTTATTTCCCCGTAAAACCATGGTTGCAAAGGTTATTCATGTCACCACATACGGCTAAGTCGGTGACATGGTTTCATGATAAGCGCCACAAAGACGGGATGTTGCATCGTCCGACTGATTCGAAATCTTGGGAAAATTTTGATAATTTACACCCGCATTTACTTTGGATCCTCGCAATGTTAGACTTGGGTTGTCTACTGACGGTATGGATCCATACAACCATGGATCGAGTCATAGTATATGGACAGTTACCCTGGTTATTTACTACCTTCCGCCATGGATGTCCATGCAACAACGTTATTTCATGATGCCTTTGTTGATACCTGGACAGACCAACTTCGCCAGGTAATGACATTGACGTGTACCTAAGACCATTAGTTGAAGAGCTATAGATTTTGTTTGACGGGGTTGAAACTTAGGATGCTTCAAGCAAGACTAATTTAACGATGTGCGTGGCACTCTTATGGACAATCAGTGACTTCCCTGCTAATGAAGTTTTAGCTGGATATAGCACCAAAGGTAAATTGGCATGTCCTGTTTGCCAAGGAGACACTCGTTCTTGCAGGTTACATGGTAAGGAATGCTGTATGGCACACTAGTCTTTCCTAAATCCAGATCACAAATAAAGGTTCGAAAAACAAAAATTTAATGGTGAATGTGAGTATAGACCATCTCCTGCTTTGCACTCTGCGTTTGATGTGCTTGAAGAGGTAGATAATATCGCTGTTACATTTGGGAAAACAAGTAAAAGTACAGTGCCCCGGGAAACCAATTAGAGGAAGAAGAGCATCTTTTTTGAACTGTCTTATTGGAGGACCCATCTTCATCATCATAATCTAGATGTAATGCACATTGAGAAAAGTGTTTGTGACAATCTGATTGGAACTTTGTTGGGCGTTAAAGGAAAGATGAAAGATATTCTTGAAGCTCATCTTGACATGAAAGATATGAATATAAGACGAGAACTGCATCCGATAGAAGTTGGTGATGGCAAGTATAAATTTCCACTTGCATCTTTTACAATGTCTAAGAATGAGAGAAAAGATTTTCTCAATGTTTTGAAGAATGTAAATGTTCCGGATGGGTACTCTTCAAATATTTCCCGATGCGTCCATGTAAAAGAGGGCAAGATGTTAGGACTTAAGAGTCATGATTGCCATATCCTAATGCACCAGCTACTTCTTATAGCTTTAAGAGGGGCACTACCTCCGCAAGTATGCTCCGTTGTAATTGACTTCTGCCGTTTCTTTAAGGAATTATGGTCTAAAAATTACACTGTACAAGACTTCGAACGACTAAATAAGAAAATAGCATTGATACTTTGTCCCGTCTCGAGATGATCTTCCCTCCATCCTTCTTCAATATAATGGTGCATTTGCCGATACATTTGGCCCAAGAGGCTATGATCGCTGAACCCGTACAATACCGCTAGATGTATCCATTTGAAAGGTTAAAAATTTCATGTTTGTATTCATTAATTACAACTTATTGTATAAAAGATTCATGTAGCACAAGTTATGGTTATACGATGTAAAAGTCGTCCAGAAGGATCGATTGTTGAAGGGTTACTTGCGAAAGAGAGCTTGACATTTTGTTCAATGTACTTGGAAGGTAATCACCCTGTTTGGAACCAAAATTAGAGAAATGAAGATGGGTATACTGAGGAAGTGGTTGGAGGCATACCAATGTTTCAACAAAAAGGTTGATTTCTAGGTGCCCCTTTGGCTATTACTCTTGATGCGAAAGCTAAGGAGATGGCACATCGATATGTATTGTTCAACTGTGATGAAATAGAAGTCTATAGCAAGTAAGTGGACTCTATAATTCTATTGGATTCAATTTTGTATTAGTTAAGGTATAACATATTGTGTGTACGATGTAAATCTAGCACATTCAAGAAGAGTTGTGAAATGAAGCTAGGAAGACGTAAAAAGAAACCAACAGCATGGGAAGCTGATAACGCTTTAAAAAGGAGTTCCCAAAGTGGTTCACATCCCATGTAAGTCTGTATATGTATATTTCTGAAGATAAATTACAATGTGTATATATATGTGTGTGTGTGTGTGTGTGCGTGCGCGTGCGCGCTCATAAGTCAATGCTTAATACTCGGTTTATAACTACGTAGGTTAACAATTTGTGGGACGAGATTTCAGAGGAAATACAAGCCCTTGCACGTGGTCCAAAGGGTATAGGCAGGAGAGGTAGTGGCTACTTAATAAATGGGTGCCGTTTTCATATGAAGAGTCTTGAGCTGAAGCAAAAAACACAAAATAGTGGAGTCTACATCTTAGCAGCAACATGCGGCTATTCCTCGTCTAGAGATGCAAATCAAGCTGAAGAAGTCGCGGGGAGTATTTTGGTGTTTTACACTACAAGAAAGAAGGCTTTTAGCGACGGGTAAATCCATCGCTAAAAGCTAAAAATTCATCGCTAAAACTTTTAGCGACGGATATACCGTCGCTAAAAGTCCCTCGTATAAAAGCCCGTTGCTAAAAGTTTGGCGACGAAATTTTCAAATCCGTAGTTTAATATTGCACTTTTTTGTGATGGATTTATTTATTAATTAGCGACGGAATATCCGTCGCTAATTATATTTTACGTATTTTAATTTATTTTCTATTTTGTGAATTTAGCGACGGAATAATGTTTTTGGCGACGAAATGTTCCGTCGCTAAATAAGACTTTTGGCGATGGAATATTCCGTCGCCAAACGTTAGTACAAGAAACACTTTTGGCGACAGAATTAATCCGTCGCCAAGAGTCAAAAAATTTTTAAAATATATTTCTTTTATTTTTCTATTACCAGACCTGTAATGAAAATTTCAATTCTCAACAACGCACAATAATCAATATACAAAGAAATATATACAATTAATTATTAAAAAAAATAGTCATGATGTACAAGTCGGGCGGGGGGAGGGGGGACACGCTAGGACCGGGTGCGGGGAGGGGGGACAAGCTGGGACCGGGCGGGGGGTGGGGGGGGATAAGCTGCGACCGGGCAGGGGGAGGAGGAGAAGCTGTGACAGTGCACGAGAAGGGGCTCATTAGGGGTTGCCGAGTCCCGGATCTAGATCCTGCTGATCCGAGGCCGGCTCGGCATGTTCGGCAGCGGTACCCTGCTGATCTTGCTCCTTGATCAGCCTCAACACCACCGTAGCAATGCGTTGGATCTCCTCCTCGTCCAACGGATGCAGAGGAACCGGTGTCTGTGCAGGGGCAGCCGGGGTTGAGGACGCTTCTATCACGGCGAGAGTAGTCGTGCTAGGCAGGCCGCGTATGCGGCATTTCGGCCGATTGACGACCTCCGGTGTATCCAGCCATCGCTTCAACGCCCCAGTACTCGCACCCGTACTACTGGGCGCTGATGGCTGTCCGGACTCCCTAAGCTGTTCATATGAGACTTGCAAAAACAGTGATTTAAAGATATGTTAGGGCATTAATTAAGGCAACAGACATTGAGGATAGTAAGAAAAAATTAACAACTTAATTAAACACATCGACTTACATTGATCCACCGGACAATATCCGAAACATAGTCGCTGACCTGGTGCGCCTCGTCCTTGTCCTTCTTCTGCATGTGTGTCTGGTTATACGTCAGAGCTACGACCTCATCCTCCTCCAGATTCGGGTTCTGGACCGCATTCATGTGTCGGACGATGTCATGTGGCATCGACCCCCCCGTGTGAGTCGGATCTCTGTTCTGTCTGTTCTCGGCCCCTTCTTACTCTTGACGTCCCAGCCTAGATCCGCAGCCCACCGATCTATCATATCCCCCCATACAGTCGGAGATATCTAATGTGGGGGATATGTCTTCATCCCTGACATTGGGGCACCATCGGCAGCATCTTCTTCGCCCGGTCCGATGTGTCATGGAGCCATCGGCGGTAATTCTTGGCGATGTAAGAAAAGAAGGCCTGCCTGCGCCCCAGTGCCTACTGATCAGCCGAGTCAAACATGAACCCTTCCTGCAAAGCATTCAATAACACAAATTAATTTAGAAAGCAAACTCTAATTAAACAAGTACTATTGCAGGAAAAAATACTTTAGCGTACCAGCCACTCCTCCCATAGGGACTCCCTCGTAACGGCATCCCAGTCCTTCCAGTACAGGCGTGGCTCGGTGAATCGGCCCTTCACGAGAACGCCGATCTTCGTCCTCGCCTGATTTTCCAGGATCCTGCCAAAGAAGTAAATAAATAAATTAATACAGTTCAAATATAAATTAACATCCCAAATATACAAAATAAGGCATGATGTGATTTTATTTTACTTACAGGCTCTCCTGGGTGAGCATAACTCTTTGTTTACGCTGGTGGTCAATGCGTACCCCGCGTGTCGAGCCACTTCCTCGTCAAAATCCTAAAAAACACAGACATTAATACAGCTAATGAGGGTTGATTAGGACTAATTAGGGTTATGTTAGGGCTAATTATTGTTAATGAGGAGTTGTTTCGGATAATTACAGCTAATGAGGGTTGATTAGGACTAATTAGGGTTATTAAGTCCTAATTAGGGTTTAATTGTGCCGAGTAGTGTTGATTAGTCCTAATTAGGGTTAATTAGGCTTAATTGGGTTATGTTAGTGCTAATTACGACTAACTAGGATAACTATAATTAATATGCGCGTAATTGGGTTCATTTGGGCTAATTTGGAGTAATTACAACTAATTTTATTTTCATTGGTTTCTTAGGGTTAATTAAACTAAGTAGGCTCGTTAGAGATAATTAGGGTTAATTGATTTATTAAAATATTATTAATCAGGACTAATTACAGCTAATTATAACAGTGCTGGAACCACGATGAGATTCCAGGGGTGCATGCTAAAAACGTCACGTTAACCTAATTAAGCTAAATTGAATGCACATTCAACAATCTCAATTCCGTCACCTCATATAGGGTGTCGATATGGTGTCCGATACGTGTCTGACACCTCCGGACACGCGTCCGACACGTACGACACCTACGGACACGTGTCCTAGTCCTCCGAACACGTGTCCGACACCTACCGACACGTGTCCAATGCCTCCGGACACGCACCTCCGGACACATCGGCATACGTTAATTTATTTTTTAAATGTCGGACACCGTCAATCAGACGTGGTGTCTATGTCGGCGCTAACTAATAGGTATCTCAGTCTAATTGGATCCCATCCTCCGTCAACAATCTCAATTCTCAAATGCTCAATGCAATAAAAATTAATAAAAGTCACACATTCAATCCAATTGGGTCCCATCATCCATCAACAATCTCAATATCTCAAATGCTCAATGCAGGATTAACAATCTATAATCATAAATTAACAACCTAAAATCATCAATTATTAATCTCAATTACTTCAAATGCACAGCTAATAACCTAAAATCATCAATTAACAATCTAAAATCATTGATCAATAATCACAATTAACAACCTAAAATTATCAAACAAATGATCGATGTTCAAATGGAAAAAAATTGCTCAAAATGCACATATCCGATGCGCTTGAATTATTTCAATTTGGGGTTCGATTCGATTAGGACAATTAATTTAGGGTTCAATTAGGGGGTTCAATTACTTCAATTTAGGGTAGTCCTAGTTCAATTTAGGGTTCAGTTCAATTGGGGCATTCAATTTAGGGTTCAATTAGGGGGTTC
This sequence comes from Escallonia herrerae, assembly GCA_033070095.1. NCBI lineage: Eukaryota > Viridiplantae > Streptophyta > Magnoliopsida > Escalloniales > Escalloniaceae > Escallonia > Escallonia herrerae. The sequence goes on along the minus strand of JAVXUP010000333.1, from coordinate 291,516 downwards.
AATTAGTTCAATTTAGGGTTTGATTGGATTAGGACATTCAATTAGGGGTTCAATTAGTTTAATTTAGGGTTCGATTCGATCAGGGCATTCAATTTAGGGTTTAATTAGGGTTCAATTACTTTAATTTAGGGTTCAATTAGGAGTTCTATTAGTTCAATTTAGTGGTCGGTTGAATTGGAGCATTCAATTAGGGAGTTCAAAAAGTTCAATTTAGGGTTCGGTTGGATTAGGGCATTCAATTAGGGAGTTCAATAAGTTCAAATATAATTTAGTAATAATTGGTAACCTTCTAACGAAAGATGCGAAATAACATATTGAAGCGTTCCCTTCCTTACTATATCTCACTAACTCATTAAGAGATACCATTGATAAAGTGCAACCAGCCTTGCTGATGCCCATGACGGTCGAGAACACGCCAGAGTTTGAGATAGTTTTGGATTTTTTTAAAAAAAGAAGATAGTTGTCGTTTTAATCTAAAAGTTGTTCTTTATACAACTTTTATCAATAAATACCTATTAACAAGCTTATACATGCTCGCTTGGAAGACATAATAACAACTATAAGTTCTATTGCAATGTTAATGATACTCCATTTTTTTTATTTTACCCCTTTTTTGTTGTTTAATGGCATCTCAAGTTTTTAGGTACGTACATGATTAGAGGTGAGAGTTTACTCATGTACTCTTATGGTTGAAAAGTAGTTTAGACTTGAGTATGTCTTCTAGGCAAGACATTCTTTTTACTATTTGCAAGGCATCCCACAAAAAAAACAAAAGAAATAGCAAGAGATTTCAGAGGTTGCCAAATATGTTTAGTAATGATAAAAAAATATTGTTTAGTAATGATAAAAAAATATTGTTAAGAATTACAGACAAAGAAGTCTATAAAAATACCATTGGCAATATATTTAGTGAGATCGCTAAGATTTTGACAACACCAGCAGTAGCAGGAATAACCTACAATCCCACGAGTGGTTTACGAGAAAGAAGAATGATACAAATTGATTAATGGGTAATGGGCACCCATTTGTAACCCATATAAATTAATGGGGTTAATGGGTTGCAAGATTCTTGACCCATCTTGACCCAATTATCTAAATGGGTGGTTTTCGATCATTTTTAAATGGGCGGGCGGGTTTGGCCAGGTAAATGGGTTTGGGTTACAATTACCACCCTACCCACGACCAAGTGTTGTTGAAGCTTGAAGGCAGGTACGTGCAGTAAGCCATGCGATCCGCGGAGTTTCAGCCTGCTAGTCAATTAGGCCTGCAGATATATATTACCACGATTGGGCTTGTACTGGTTACAAGCCCAAAACCTTGGGCCAACTTTGTAGTAAATGTGGTCTTTTTTCGCTCAAGTATGAAAGTCCATATGCAAGACACCATACAAAAGAAAAAATAAAAGCAGTACACTACAGCAAGTTCCATTTTATTAGTGAAATCACAGCAGCACATTCACATTCTTAATGGCCAAATTCACATGCTTTGTTACTCGCTGGTGTAGAACCTACAATTTTAACCTGTATATGCAGAAGCTAAACAGTGGCATCTATGAATGATGTCAAGCTCATATTACTATTGTTGATAAGAAAACCCAAAGTTTCATTTTCAAGTCTGTATCAACCCTGGAATGAGCTTTGAGAGCGAAGAAAGTTCATGTTGTGAGCAGTTGGCATTTCTGCTTTGTAGTTGCCCTTCCTCTTGAGACAAGACACCTTCTTTAGCCTCCTTGACATGATTGTTAAAGTTCAAAACTGCCTCCGAAATCTCTTGAACCAGGTCAACAATCACTCCATTAACACCCATCAAATATTGCATGAGTAAACTCTCAAATAGTATTTCAAAGTGAAATTATGCATCAGTCAATAGCGTGCTGAAATCATGCACAAAATGTGAAACAAAGAAATAGCAAAGTCACAGCAAATCAAAAAATTGACTGCCTAGGGAGGTCGACACCGAAATCATACACGAAAGTCACAGTAAATCATACACAAATATGAAAAGCGACTGGCTAGAAGTAAACAAAGTCATAGCAAATAAAAAAAATACCTGATGGGAGTCGCCGGTGTCGAGGGAGGTCACCACCTGTGTCGAGGGAAGTCACCGCCGGTGTCGAGGGAGGTTGCCGCCGGTGTCGAGGCTTTCGGTGGCGTCGAAGGTGGGGCAGGATGTGAGAACGGCGGTGGCACAATCGCCGGAGCCTTTTTTGGGATTTTTGAAGAGAGAAACGGTAAGAGAGAAAACCAGATCTGAGAGTTAAATAGACTTTTAGTGACGGAATATATCCATCGCTAAAAGTCCGTCGGTGAAGGTCTATTTTTACCGACGGAGTTTTAAGCGACGGATTTATTCCGTCGCTTAAAATATTTCCATAAACCCTTGGAAAAAAAATTCCCATCAAAATGTTTTAGTGACAGAAGTACAGTCGCTAAAAGTTCTCCGGCAAAAGTTGTCACCAAATATTATTATCAACGGTTAATTCCGTCGGTAATAATATTTTACGACGGAGTTTTACTGACGGAGGTTTCCATCGCTAAAGCTCCTTTTAGTGACGGAATCTATTCCGTCGCTAAAAATCTGTCGCAAAAAACGTCTTTTCTTGTAGTGTTAGAAGACATAATTCAACTGGATTACTTTGGAGTAGGAAAGGTGGCATTGTTTAAATGTAAATGATACGACAATGTTAACAAAAGTACAAGAATTGCTAGTGATGCCTATGGGTTTACACTTGTCAATTGAAAGAAGTTTGCTTATAAGGATGAGCCATTTATGTTGGCCAATCAAGTAGAACAATTATTCTATGTTGATGATCCAAGAGATCATGGTTGGCGTGTCGTAGTACGAACACGACCAAGGGATCTTTGTGAGAATGCTGAAGCAGAAGTTGTCACACCGTCACAGAGGATGAGATATTGTTCCCAAGAGACCCTCAGAGTGGAAAAGATATAGAACATCATGTAGAAAATATGACTTGGGTGAGAAATGATGTTGAAGCAAAAATAATTTATGATCAAGTTACAAAAAGCTCAACAAAGAAGCAGATGAAGCGGAAAGCCTTTAACTGTGAGACTAAAAGATGGAGATTGGATACTTTCATTAATGACAATGACGTGCAAGACAAAGAGGATGCGATAGAGGAAGAGGAAGATGAGGACATGGAGATTGATGATAACTCGACAAGCAGAGATTGATTTTATTATATGAAAATATTTGGAACATAGTCTATGTGTCTACTTTTTATTTTTCATACTTGTTTTTTTCTTTGTTTTTTGGATTAAGCTTAAATTCAAGCTTAAATTCTTTAATCCAACTTGAAAACTTATCCTGCCTTTTGCATGCCTGCTATTTAGATTATGCAAATACTTCGATCTCTATCTTTCGAAATGTTTTCTTGTAACAATTGGTTGTAGAGTATTGCTATGGTTTGTCGGCGCCGGAACCAACACTGCGAGGTGGCTGGGTACAACAATAGGGGGATGCCACCCATAGAGACTTCACTTGGTGATGCAGATGATAGGCATGATATCGAGATGAACACTGAGACCATGGATGTTGAAGAGGCTAATCCTGAGACTGTTGTACCAACTGAAGGATTAACCAACCAAGGGGGTCCACTTCTTGTCAGTGCATGATAATTATGTTGTTTACTTGACCAAGGGCATCTCTTATGTGATTAACATGTTGAATGACGACTTAATTTCCTATTTTCCAGTGGCATAACTTAGTCAACCATGAGTTTTGTCATGTACAACGACATAAGTTGCTATGAGCCTTAGGGCATCTTTAGTAGTAAATAAATTATATACAATGACATAAGTTGCTCTGAGCCAAATTTCTAGCAAGTGTTGCTTGGAATTTTATAGTTAGGGTAACTTCAATAATCTTCTCCATTAAAACTGCTTCTTGTAACTAAATTACCTGAGTAGGTTAGTTAAGTAAGTTGTATTTAGCCTTAGGTCTTATGTTACTTATGTATGCTATCTCTAAGGTGTTAACTGTTCCCTTGGTTTATGTAATTGGAATTAGAATGAAATGGTTATATATGTTCTAATTGTGATACTTATGTTTTAGAAATAGGTAGAAGATAACCACTTGAATGCATTGGGCCAGAAGTATCCACACACTTTAGGCCGCAAATCAACTGCAAAGAATAGGCGGGAACATGTAACATACTTCCATTCTCATTTGGCATATTTAATATCCATAACTACATTGACAAATTTGCTGCATAGATACCTTATATTGTGTTCTTTTTGTTAGTTTGAGAAGTATAAAGTTCCACCAACTAAAGCTACCATGTGGATAGAGTCTCGAAGAAAAAATGAGAAAAATAGAGGCGGCTTCATTCCCCAGGCTCGTAGTAAAAGTGTAAGTAATGCTTTGTTTGTAATTTGTTGCATAGGTGTGAATGCTTTGGCTTAAGTCTTTTGTTGGTCATTTTTTCACCTTGTTCTAGTTTAGCATGCATAATGTGGAACAAGGACTGTGATGGTCAGTTTAGGAGGACATGCTTGTGTTATATATGTTTACACAGATGATTTAATATGAGCTTGTAGGCTGAAATCCAAAGACTCCAACAAGCCTCACCATCGGAAGATGGCACCGGTGAAGTTGATATCCTTTCTGAAGTTTTGGGCAAAGAGCGACACGGTAGAGTTAGGGCGATGGGGTGGATGGCAACTCGTGCGAACACATTGGCCTCTCGTCAACATGCAAACAATGAACAAGTGCAACAAATGGCCGAGGAAATCACTTCTCTTAAAACACAATTGCAAGAGATGGATGAAGTCAAGGCAAAAATGGCTAAATTGGAAGATGTTGTTAATTAACTCATGTGTCAGAATCAAGGACAGTCGTAGTTCTCTAGCTCTTGGGTAATTCTTTTGCAAAAGCTAACTTTTAACTTCCTTTTAACATTTTGCTCAATTGGTAGCTTCTCACGGCTCATTATCCATGCCGCATTTGCTCACACCTCATTGCTCATCAGTTGCTGAAAGGTTTAGTTGGTTTTTTTTTTTGCAAAATGCACTTTTTTTTGCAAGTGTTACTTATTTGGATGCTTTTGCTCTAATGCAGCCTATAGCTTTCATATATAATGAATTTAGATAAAGTAAAACCAAACCTCGATCCGTGGAATGAATGAATCGTAGAATTCCGGAAGTGAGGCGTTGTCCTATTAACCCAGCAAATGATGCATGAAACTACTATTCATTCGAATGAAAATTTTCATTCGACTGAATCTTTCAGTTACTCCAAAACATCACTACCCTTCCCATTTTGATTCGAATGAAACTGCTATTCATTCAACCGAAAATTTCAGAAATGTTAACAACCATTTTCTCAATATTATCAAAAAGACCACAAACTTGTTTACTTAAAATAATAATTTCGCACAAGGAAAAAGAAAATTTTAGGGCATACCATCCCCCCTCCCTTAAAAGAGTTCCGTCCTTGGAATTAAAACGCACCTTAAATGCCAAAAAGCTAAGGATGCTTTTCGCGCATACCATCCTCAAGCTCCCAAGTGGCTTCCTCAATTTCATGGTTCCGCCATAAAACCTTAACTAAAGGAATAACTTTCCTCCCTAGCACTTAGTCACGACAGTCAAGAATCTCAACCGGTTGCTCTTCGTAGAAAAGGTCCTCCCAAACTGACAAAGGCTCGCACGGCACAATGTTCGTCGGATCGTTAACATATTTCCTCAAATTCGAAACATGGAAAATGTTATGAACATTTTTTAAGGTCTGGCGGTAACCCAACTTTGTAAGCCACCAGACCGATTCTCTCTAAAACCTCGAATAGACCAACAAACCTAGGGCTAAGCTTGCCCTTCTTACCGAAACGCATCACCCCCTTCTAAGGTGAAACCTTAAAAACACGTGATCACCCACCTCCAATTCAAGGTCGCAATGATGGTCAGACATATAACTGTGCTGTCTATCCTCAGCCGATTTGAGACGTTCCCGAATCAAATCAGCTTTTTGAGTGGTCAACTGCACCAACTCTGGTCCCAATAACCGTCTCTCTCCTACCTCATCCTAACATAGTGGTGTCCTACACCTTCGTCCCTACAATGCCTCAAACGGTGCCATCTTAATACTTTCCTAGTAGCTGTTATTGTAAGCAAACTCAACTAAAGGTAAATGACTATGCCAACTACCACCAACGTCTAGCGTGCATGCTCTCAGCATAACCTCTAGTGTCTGAAAGGTACGTTCTGACTGTCCATCTATCTGTGGGTGATAAGCCGTGCTGAAATGAAGGTTAGTGCCCATAGAAATCTGGATGTTTCTCTAGAATTTTGAAGTGAAATATGGATCTCGATCTGACATTATAAATAATGGCACCCCATACAACCTCACAATCTCTTTAATATATAATCGAACTAACTCGGATAAGGGTGTTGTTGCTCGAATCAGAAGGAAATGTGCAGTCTTAGTTAACCTATCAGCTATGACCCAAATAGTGTCAAAACCCTTGACTGTCCTTGGTAAGCCTCCCACAAAATCAGTTGTTACATGCTCACACTTCCACTGTGGAATCTCAAGTGGCTGAAGCGGTCCGCTATGCTTCTAATGTTCCGTCTTCACTTTCTGACAAACTAAACAATAGGAGACAAATTCCGCTATATCCAACTTCATACCGTTCCACCAGAAATGCTCTTTGAAGTCGTGATACATTTTTTTTCTTCCTGGGTGGATAGAGAAACTAGAACTATGAGCCTCTGATAGTAACTCACTCCTCAAGAATAAGTTGGCTGGCACACAAAGTCTCTTACAGAACCAAACCACACTGTGCTCGTCAATTCTGAACTCAGATTGCTTTCCATTGTTAATATTCTCGATGAGGTGAGCTATACTTGAATCTCCATCTTGGGCTTCCTTGATCCTCCTGATCAAAGTAGGTTGTACCTGTAATGCTGCCAAGTATTCTCCACCATCTTGCCATCTAATCTCAAGATTCAAGTTCATCAGTGCTGCTAGTTTCCATTGCTCTTCCTACTGAGTGTGTCTGCTACAATATTCCCCTTTCCAAGGTGATAGTGGATCGTACAGTCATAGTCTTTCAAAAATTTCAACCAACGCCTATGTCTCATGTTCAGTTCCTTCTGAGTGAAAATATACTTAAGACCTTTATGATCAGTGTAAATCTTGCAGGTTTCACCATACAAGTAATGCCTCCATATCTTTAAAGTAAAAATCACAGCTGCTAACTCAAGATCATGGGTGGGATAGTTCTGTTCATAGGGTTTAAGCTGTCTAGAAGCATAAGCAATCACCTTACCATGTTACATTAAAACACAACCTAAGCCTCTCTTTGAGGCGTCGCTATAAATAACAAAACCTCCGGAACGGGAGGGTAAGATCAATACCGGTGCAGACACTAACCTCTCCTTCAGTTCTTGGAAGCTAGCCTCACACTCCTCACTCCAATCAAACTGGGTGTTCTTCCTAGTCAACTGAGTCAAAGGCACAACTATTTCTGAAAAGCCTTTTACAAATCGACGGTAGTAGCCTGCCAATCCCAAAAAGCTTCGCACTTCCGTAACAGTGCTAGGTCTCTGCCAATCAATTACTGCTGCAATCTTAGAGGGGTCAATGGTTATTCTATCCTTGGACATCACATGCCCCAGAAATGTAACATGTTCAAGCCAAAACTCGCATTTCTCAAGCTTAGCATACAATTTGTTATTTTCCAAAGTTTGTAGAATAGTTTTCTGGTGCTTACTATGCTCTTCCTCCGACTTAGAGTACACCAAAATATCGTCAATGAAAACAATCACGAATTGATCCAGATACGGTCTAAACACATAATTTTTAAAAGCAGCAGGGGCATTAGTCAACCCAAACGACATCACTAAAAACTCATAATGACCATAACGAGTCCTAAATACGGTCTTTGGCACATCCTTTGCCCTGACCTTCAGCTGATAGTATCTAGAACGCAAATCTATCTTCGAGAAAAACCTCGCTTCCTGAAATTGGTCAAACAAATCATCTATGCGCGAAAAAGGATATTGATTATAGATGGCGATCTTATTTAACTCACGGTAGTCAATGCAAAGTCTTAACGTACCATCCTTCTTCTCGACGAATGAGACAGGGGCACCCCAAGGTGACACACTAGGGCGAATGAACCCCTTATCAAGTAGCTCTAGAAGCTGTTCTTTTAACTACTTCATCTCTGAAGGTGCCATTCGATACGAAGCCTTGGAAATAGGTGTCGCACCAAGAATCAAGTCAATCGTGAATTCAACCTCACGGTCGATGGGTTTTCCCTGCAACTCCTCAGGAAACACCTTAAGAAAATCGTGTACTACAGGTACGTCTGATATCTCAAAACCTCGACTAGTATCAAGGACGTGTGCAATGTAACCCTCACACCCTTTACAAAGAATACGACGAGTCGATATAGCTAAAATAATACACAACCCGTTAGGTTTTGAACCCCAAAACTCAAACTCAGACAAATCAGATAAACAAAAACGGACTTGTTTCTCAAAGCAGTCAACTAAGGCATGGTAGGATGCCAACCAATCCATATAAAAAATTACATTAAAATCACAAATATCGAGAGGAATTAAGTCCCCAGGGAGGTCCCTATCACATATACGGATCTTATAGTTCCTCAATACTGAATTAACTATCACAGAATCTCCAACTGGGGTACTGACAGACAACTCATAGTTAAAAGACTTAGTTTTAACCCCAAGTCGACATGCAAACGAAAGAGAGACATGGCACCAGAGTCAAACAATACATGTGCATCAATTGAGTCAATCTAAATCGTACCTATTATCACATCCTTTGAACCCGATGTATCCATTGCTGTCATGTTGAATACCCTACCGGTAGCCTTAGGTTTCTGCCGTCCTACTGACTCGCTTGTACTCTCTCTTGGGCCCGAAGCTGTACTCACTGCAACTAAACCTTGTGGGCCAAATTGCTCTGATATAAGAATAGGACAATCTCTGATACGGTGACTCTTTTGGCCACACCTGAAACATGCTCCCGTATCCCAATGGCAACTCTGACCGCCATGACGCTTGTTGCACCTCTAACAAATAAGATCAGAACCTATAGATGGAGGCCTCTGAACAAAGTTCTGGCTAAATCTCCTACTCAAATTACCCTGAGCATGACGCTTGTTGCACCTCAATTATATTATATATTTTCAAGTGGAAAAATGTGTGAAGATAATCATGACTGAAGATTAAGGAAAGGCAAGATATTAGGGGTGGATAGAGAAGCTGGGAATGGAAGAGAGAAAATCAAAGGGATAAGGTGAGATTTTAGGGGTTCGGACTTAGAAAGAGGAAGAAAGCGGGTGCTGAAATACCGAAATTATTTAATTAGGAATTTGGATTTGTGTGTGTGTATGAGAGAGAGGGGAATAAGATAAGCCTTCCTACATGTGTTAAGAAAAGGTGAAGTGTACTATAATTAATTAAATATGAATAATATACGTGACAAAAGTAATGAATATTATTAGATTTGATTTTGTGCAAATACTTTGCAAATAATTGTGGAATCAGATTTTAATTAGATTAATGAGAAATGATAATTATGAAAACTTAATTGAGGTGCTATAATTGCAAATTACTTTTGAATTTCAAACTAATAAGATAAATTTTAATTGGTAAGAGAGATTCGAATTCAAAATTAGAAAGTGATAAATGTAGATAATTAAAATTGGTTTCATATAATATTAAAATTCACGTGGCAAAATGAGAGAATGTCCACGAACGCTAAATTGGACTAATAGAACCCCCAAATTGAATCCTAAATTGAAGTAATTGAACTCTAATTAACCCTTACATTGAATGCTCTAATCGAATCGAACCCTAAATTAAACTAATTGAACCCCTAATTGAATCCTTAATTGAATGCCTTAATCCAATCGAACCCTAAATTGAACTAATTGAACCCCTTAATTGAACGCTAAATTGAATGCCCCAATTCAATCGAACCCTAAATTGAACTAATAGAACCCCCTAATTAAACCCTAAATTAAATGTCCTATTTGAATCGAACCCTAAATTGAAATAATTCAAGCGCATCGGATATGTGCATTTTGAATCATTTTTTTCCATTTGAACATTGATCATTTGTTTGATAATTTTAGGTTGTTAATTGTGCATTTGAGAATTGTGATTATTGATCGATGATTTTAGGTTGTTAATTGTTGATTTTAGGTTATTAGCTATGCATTTGAAGTAATTGAGATTAATAATTGATAATTTTAGGTTGTTAATTGATGATTATAGATTGTTAATCATGCATTGAGCATTTGATATATTGAGATTGTTGACGGAGGATGGGACCCAATTGGATTGAATGTGTGATTTTTATGAATTTTTATTGCATTGAGCATTTGAGAATTGAGAATTGAGATTGTTGACGAAGGATGAGACCTAATTGGATTGAGATACCTGTTAGTTAGCGCAGACACGGACACCACGTCTGATCGACGGTGTCCGACATTTAAAAAATAAATCAAGGTATGCCGATGTGTCCGGAGGTGCGTGTCGGTGGGTGTCAGACACGTGTCCGGAGGTGTCAAACACGTATCGGACACCATATCGACACCTTATATGAAGTGTCAGAATTGAGATTGTTGACTGTGCATTCAATTTAGGTTAATTAGGTTAACGAGACATTTTTAGCATGCCCCCCGTGGAATCTTATCGTGGTCAGCACTGGCTATAATTAGCTGTAATTAGTCCTGATTAACTATATTTTAATAAATTAATTTACCCTAATTAGCTCTAACGAGCCTACTTAGTTTTAATTAACCCTAAGAAACCAATGAAAATCAAATTAGCTGTAATTAGCCCAAATGAACCCAATTACGCGCATATTGATTATAGTTAGCCTAGTTAGTCGTAATTAGCACTAACATAACCCAATTAAGCCTAATTAGCCCTAATTAGGACTAATCGACACTACTAGGCACAATTAAATCCTAATTAGGACTAAATAACTCTAATTAGTCATAATCAACCCTCATTAGCTGTAATTATCCGAAACAACTCCTGATTAAAATAATTAGCCCTAACATAACCCAATTAAGTCTAATTAGCCCTAATTAGGACTAATCAACACTGCTCGGCACAATTAAACCCTAATTTGGACTAAATAACCCTAATTAGTCCTAATCAACCCTAATTAGCTATAATTTTCCGAAACAACTCCTCATTAACAATAATTAGCCCTAACATGACCTAATTAAGCCTAATTAGCCCTAATTAGGACTAATCATCACTACTCGGCACAATGAAACCCTAATTAGTCCTAATCAACCCTAATTAGCTATAATTATCTGAAACTACTCCTCATTAACAATAATTAACACTAACATAACCTAATTAAGCCTAATTAGTGCTAATTAGGACTAATCAACACTACTCGGCACAATTAAATCCTAATTAGGACTAAATAACCCTAATCAGTCCTGATCAATCCTAATTAGTTATAATTAGCCCGACGTACTCCTCATTAACACTAATTAGCCCTAACATATCTTAATAAATCCTAATTAGATTAACTTTTTCCCATAACGCTAAACCCTAAACCTTGATACTTTTAATTAACCCTAATAACCCAATTAGCCCTAATTAGCCCTTGTACATCCCATAATCAGTCCATATTGCCCAGAGATGGTTCAATTACTCATTGTTTACAAACCCTGCCTTCTTTATATTAGTTGTTATTTTGAGAAGTCCATTGGCAACGAGATGGTTCAACTCATTGCCAACGAATTCTATTTAAAGTGGAATTGGTAACATATGCAACGATCTTTTTGCAATTTTGATATTTCGGAAAGATTCTTGCATATGTTATCAATTTCTGAACGCATGCATGCATAAAAACCCTTAGTTCTCGTTCAAAGGTACTCATTACAACGTAATGCTTTGTAATGAGCCTTTAGATGTCCAGTTTGGACAATTTAGAAAAGCTGTGTGTTTATAAAACAGTGTTTCAACTCATGCTCTGTGTTCTATGTCATGGATATTTGGTACACGTTCTCATGTGTTTCTCCGGGTGCATACAAATCTGGCGTTCCAACATCCGTCAAACCTTTCAAGGCAAGGTTAGATGAATGTTAGAACACCTAATCGATGTCGTGTACTTGGAGAAATGCGGGGAAGTACTGCCGAATTTTTCGCCGACATAGGACTAAGCATGAGTTCTTCACTATTTTATAAACATGTGCTTTTATGAATAGGATAGGACCACTACCTATTAAATAATGGAGGAGAAATATATAGACATTTTGTCACATTCATGCATTCATATTTACATCGACCCTGCCTAATGACTAGTCCTAATTGAAGGTGGTATACAGTACGATAATTCAGTCGTCATGTCGATCGACCGAAGTTGGATGAAAAGGAAGAATGCTGAAGATTTTGAGTGTCGCGTTGACGAATTTCTTGACTTCTCTTATGCGCATCCTGCACATGTTGACCTTGATAAGATAAGGTGTCTGTGCGGTAGATGTGAGTTGTTGCATTGGAGAAAAAGAATTGAAGTAAAATGACATCTTTGTCTGTACGGTTTTATGGGTGGATACACAAGGTGGACGCAGCACGGGAAAACAATAATATTGTCCTCCAACCCGGCTAGTCAAACTGAAGTTAGGGAGGAGGCACAGTATGATTACCGAGATATGATTATGGATGCTGGGTATGCTAATGTTGACTGGGGTAACGACGGTGGTGACGACGATCCCCAACCGCCGAACGAGAGGGCTCATCAGTTTTATGAGTTGTTAAGAGCTGCGGAAGAGCCGCTGTGGGATGGAGCTTCAAAACACACACGGCTGTCTGCGGTTAGTAGGTTATTACAGTTGAAATCAGACCACGGGCTGAGTGAGAAAGGTTTTAACGAGTTTGTTACCTTAATTAAAGAAATTCTGCCCGAAAGTGAAAAGCTACCGCCGTTGTACTATGACCCAAAGAAGATGATGAGGAAACTTGGGTTGAGCTATGAGCGGATAGATGCATGCAATAACGATTGTGTATTGTTCTGGAAAGAGAATAAGGATTTGTCACGATGTCCAGTATGTGATCATTCGAGGTACAAACCGAATAAAGGGAAGAAAAAAAACATTGCATGGAAGATATTACGATATTTTCCTATCACACCATGGCTTCAGAGAATGTACTACTCCTCCAATACGGCTGAACATATGAGGGCTCACCGTGAGACTCATAGCAACGATGCCGATGTGCTGACACACCCAGCTGATGGAGAGGCGTGGAAGGAGTTTGACCGCAGGCATCCAGTCTTTGCTCAGGAAGTTCGGAATGTTAGACTTGGTCTGGCAACCGATGGGTTCACCCTTTCGGTCAGTCTACCACGCCTTACTCCTGTTGGCCTGTTATTATTGTCCCGTACAACCTTCCACCAGGCATGTGCCTGAAGAAGCCGTACATGTTCTTGTCGTTGCTTATTCCCGAGCCGAAGAGTCCCGGCAAGGACATAGATGTGTATTTAAGGCCGTTGATTGATGAGTTAAAACAGTTATGGAATCATGGAGTTGAAACATATGATGCATCCCTTAAACCGAATTTTCAGATGAGGGCTACTTTGATGTGGACTATACATGATTTCCCCGCATTGGGAATGATGTGTGGCTGGAGCACACATGGGAAGCTAGCATGCCCTGCTTGTATGGGCGTGAACCCCGATCACATGTTAAAGCACGGCGAAAAGCCCTCGTGGTTCGGATGTCACCGTAAGCTTTTGCCACCGGGCCATCAGTTTCGTAGGCAGAAGGATAAATTTGACGGGACAATCGAGCGTGAGGTTGTCACACTGGACTACCCATCTGGTGAAGAAGTGCTCTCACACCTGGAGGCACTTGATACTGACATACCACACGACAAGGGTGTGCCAGATCAGAAGATTCCAGGGTACGGGAAAGAGCACAACTGGAGAAAATTTTGTATCTTTTGGGAGTTAGCCTACTGGAGGACGCTCATTATCCGAAACAACATCGATGTGATGCATATTGAGAAGAACGTTTTTGATAATGTGTTCAACACAGTGATGAATGTCAAAGGCAAATCGAAAGATCACCTTAAAGCGAGAAGGGATCTACAACAGTTGGGTGTATGCCGTGAATTGCATCCTCGGATAGTCAGCAGGAGGACGATACTTCTGAAAGCACCTTACTGCCTAGACAAGAAACAAGTGGAAAAGGTCTGTCGGTGGGTTAAGAATTTGAAGCTTTTGGATGGGTTTGCGTCCAACATATCTCGTTGTTGCAATGTATCGGAATGCAAGTTCCAAGGGATGAAGAGTCACGACTGCCACGTATTCATGGAGAGATTCATTCCTATTGCCTTCCGGGGACTGTTGCCACGGGTTGTTTGCGAGACTTTGACTGAATTATCTCATTTCTTTCGAGATATATGTTCTTCTACGATCCGGGTGAGTAACATGGAAGTGCTTGAGAAGAACATTGTGGTGACGATTTGCAAGCTGAAGAAAATCTTCCCACCTTCGTTCTTTGATTCAATGGAGCATCTGCTTGTTCACTTGGCATATGAAGCTAAGATGGGTGGACCCGTGCAATATCGGTGGATGTATCCCTTCGAGAGGTAATCTTTAAATTGTTACAGTTGTTCGTTTGCATTAATGCGACACCTGTTATCATTGATATTCCACCTAACTCGATTCGCTAAACTTCTAGGTTCATGTTCCATTTAAAGAAAAATGTCTGCAATAAGGCTCGGGTTGAGAGCTCAATTGCGGAGGCTTACGTAATGGAAGAACTTGTAAACTTTTGTAGTCAATATTTCGGGCTTGATGTTGATACAAGGTTAAATCAACTAGGCCAAAATGAGCCCGGATCGAGCACAAATTTGGAAGGGCAATTTTCAATATTCTAGCAGTCTGGTAGTCCGTTCGGCCGAACGTATACTCGATGGCTAATGGATGAAGAGTACAGTACTGCAACAATATATGCCCTTCTAAATTGCGATGAAGTTTCAGCATTCGTTGAGTACTGGGGTGTTGAAGCGATGGCAGGATATGCCGGAGGTCGTCAATCGGCCGAAAGGCCGCATACGTGGCCTGCCTAGCACGACTGCTCGTGCCATGATAGGAGCGTCCTCACCCCCCGCTTGCCATTCACAGACACCGGCTCCTCGGCATCCGTTGGATGACGAGGAGATCCAGCGCATTGCTACGGTGGTGCTGAGGATGATCAAGGAGCAGGATCAGCAGGGTACCGCTGCTGGACATGCCGAGCCGGCCTCGGATCAGCAGGATCCAGATTCGGGACTCCGCAACCTCTGATGAGCCCCTCCTCGTGCCCGGTCCCAGCTTGTCCCTCCCTCTCGGCTTGTACATCATGAGTATTTTTTATAATAAATATTTTTTATAATTGATTGTATATATTTCTTTGTGTATTGATTATTGTGCGTTGTTGAGAATTGAAAATTTTATTACAGGTCTGGGCAATAGAAAAATAAAAAAAAATTTAAAAATTTGACTTTTGGCGATGGATTAATTCCGTCGCTTAAAGTATTTCTTCTATCAACTTTTTAGCAACGGAATATTCTGTCGCCAAAACTCTTATTTAGCGACGGAACATTCTGTCGCTAAAAAATTATTCTGTCGCTAAAAAAATTATTCCGTCGCTAAATTCACAAAACAAAAAATAAATTAAAATACATAAAATATAATTAGCGACGGATATTCCGTCGCTAATTAATAAATAAATACGTCACAAAAAGTGCAATATTAGACGACGGATTTGAAAATTCTGTCGTCAAACTTTTAGTAACGGACTTTTATACGAGGGACTTTTAGCGACGGTATATTCGTCGCTAAAAGTTTTAGCGACGGATTTTGGGCTTTTAGCGACGGATTTTTCCGTCGCTAAAAGCCTTTTTGCTTGTAGTTATTTAACGTGGAGAGTTAACCCTGGCTGACGGAATGGCTAGATTGAACACATTTGCATAACTAAAACAAATTATAGTTTAGTGACTTTAGTGAAAAATGGGTAATAATTCAATGACCACTTATGCCTTTTACTCTTTCGGATATTCATAAAGATTGGAAATGTGTAGAAACATTCGTGCAATGTCTGAATAAGCCATTTCATTGTAATTTGTTTTGGTTGATTTAAAACATTTTATTCATACGGAATTCCGGGGTGCATCCTTCATGAATGTGGACATAACAAAGGATGGGTGTGTTGTCTTTTGAACACATGAAATCCTTAACTGGTTTTATATGCCACGCTAAAATATTAGCCGCTGCTTCTTTGTTCTTCCTACTTGAGTCTGTTATCTATCTTCAAAATTCTTCTATCAAAATGTGACCAATTGTTAGAAAAGTTCCCTCCTCATCCCTCTATCAAGGACCCATGAAAATCGTCAATATCTCCTTCTTGTACAATTTTTACATAGTTCACTAGAATTGCCATCTTCAGGCCTTCCTTGTTGCCAATATTTCAGCAAGTCGTGACTCACCATTCACTGCAATTTTCTTGGACAGACAAATTACATACTTTGTATCCAACATTGACCACAACTCACTTACCAATTTCCCCATTGAAGTTGACTTATAGACAAGTGTTCTTTGAAAGAATCCTACGCTTAATACATTGTTGAGTTTCGACAATTCTTTAGTTGAGAAGTTGTAATAGAAAGGAATTTATGCCAAACACAAATTCGCATGTCATATTTATTTCACAACATATTTATTTCATTAGAATTATACATTACTGGCAGATGGAAGGTGACATGTGTCCCTTAAAGTGTGGGTGTGACTAAATGACTATTTTGACATTGGTAATTGTTGTAATTATATCTCTTTTTTTTTATTATTTTTTAAAGTTCACAGTGAGGTAGTCTGGCCAATCAAAATACGTTACACATCACCTTGGAGCCTCTAGCCAATAAGATGATACCCATAGATATAATTTTTCTTCTCTTATAAATATAGTTATTAAGGATATACAATCCTATAGCGACACTTCTACTTATGATTATATATGGGGGGTAAATTGGGGAGAAAAACACAAAGTTTTACGTCAAGTCAGAGAGAGCACTTCAAGATTCAAAGCTCTAAGCTTTGACGGATTTTCTCTATAAAGTTTGGTATCTTTTCGAGAAAGGGTTGCCTATTTAATATGACACAAGTTGCAACCCCTCGAATTTGCGACTCTAAGTTCTGCAACGTCGCTTTCATTCTTGCCTAAATCTAGAAAGAATCACGGCTTTTACTTAGGGATCATGCTACAAGCTCTCGAATTGAATGTTTACAATTAAAAGAATAAGAGGAATCCATCTTGGTCAGGAGATTCAGTCAAAGAATGTACTCCCTTTCATATAAAGAAGACTATATATAGGAAATAGCAAATATGTTGCTACCCTCAGTCAAGTTGCCTATGACTAATGACCAAAACTACGCCGTGATGGTTAGCTTTTTGTTCTATTTTTTCTTTGTACTCATCATACTCTCTCTCTCTCTCTCTCTCTCTCTCTCTCACCTAATTAACACCAGACAATCCCATAGCCGACCACCATCACGGGCCGGCCTTTACACCCCTAACCCACGACCTTTCCACTCACAAACCAGTAACCCTCCACTGCTAAGCCTTTATCGGTCTCTACTTCAAGTGAGATCAGCCATTGCCGCCTCGCCCAGCGTTCACATTGGGGATCCACCAACGCCACTATCACAAACTAAAAAACTCACCACTGTAAGAGCCGCAAACCCCCATCACAATTTCGGAACCCACCACCACAAAACCAACCTACCACCACTAGCCACAAATCCTATCGCCCAACGCCACAACTTTTGAACATCAACTGCGCCGCCATCGATCAACCACCATGGCCAAGCTCATCATACCAGTCACTATCTACATTAGCAACTAACTACCATTGACTCTGATTAATACAATCGACAACAAACTGCATATTTGAGCATTGTGCTTGTTACAATTTAGTGGATTTGGTTTGAATTGGGTTTCATTTATGATGAATTGATTATGAAGATGTGTATAGTTTTAGAATGTGGCGTAGATATGGAATGGATGGCAATGATGGCCATTAACTCGTAGGTAAAAGAAAAGGTGGTGGGCTCGTTAGTAGTGGTGTCGGACAGCTGGTCATGATCGGTGGTGATGAAAGACTGATGAGCATTTTCTTATTCCTGTTGAACAAATTATTTCATTAAATATCAACAAAATGATTACAATAATTTAATAAGGATATATTCAAATTTCTAAAAACTGGCAAACAGAATTAGAGAGTGGAGCCCGAAGATGGAGGCTGGCAATGGAGAGTTGCATTTCTTGAGGAGAAAAAAATATAAGGAGTTCGAATCAGTAAAGAGTAAGAAGGGATTTTAAGCAAGCACCTCAAAACTATATAGTTTTGGTTGTTAGCCTTAGGGAAGTTGCCTAAGGCTGGTAACATATTTGCTTTTCCCAAAAACACGTGTATGTGTGTGTGTGTGTGTGTGTACACATATATTAATATATGTGCTATATATTTGTCGCTATATTACTTGTTCTTCATTTAAAGACTTGAAATTTCTGTGTATAAACCTCTGGCACACCCAGTGGGACCTCTTCGACTCTTATCTCTTCTCAGCTCTCCACAGCTCTTCATCCTTAGAGTTTCAAGCTTCAATGGCTCTCAGTAACTTCAAGACCCTTGACTTAAAGCTTTGCATGCCAAATCTGGGAGTTGTGAGGACCATTATCGAAAGTTGAAGTAAGGAGATTTATGTTAGTAGTTGCTTTCACAAATTACTTCTTCCACGATGCCGACTAAAATTATTCAATGCACCATTGAAAAATGTTTTAACACTCAACCATCCTTCATGAATTTGCTTCACCTTACATTTCTTTATGTGACCCCAGATCTTCTAAACTAGATATAGTTCATAGTGTAACGTCGACTCAATCCGTGATTTTAACTCTCCATCGCCTTACATGATGTTAGTAAAGATGGTGCAATGAAGATCGTATTGCCGAAATAACAAAGGCTTTCAACGGTCTTACTACGAAAGAACATGTGCAGATGAGCTCAAAGAGTGAATGAAATCAAAAGCTCTAGAAATCCATGTTTTCCCAGTGGATTTATACCAGCTGAACAGTTGCATGATTTCCTCACGTGGAAAATTGTGAAAGTCAAGCTAACATAGCCCAAAATTTGAATTCGTGCATTAAACCATACACAAAAACAATCGAGTGCTTGAAAATGCCATAAAACTAATAACAACTGAAGCTTTAACAATTTGATGACAAATCAGCTTTGAGGCATTGTATTGCTCTTTGCAGAGACATGCAACAATGCTAGCGGATTAATTGTACGCTACACCCCATACTTAGGGGTCGGTTGCACCCAGCACCTCATGGTTCTAATTTTGGCACCCCGCACAATTAAAAATCTTGGTTTTAAGCACTAGATGATGGTCAAGAGGCACGTTGACCACATGTCTGTTAGTTTTTCAGGGGCAAAATGGTCAGTTCGGTTATTGTGTCCAAAACTCGAGTACGCCGTACTCCTTCACAGCTACCCACCAACACTCTTTCACAGCCCACCGCATCATTGATGCAAACATGCACAAAATGCCGCACCCATAAACATGTAACTGTCACCACACAATCACAATTGCTACCACACAACCATCCCAGTCCCAAATCACCACCGCAACCATAACCCCAATCCTATAATCTATATCTGCACTCACAGCCTCACCACACCATTGACCCACACCCTGCACAATCTACCCCAACACCACAATCTGCATCTATCACCTATCCCGCCCTCCCCGTTCTTGGGCTTAGTTTTCGACCATGAGGCCACCACCCGTCCACCTTAGTTGTCGGCCTCGAGCATCGTCCAACACGCCCTGATCTCATTCGCCCAGCAAAGATACTAAGTTAATTTCCAGGTAAGATCTCAGGGTTCTTAATATTTCGCACTTTGAATGGGTCTTCAAGTATTCTAAGGTGTTCATCTACAAAGCGAAGGCCTTGGTGTAATTGCCGGCATTGTCGTCTTGCACAGCATACTTGACATAGTCGGCCTGCTCTTTGAAGTTGCTATACATCATTGCCCATAGAGTGTGTATGACAGTGTGTGTGATTTTATGTATGGGAGTGGTGAGATTTGGGATCGATGGGATCAAGGGTGTTTTGTTACATATTTGGGGATGGGTTTGGGGAAGATGGGAATTAGGATGTATTCATATCGAAAGAGAATTAAGAGGAAAAAAGATTTGTTTGCCCCTTTAAAACCAACAGAAGTGTGGTCAACGTGCCTCTTGACCGTCATCTGGTGTTGACAATCACGATTTTCAAAATTTTGGTGCTGGGTGCTAAAACTAGAAGCATGAGTTGTTCGGTGCAATTAACTCCTAAATATAGGGTGTAGCGTAAAATTAATCCAATGCTAGCACACGTGAATTCTAGTCAAAAGATATATCTGCTCATTAGTAGGATATGTTTTCGACTCGTACACAAGAATTGAGCCAAATTTCATTCGGCAATTAGGCAAGCATAGGAAAAGAGTCCTTTATTACTTGATGTACTGTTAGCATGATGATACTCGCCAATATATATAAGCCAAATGGAGGACGAGGCAATCATTAACAACAGACAGAGATGCTTAGGCCTCAACTGAAAGGGTAAATTATGAAAAGACTTTGTTGTTGAGATGTGTATCCAAGGCATGCAACGAGGACTATTATATTCTACAAGCTGTCAAACCAAACTCCTTTGATGAATTAGCTACAATAGCTGATAACATAGAACTCAACATATTAGCCAGTGGGATAGAGCATCACCATGTTGAAGATCTACAAAACGGGGGCAACTCTCTAATGAGTAATAACTTTACACCTGTGAACGTATCTTCTATGAATTAAAGAGAACTACTTGAAAGAAGAAGAAACGCATCATCCCAAAGAGTCGAGGAGCAATGCTTCCGATAATGTGGAGGCAAACAAACAACTTTTAACCTTCACGATCGTGAAGATGAAGCTGATAAAAATATGAAGCTACATCTGACTTGACTTGAATTGGTTTTAAACAACCAAGGTTGTTATTTGTTTCAAGCTTGTATACATTCTCCGTTTGCAAGATATGGAGTCAGCAAAGTCTGCTTACGGCAAAAAGTTTGGACTATTCGATGCAATACAGTTTAATACGCTCCGGTCTATATCTCAAATCTGAATGCCCCCATCAAACTAAAGTGACTGCTCTTGGAGACGAGCCAAAACTATCAATGATACTCTTTAACATGAGTTAAAATGTTTGCAACATGGTTTTTAGGGATGTTCGCCCATACGAGTTGATTATGTATTCACTTTTTTGAAGAATCTCTTGAGACGAACTATCTGCAAAACTGTTTTGAGTGATGCTCGCCATACGATCAATGCAGAAGTCAATATTCTACAAGAACCCCTTGACATGAGTTTTAAATATTCTAGTCAAAATTGTTTTGTCCTTCAAATAATTGTTTGTTGACAAATAGGAGGGTGCACAAGTCTCCTAAAGCATGCATATGACTAAATGACTTAGGTGACAATATTCAATATTGTAATTCTCTGTTAGGATGTCAAAATAAGGCGGCCACTACAATTAAATTAAAATGCATCATGCATCATACTAAAATTTCTTCCCAATAAGATGATGTCATAAATACGGTATTTATCTCGTTACAAAATTAAGAGAATATAATTAAGGCAATACGGTGTTATAGCAACACTCATATTTATCACTATATATATATACTAAGGGTAAGACTTGGCGGAAAAAGATGCATACATTTATTACATCAAGCCAAAGAGAGCATTGTTAGATTCAAAACTTTAACTAATTTTCTCTATGAGTATTGAAAGTCAGGTTACTAGATATGCCCTATAAAGATCATCATCTTTTCTAGAAATGATCATCTTGCTCAATTCCAGATCAAGATACAAGCCTTAAATTGGCATCTTCAAGTTCTACAATGTCGCCTTCATTCTCGCTTATAGTCACGATAAATTCTTCCATCGAATTGTGCCATTTAATTAGGGATCAAGTTGCCACCCGTTGAAATGAAGTTTTAGAAAAGGAAGAATTAGAGGACTCCATCTTTTTAGATATGCATTCAGAACTTGTACTCCATTTCTTCTATATCAAAGTATTTATATTTGTCGTGATAATGCATCTCTTTTAAAGAACAAGATGATGGCATCTTGTTCTTTATTTACAGAATTGTTTTTGTATACAGTGCAATGGAGTCCTTTGTTTTCAAAGCATCTCGATCCTGACACTTGTATGATTTCTCAAGTTTGTGCTACCATATGATGTCTTCCCCTTGTTATAAACTTCAACTCAGAGTTTTGACACCCTTTATTTTGGTTCCGTTGGTTGAAGAATTGTGAACTTTGTTTTGGGCTCTTGTTACTACCTATAGGTAAAGGGATGGTCAATAAACTAAACACTTACAAAAGTTCTCTCTCTCTCTCTCTCTCACTCTCTATCTCTCTCTCTCTCTCTCTCACACACACACACAATTTTCTCTCTGCTACGTACTCTTCGGCATTAATTTTGTGAGTAACTGATCAGATGGTTCACAAGTATTTCTTAGTGTTGCCACCAGAAAATATGTGAGCCTTTGAATTAAAGTTTCGCTCGTTATTACGTGACAACCAGCACCATTAATTTCATAAGTTTGGGTCATAGCTATTTTAAGTCAACGAATCACTAGCTACATGGTTTCTATCTTGTTTTTAGTAATCTGATTTGCATTGTTACCATTATCGATTTTCATGAAAGTTTTGTTTCAAAACTGAGTTTGTACTTGACTATTATTGGGTAAGTACTAACAATGAGATCAACTTTTTACTAGAGCGAGAATCTGTTTCAGGTCATGCCACTACCATAAATTCGTAGCAACTCTTGAGTTGCACTCTTGTATTGCACTATCCAATAGCGACAAAATTCTGCATTCTAGCTACAAGTGAATGATTATATATACGACTAAATAAGGGTGCAAATGTAGATTTTGTTTTTGCAAAAGTAATTTGACACGTGCTCCTTAGTTCATGCATAAATTCCACTCTAAAGAGCGCAAAGGGTGATGCATTGTCATATCATCAACTGTGGCTGGTTTCGACAATATCTTATCAACATCATCAAAAATCTAGTGTTTAATGTGTGTACTGAAATGGAAATATAACTAGTGAATCTGATATACACATTATTCCTGCTCCGCAGCTACTGCCTGTGCATCCAACCTACACATCTTGATAACATTATCTATCTCCGTAAGATAAACATATACTACTACATGGTTGAGGTTTTCTATGCTTAGGTTCAAGTTTCAAAAGTTATTTCTTATTTCCTCTAGGTTGGGTGCATTTATCATACGATCGTCGCACGTCAGCGGCGTTAAACGCGTGGGAAGTTTGATAACCCCAGTAAGCATACATAAATTGCCATTAGAAGTTTATTAAAACGACTTTGAACAAGTCTTCCACCAACTATCCCTAAAACTGAAGTGGGTGAAGGAGGAGTTTAATATTCAGCTGCTTTATGAGTATCAAATCACAAGGTGCAAATTTCACTTGGCATTCTTGTGGTAGTCAAAAGCAATAATCAATCCGTTTCGTTACCCCAAGCTGGTCCAAGAAGTACAGCCAAGCTGTGCAAGTAGTGTACATATGTTTTGGCGTATGTTCATTATCTACCAAGGACTCATAATCACGTGGCTACTACAAATGATAAACTCGCATTAAAAAGGTATAAAATGCACCGACTAATAAAAAAAATATCAAAAACGTAATAATCAATCCGGTAGTAATGTGTTCATAAGACCACACCTGAGATCAATAAAAAATATATAATACACCTACTAATAAAAATATATCAAAAAATTATTTATAAAGAGTTATATGATATACCTGCAACAATGAGAGACATGCATATATAACTTTGGTGTCATTCCTCGTTGCCTAGTATAATACTTGATACAAGTACGCAAGAGTTGCTGCATCCCAGGCATACTTCCCAACCTCTTGCAGGTTACCCAACAACGTTAAATATTTGATGTTGATCGTATACTTCTATATCGTTGAGAATAGAATTGCTCCCATCACCTACAATAGGAAGGCCTTTGTATGCAACACAAGCATCTCATCTGTGTAGTATTCCGGCAGAACCCCGAAGTTTTCTAGCAACCACATCAACTTTATCCCACTAGTGTTAAATTCACTCTCGGGTATCGAAGTAAAGAAGTCCCCATCACTTCTCTTATTTGATACGGAAGACGGAAGATCAATTACCGGCGGTCCCGTCACCGTTACCGGCCGTCCCGTCACCGATAACCCTAAGATAAACCCTACATCTTCTAATGTTATTGTCATCTTTCCAAGAGAAAAATGAAACGTATTCGTTTCACTTCTTCACCTTTCAACAAGGGCACCTATTAAGTTCCGTTCAACTTGCTAAAAGATATTCGCATGCATGAAAACCCTAAATCTAATTCTACGCAGCAATTTTTTCAGGAATTTGTTCAATTGCCAGCTATTGAATTGTTCCGTTACTTCTACTGTATTGAGTGGTGCTCTTCTTGCAGACGATTTAAGCAAAGGTATACAATGTTCGTGAGAATAAGAAAATAAACAAAAAATAAGTTTATTACTTGTCCATTCCAGAAAGATGTACTAATATGGTTTTCTTGATCGTATACTACAGAGGGATCTTCTGCTCGAGGGTCACATGCCATTTTTCGCGACTGAAATTATGAAAAATTGGCAAGTTTGAAAGCTTTTATCAAACGCTCGCAAATTACCAAAGCTATATATATATATATATATATATATATATATATATATATATATATATATATATATATATGGAGCTAATCCATTGCTAGCGCTAGCAATTTAACCCAAGTTGCTAACGCGATCTGACCGTCCAAGTGCAAGAATGGATGGCCAGATCGCGCGCCACGACCGCCATTTTTTTCACCATCCGCTACATAGTGTAACGGACGGTAAATTATTATCCACTACATAATGAAACTGACGGCCAGATCACGCTAATAACTTGCTAGCGCTAGCAATGGATCAGCTCCCATATATATATAGACTCACACGAAATCTAGAAAATTACCAACGCGAGCACATGCATAATACATAATCAAAATCATGCACATATCTACTTATATAATGAAAAACATGCATAATACACAATATTCATCACAAACTCTAGATTACAAACAAATAAAGGATGGTTTGTGAACTTACGTGATTAATTAGACGATTAAAGGACTTCTTGGAAAGAAATTGCGCAGATCTATTTGCTAACGCCGCTGGGAAGTTTGGGAAGAAGAAAGAAGGGAGAAGACTTTCGAAACTAGGGGTTCGTCACTTTTATGTGTAAGTCCGCTACATTGTGTAGCGGACGAATTTTTGACAAACAATTGTCGGGGTCAAAAAATTGTCCACTACACTGTGTAGCGGACAGATAGCGGGGGTATTTTGGTCAAAAGGTCCATCAGCCAAACTGTGCGGTTTAAAAAGAGATCTGGACCGTTCATCCTTAAAGGATGGATGGCCAGATGGCGTGGACAACTTAGTCGATTTTTCCCGCACGGTCAACGCATCAGCTATATATATATATATATATATACACACATATATACACACACACACACACACATATATATATATATATATATACATACATATACATACATATATACATATATATACATATATATACATACATATATACATATATATACATACATATATATATTGGACACGATTCACTGCCCGCGCTGGCAAACTAGTTTTCTTGCTAGCGCAATCTGACCGTCTATCCGTGATTTATGGATGGTTTAGATTAAATCTTATCCCTCAATAGTGCTAGATAATCCTAGTACTTTAACATATTTGCAATCTGACTCCAAAACTTTAGAAAAAAATAATTTTCTACACCACTTCGTCACATACAATATAAACTATAAAGTTATTTCAGGATATAATTGCTACTTACAGAGACGCTGCTCTTGGTCCTTGAATGTACGCCCGCCATGCTTCTCCTGTTGCTTTTCGATGTCCAAGTTTGTCACCAAGTGGACACACACCTCGTTGCCTTACGTTTCTCAGATCTGACTAATGGCTATTATCAAACACTCTCAAACTTCCAGGATATTGGTTTGAAAAATTCCAGTAGAAGACATCGTACTAAAATCAATACTTTTTATTTATACTGGAAATGAAATATTACATAGGAGCAATGAAAGGAAGGTTTCTTCTATTGTTGCACACTTTAAAACTTAGCACACTTCACGCTCTTAGACTACTTCATACTCTTACACACTTCACACTCTCTCCGACTTCCTCTGGCTTCTAACTCTTACTTCGACCCATTTTATAGATGAAAGGATCAGGCACATATGATTCTTCAACAGTGAAAATCCTTTATTATTTTATGGAGGGTCATTTTCTTTTTTATTATGACAGACAACTTTATTCTCTTCTCTACTTGGCTTTGTCATTTTTCGCTGGTCATTATGTCCATTTCTATCATGGCTATCATGTGGTCCCGCATCTTCTTGTACAGCTCAAAAGTTTGGCTAGGTAGATCAGGTTCTTCTTCTCCTTGGCTATTGAACTGTTTATAGAGTCTAATTACTTGATCTTGACCTTGTTTGGAAGGCTCTATGAATGCTCTACACCATTTTCAGGATTACTATCCTTCGTCCATCACAAAACATGCTTCTATAGGATCGGCTACCATGGTTTCAATGGTTACATGAACACAACTAATTCTTTCGATCTTGTCTTTCTCCGGATCATACGTGTTCCATAGTTCATCCTTGTGTGGTCAGTAGAAATTCATTAACTTTTTATTAGCAAATCGATAAATGAACCAAATTTGATATGGTTGGTAGAATTTGGTTTCGCTTCTTTCTGCCAGTGTTGACAGTATTTGGATTATGATAATCTGTCGACTAAATTCCATAACTCCAAGAGCATATCTAACTATAGCCTGGAGACTATCGATGAGTTAATAATCATCTCGATTTAATTTGAATGTGTCTACGAGTCCATGTTCAATCCATTTAAGATTAACTTTGTCTGATGGTAATGTGAAGCTTGGCCATCCATAATCCCAATTCACGAATGCCTTCATTTCTGGTTTGCGAAGGATCTCTTCGTGTTCATTCTTCTTCCTGGCTAGTTCTTTTATTTTTGTAGTGATATCAACTGGGAGCAGTGATTCTAGTTCTTCTAGCAATCGAATTCTTTCTTCCTTTCTTGTATGACTATCATTCCTTCTTTATTGTTTACATTAAGCTTTTCTTCTAAGTGCTTAACATAATCAATTAATTGACTAAGGGTTCTTCGTAACTCTTTTCGGTAATTGTTTCTCAGATAATGCCAGACATTTCTAAGGAATTTTTTACTCTCTTCACATAACCCTGGATCATAAAACGTTTTTGTTTTATTATCATGGGTTTGTGTTATGGTAGCATTTTGCTTTGAAGATTTTCATCTTCGTCAGTTGTCACTTTTCTTTTTAAATCCTTGTCGTTAGGATAATAATTTTTTATTTTCTTGCCTATTTGTTTAGGGCGCCTTGCTGTCGAGGTTTCAGCTTTACTCTCTTTATTCCAAAACTTATGCATTGGTTTTGAACGTTTAGTTTTGTACCGTCCTGTTTTAGGGCTTTCGGGTTGATAGTTCCAACCATCTTCTTCCGCTACTGGGGGAGGATTTTTTAATGACAAAGAATTGTCATCTTTTATTTTAGGGTAAAGGACGTAGTAGTCGAATTTCCCTGATGGTTCTCCCAGTAAACCGACTTCAGGATCTCCTGCTTCATGCCTTTCCTTTAAGGCCTTTTAAATAGTCTTTTTTGGGGTAACAACAACTCTCTGCATCATAAAACATAATTCCCTGGTTATGCTATTTGTAAGTGCATTTTTTGCTGATGAGATGTATTCAACATTAAAAGTATAATAACTGAACCATTGTTGCCATCGATAAAGCCATGTTTGACTAACATCTCTTAGGTCTCTTTTAAGGAAAGCTTTAATACACCTATTATCTGTTCCTGATAAGAAAGTGTTCTGAAACTAGAAATATATAAGAAGATTTTTTTGCCACGTTTTATAGCTAAAAATTCTTTTTCATTTATGTGATACCGAGTTTCTGTATCTTTAAAGGTTCCACTCCAGTATCCACACAGCTATTCTTCAGCTTGATCAGGAGGTATTGTTTTTAATACTGCACCTCAAGAATTTTCAAAAGCGTCAGTTTCTAGAACTAACTTGTTTCCTTGTTTAGGGAGGCTTAATTTTGGCAGATTTTTAACCTGACTTTTTATCCACAGAACATTTTGGGTATCTTCATCTTTCCATATCCATTTTCCTCTTCTAAGCTTTTTACTTAAGGCTTCTGTTAAGTTTGATAAATTCGGGATAAATTTCCTCGCGTAATTCAACAATCCAATAAATATTTGAAGCTATTTTACATCATTGATTTGTTCTGGAAATAACTTTATTTTTCAGCTATATGGTCTTGAAGGAAAATTTTTCTACTGTCTTCTATTCTTAATCTTAGAAAGTTAATGGTGGTTTCTTCCCATTCACATTTCTTTTGTGATAGTACTAATCCATGGTTAATGAATTCTTGTGCTATCTTTTTTAGATGATTTCTATGTTCTTCTTTGGTTTTTGAGAATACTAATATGTCATCTATGTACACCACACAATAATCTTCGTGCTTTCTAAAAATGTTATCCATTCTTCTTTGGAATAAAGGTGGAGCATTTTTTAATCCGAATGGTAACACCATCCATTCATAGTGCCCTTGTGGTGCACTAAAGGCAGTTAATGGAATTGATGATTCTTCCATTTTGATTTGCCGATATGCACTTTTTAAGTCAAACTTTGAGAAAAAGTTGGCTAGCTGAATTTTGTTTATCAGCATATCTTTGTTTGGAATTTTATAGCCATCTTTGATTGTTGCTGTATTTAAAGCTCTATAGTCTGACTAATTTGGCTTTTCCTCTAACCTGTTGTGCATGATTTTTTACCATGAAAGCTGGACTTGAATGAGGACTCCCGCTAGGTCTTATTACCCCTTGTTTTAATATTTCAGGAATCTGTCTTTCAAATTCCTGAACCATTTCAAGACTATGTTGCATTGGTTTTACGTTAACCACATAATCTTTATCTTTGAGGGTCAATGTCGCCCAAGGTTTATCCTTTTCCCATAATTTTAGCAGGTCTTCACTAAAATTATTTTCTAACATCTTTTTTATACTATCAAGACTAGGAATTTCTTTTCCTTTTTTGCATTGATAATGTTGGTTTATTTTTTTAACCCAACTTTCATTTTCTTTGGTTACTTCTTTGTTAGGTAACTCTTCCTTATTTACTTCTTCTTCAAGTAGCCTTTTTCATGAATCTATTTTGTTTTCTTCACCACGCTGGATTGCGTAGAAAGACTCACTCTGGATATGTTTTTGGATTTTCCCTAGTTTTTCTGAACGAAAGTCAAATTTATATTTTTGAGAAGCATATATTAACAACATAATTTTTTGACGTTGTATCTCAATATGAAATTCTTTCGGAATAAATAGTCAATTTTCAGCTTGTTTGAGGAAAGCATTTCGTATTAGAAAATCGCCTCTAAGTCGTTGAATTTGATTAATCGCTCTATAATGAATTGTTTTCCATTTATTAGGACCGGAATATGATATACTTCATATTCTGGTTCGAACTCATCGCCATTTTCCATTTGCATGCTCATGAGTTGACCTGTTTTGATCCATTTTTCAGACGGTAAAATTCCTGGTTGTGTCAGGCAATAAGATGTTCCAGTATCTACTAAAGCATCTATTTTAAAAGGATGATAACCTTGGAAGTTGAAACTTAATTCTATATAAGAATTGTTTGGACTTACCTCCATCCGTTTATTATTCATTTGTTCCGACCTTCTTTTCTTTTTGATAATACTCATAATGTCTTGAATTCCTTTATCAAGCTCATCTTCTGTGAAGCCCTTTTCTTTAAGCTTTTTCTTGACAGTGTCATTTACTTATGTTGTGGTCATTACATGTATGATTCCTACACGTGATGACATACTTCGTCTGATTGAAATGGTAACTGTTTTGTACCGTATGATGTCTTCGTCAGAACTGTCTTCTTCTTTGATAGCTTCTTCTACCATTTTTTCCTTTCCTTTGCCTTTCGGATTTGTAGATGTGGAAGGTATCGAAGAGACAAAATGTCTTCTTGGTTCTTCAATGATAACAACACCTTTATTTTCTCTAATGTGCATTTGTTCTAGTTGTTAACTATCAAGTCCTTTTCCTATCACCCATTTTTTAGGCCATGATAGTTATTTTGGATTTATCTTCCATGCTTTTATGGCTCGGACATTACTACACTTGTTTGATCAAATAGTTCCACTTCGCTGTTTAGCGTTTTACTTAGTAGATTTGTGGTATTTACTACTCTGTAGACTAGACGATATTGTACTGCAATATTTTTACAGACTTCTCGTAGTTCGGTCATACCTTGAGTCTGAATTCTCAGTCTTGATGCTTTATTAAGATATGGATCTTTTAAAGACATGAAGTAATTTGGTGTAGTTTTAACCCAAACTGGTCCGTTATACAAGTTACGTTGGATACCCCCTATTAGGGCTCTTTCGAAAGTTTTTCACCGATTATCTGTTAAACAATAGATTACTGCTGTATCTCTGCCATCTATGAATAATGGAGAAAGACTAACTTGTATCATACCAATATGAACATAGTGATATCCTTCTCTAAGGTATTATTTTGCCTTATCTGCCTTGAAGAGAAGAATGTCTAGTATTCTCTCTTCGGTTTGACCTACCGAGGTTTCTTCTTCAAAAATCTCTACATTCATCTCACTCCTAAATCTAAATATAGAGTTTTTGTATATTTTTCCAAACCTGATTTTAGGCATCTCCCAATGGCTTATAGTGGAACCGGGAGTTTCTTCCTCAATTGATTCACTCTGACTAATTATGTTATTTGATAAAGGAATCATTTCTTCTCCATGGTTGTAAGTTTTTGACATCATGAAGATCGTGCCTACGCTTTTCAAAGTTCAGTTTAAACTTTCTTCATCATCTGATGTTGTTTCATCATCAGATTCATAGTCGTATTCTGAAATAAGCTCTTCTGCTTCGTCTTCAAAATCTAATTTGTATCCCCATGCTGGCTCATATCTTTCTTTAGCAATTAAGAAAGATCTTATATTTTGTTTTCTTTTCTTACTTGGGCATTTATTTGCATAATGTCCTTTTTTGCCACATAACCAGCAACAATCACATTCCTCTGGTGATTTTCGTTTTGGACATGAAGGCTTTTTATACGGAATATTAGATTTATTTCTAATATATCTTCCACATGGTTTTGGTTTTTCTCTTGATGGATTAAATTTTCTTTTCTAAATATTTTTATATTTCTTCACATATCTTTTTTCTTTTCCAAACCTCTTCTTTTCGAATTTTTTCTTCGTGAAGTTTGACTTCTTTTCGCATCCATAATTGTTTACCATGTTATCGACTCTAGAACAACAGTCATCACTCATATGAGCTTTTTTCATATCTTTTATTGCCTGTCCTTCAGTACAATATTTCTTCAGAACTTCTTCTACAGCTGCAATCCTTCCTCTTAAGGAATCGCAAAGCATTTCGTCGTTTAGGAGTTTAGTAAATTCTTTTTCTGCTAACTTGTCCCATGGTTTTAGAAATTTGGCAATAAATTGCTTTTGCCAATGGAGGCTGTCTCTACGTTCTAACTTGTAAAAATATTTTTTTAATTCACAAGTGTAATTTTTATTTTTAAAATAGCACATATCACATATCTGTAGTTTTGTCAAATTTGTAAAAGCACTTTTTTCTTGAATATCTATGTTATTTATAGACATCCTGCAGAACTCTCGTTTGAGGTTATCTGCACAAAACATTATCCGTTCTTCAGAAATGTTAAGCTTGCTTTGGGTTTCAATTATCATTTAGTTATCTGCTACGCTATTCCAGAATGTAGCTGCGTTTCCTCGTAGGGTTACTTGAATAAAATGTTTCATAGCATATCTTTCTGTTAAATTACCACCTATTATGGCAATTCATAAGGCTTGTGCCCAATTATCGATTATTTCTTTAGTATTTGAAATACAATCGATATGAAGATATAGGCCGTATTGATTTACGGGCTCATTTCTTCCATTTTTAGGAACAAATTATTGTTTTAAATTTCTCCTTATAGAGGCATTATTGAATTTAGAATTTATTTTTAAATTTAATTCTAGATTCCACGCTCCTACATAGTTTGGATTGGTTTCTCCGTTCCATAAATTCATATCAAAAAATGCCTTATTTACATCTGATATGACTCTTTTTTCTTCTTGCTTATATTGTTGTTCTTTTATAACAGCTAGATCTATTTCATCCATCATTTGTTTTTTCAACGATTTTTCTTTTTCTACTTTGTCTAAGTAGTCGTTTATTATTTTTTCTATTTCTTCTGCGCCCATTTTCTTTACGGGATCTTTGGTGTCTTTTGAGCCACTCAAAGAGGGTTTTCCTTCGCTACCACTGTATGCTATAACTTCTTCAAATACATATAAAGTTTCGTTGCTATAATACTTCTTGGTAGTGTTATAACTTCCAAAGTTTGATAAGAAGTTATCAGAGTTTAGGACGTGATTTTCACTTCCTAACTCTTTAACTGAATTGTGTAATTCAGTTAATATCTGAGATGTTATCTTGTTTAGAGTTCTACAGATATTTAAAGTTTTATGAGATACATCCATTAATTGATTTAATAAACCTGTTATCTCAGTTTTTCCAACTCCATGGTCTAAGTGTATAATTCCTGGCATATGATCTAATAAATAAGGAATTTCCATGAGGTTTTGGGTTGAATCTTGCCTTTGATTAGGCTCTGATACTAATTTTGTATGGCCAAATTCTCCTTTGGTCAAGAATGACATGTTATAAACTTGAGAGAGATCAATTTTAGTCTTTTGAGAAGTATGAGGTGTTTTAAGTGAACTATTTAGAAGTTGAGGGGTTGAAAATGATATTAACTAGAGTGCTAGCAACTTGCTAGCACTAGCATTTTATCATATGTATGTGTGTGTGTGTGTGCGTGTGTATATATGTATGTGTGTGTTTATACATATATAAATACACACACACACACACACACATATATATATATATATATATATATATATATATATATATATATATATATATATATATACACACATATATAATGGTTGAAAAAGTTTTAGCACTCAACCAT
Source organism: Escallonia herrerae (assembly GCA_033070095.1). NCBI lineage: Eukaryota > Viridiplantae > Streptophyta > Magnoliopsida > Escalloniales > Escalloniaceae > Escallonia > Escallonia herrerae. The sequence goes on along the minus strand of JAVXUP010000333.1, from coordinate 258,173 downwards.
CCTTCAAGAATCTGCTTCACCCTACATCTCTTCACGTGACCCCAGATCTCCTGAACCAGATGTAGTTCAAAGTGTAACGTTGACTCAAGCTGTGATTTTAGCTCTCCATCTCCTTACGTGACACTAGTGATGATGGTGAAATGAAGATCGTATTGCCGAAATGACAAAGGCTTTCAACGGTCTAACTACGAAAGAACATATACAGGTGAGCTCAAAGAGTGAACAAAATCAAAAGCTCTAGAAATTCATGTTTTCCTAATGGATCTATACCAGCTGAACAGCTGCACGATTTCCTCATGTGGAAATTGTGAAAATCAACCTAACATATCCCAAAATTTCAATTCGTGCATCAAACCATATACAGAAACAATCAAGTGCTTGAAAATGCCATAAAACTATTAGCAACCTAAGCTTTAACAATTTGATGGCAAGTGAGCTTCGAGGCATTGTACTGCTCACTTTGCAAAGACATGCAACAATGCTAGCACACGTGGATTCTAATAAAAAAAAAATGTCCACTCATCAGTAAGATATGCTTTCGACTCGTACATAAGAATTGAGTGAAATTTCGTTCCGTAATTAGGCAAGAATCGGAAAAGAGTCCTTCAAGCGCCTATTTAGTACTTGATGTATTGTTAGCATGATCATACTTGCCAATATAAGCCAAAAGGAGGATGAGACAATCATTAACAACAGATGGAGAAGCTTAGGCTCTGTTTGACATACCTCTTTTTTTTCAGTTTCCAAAAAAAAAAATTAAAGATCAGTTTAATTTTTTTTTCTTACAAAAACAAGGGGTTGTTTGATAACCCAGTTTTTTTTTTTGGTGGTTTGTGATGGCGGTGGTGGGGTGTGGCGGTGGCCGGTGGTTACCGTCATCGGTGGTTGTCGCCGGAAGTGGCTGCTGGGTGCCGGCAGCCGCCGGAGGTGGCTGCCTGCGGTGGGAGGGTGGTGGTGGTGGTTTTAAAAAAAAAATAAAAACAAAACTGAAAACCGAAACTCATTTTTTGAGTTTTCAAAACAGCCTTGATTTAAAAACTGATTTTTTAAACAGAAGAAAAAAAAATGGTTACCAAACGCAACTATTTTTTCCAGTTTCCAAAACTGAAAAAAACTGAAAAAAACTAGAAAAAAAAAAACCATGTCAAACAGGGCCTTAGTCCTCAACTGAAAGGGTAAATTATGAAGAGCCTTTACTGTTGAGATGTGTATCCAAGGCATGCTATGAGGAGACTATTATACAAGCTATCAAACCAAAGTCCTTTGATGAGTTAGCTACAATAGATAATAACATAGAACTCAACATATTAGCCAGTGGGATTGAGCTTCACCATGTTGAAGATCTGCAAAACGGGGGCAACTCACTAATGAGTAATAACTTTAGACATGTGAACATATATTATATGAAATAAATATACAATTAAAAAGAACTACTTGAAAGAAGAAGAAACACATCATGCCAAAGAGTCAACAACTTATAACCTTCGCGATAATGTGGAGGCAAACAAACAAGTTTTGAGTTGCACCACCATAAATTCGTAGCAACTCTTGAGTTGTACTCGTGTATTGCACTATCCGATAGCGACAAAATTCTGCATTTTAGCTACAAGTGAATACTTATATATACGACTAAATAAGGGTGCAAATGTAGATTTTGTTTTCGCAAAAGTAATTTGACACATGCTCCTTAGTTCATGCATAAATTCCACTCTAAAAAGCGCAAAGGGTGATGCAGTGTCTTATCATCAACTGTGGCTGGTTTCGACAATATCTTATCAACATCATCCAAAATCTAGTGTTTAAGGTAAACATATACTACTACATAGTTGAGGTTTTCTATCATAAAAAATCTAGTGTACTGAAACTACACTGATATCCAAAATCTAGAGTTTAAACTACACTGAAATGGAAAAACAACTAGTGAATCTGATACACACTACTCCGGCTCCGCAGCTACAGCCTGTGCATCCAACCTACACATCTTGAAAACATTATCTATCTCCGTAAGATAAACATATTCTACTACATAGTTGAGGTTTTCTATGCTTAGGGTCAAGTTTCAAAAGTTATTTCTTATTTCCTCTAGGTTGGGTGCATTTATCATACGATCGTCCCCCGTCAACGGCGTTAAACGCGTGGGAAGTTTGATAACCCCAGTAAGCATACATAGATTGCCATTAGAAGTTTATTAAAACGACTTTGAACATGTCTTCCACCAACTATCCCTAAAACTGAAGTGGGTGGAGGAGGAGTTTAATATTCAACTGCTTTATAAGTATCAAATCACAAGGTGCAAATTTTCACTTGGCATTTCTAGTGGTAGTCAAAAGAAATAATCAATCCGTTTCCTAACCCCAAGCTGATCCAAGAGGTACAGCCAAACTGTGCACGTAGTGTACATATGTCTTGGCGTATGTTCATTAACTATCAGCTATTTTGACCCCTGCCAAGGACTCATAATCACGTGGCTACTACAAATGACAAACTTGCATTAAAAAATGGTGTACAATTATGCCGTTGAACGTTGATAGCGTCAATGAGCTAGTCTTATCATAGGACAGGATGCCTTTGATTTCATTCTGAATTTGAATCCTTCTACTCCCGTAAAAATATATCTAACCCTACTTTGTCAAATTTGTTATGTTCTACCCCGAAAACTACTCCATACGAAACACAAAAACATGTAGCCCTACTACGTATAAGCAGAATCCTATCTAAAAAATAAAAATTTGCTATAATTAGCTCTCTTTTCCCTATTGAGTTTTGTCAATCCAGTTATATGACATTACTCGACAATTACAGATTAATTTAGAAAACAAATAATCTAGGTTGGAATTTTCAGGCAGACAAATTATTGTATGTGGCAATTAAAAAAATGTAGTACTTCCTGACGAGGGCCAATACACAACACAACATGAGATATTCTTTATTTGTTTTTGTTCAAAAGACCCTCCTACTTCAAGAAGGGTCGTTTACTTAAGGTGCAAGAATGCACGTGGAGTTGTATATTTGAGAAGTCACCATGCTCTAGAACTGAGTAAGCAAATGCGGATGCTCCATAGCATGAAGTTCTCTCCTCTAAACAGTTACAATGTGCTTTAGAATTGGGGTTCTTTTTTGGTTCATATATTGGGCATCCAGTTAGTTGCAAATTTGACTTCCTGACTATGTAGACTGTGCTAAAGGTAGTAATCGCAGACTCATGGACAGACATTAGGGAGATACAATATTAGGCAACTACGTATTCACCAAAAAATGGTTTCTAGCAGGCAACCATGGTTAATTGGGGAAAAAACTGAAAAGAAAAAAAAATTGTTTCAGCAACCAAAAACGTTTCTGGGGGACCAGCTTCGTCATGAGATCCTCTAAAAGGTAAATATATTAGTCGATGAGATGCTTATATGGGGCAGAAAATCATGAGAGACATGAACAATATTTGGCTCCCATGGCATGGTATATCGTTTCCAGAAGTAAAAGTTGTGTTGGAAATGCCATCAAGAACAAAAAATATCATTTTTTCTACCATGAGTTTCCTTTGTCGGCCTTAGACACCATTTTTTTTTTTTGGTTTAAAGGAAACAGAAATAAATACAACAAAACTAACTACGCCTCTCAAAGGCTATTTCACTAACATCTGCAAGCAAAAGTTGCTGTAACTCCAAGTTGGGTTCATCTAGGTGGACCAAGCTTTGTGGTTGATCGGCTCCCATGTTTGCTAGGAGATCTGCACACTTGTTACCTTCGGGGAGATTGTGGGTTATCTGATATTTGCATCTCTGTATAATGAATTGCAATCCGCCATCAGTCCCCTTAGTTGATGATTTGGATTTTCTTCCTTTGTTATCAGTTGGATCGCCAAAGTGGAGTCCGTTTCCAGTATCAAGTTTTGGATGTGTTGCTCCTTTGCCATCTTCAATCCTTCGTAGATGTCCCAAAGCTCCGCTGTTAGGCTAGTTGTTTCTCCAAGATTTCCACATAAGCCTCATTGCCAAATGCCTCTTTCATTTCTCAAAAGTCCTCCGAAACCACCATGTCCTGGGTTTCCTCTAGCACATCCGTCTATGTTTAGTTTGCAATGTCCTACCATTGGAAAGGTCCAAGAAATCAAGCTATGTTTTCTACAGTTTTAGCTTTTATAGGAGGTTGAAAAGCTTTCACCGTGTCTTCATGATGATGGATGATCTTAGCTCTTACTTTGCCAACATCATGTGGAGTATCGTTGAAGATTCTTTTGTTCTTGCTTTTCCATATAAACCACAAAATGATAGCAAACAGGTTAGTTGTTGGGAGATGGGAAGAATCAGCCTTGTTTATGCGATGACATCCAATAAGCACGAGGTGTCATAATTGCACGATGGTATCCAATAAGCACGAGGTGTCACAATTGCATGATGACACCCAATAAGCACGATAACGTCAATCCCAATTGTCACTTAAAATTATCATCATTTTTTTCTCAACCAACCAATAATATTTTGAGCACCTCTAAAATTATGGGGTGTTACATTATTCTGGCTTAGTAGTGGGTTACGTGAAGGTGTATGGGTAAATTTAGCGACTTGTGGTGCCATAGCAGTGGCTTCGATATAATTGGTGGTTCCTGGTTAAATCTGGCATATATGGTATAATGTTGGGTTGGTTGAAGGTGTAAGGGTGGTTTGGCTACAGATGGTGCCACGGTGGTGGATTTACCAGATTGTAGGTGTTTAGTTAAATATGGCAGTGCACATTGTTAGCTGTAGGTTGATTGTGGCTTGGTGAATATCGTTAACTGAATTTGTAGTGGTTGTCGGCTCTAGAGGTTTCAGGGACTTATGGTGGTGGTTTTAGTGCTGGCATTGAAATAAGGAGAGAGAGATTTATGTGTATTCATTGTTTGATGCATATTTAAAGAGTTAAAGGTAGTATTGACATTTTTAAATTCAATTTCTACACATCACGTGCAACTGGCAATTAGTGTCATTGAACCCCAATGTTAAAAAAATCTGATGCACTCTTTTTCATATTTTGGGTACTAGTGTTTGTTTTTCAAAATAAAGTTGTCGGCTACATTTATCGAAAACTCGGGGACATAAGTGATATTTGTTAAAAAAAAAAATACAATTCAACATGCATAATAAATGTCTTATTCCAACATATCAAAAATGTTCAAGAAAAAAACTCAAATATCAAAATAAAGCATAAAAAATAATAACCAAACAAAGCTCTGCTTAACCTTTGACTTCATGCAAAATTTGTTTGAGAAGTGTATCAATCTTATTAACCTTTTTTGCATAATTTTGCTTAATTATGTCGTATAGTCCTGCATGACCTTAAACCATATTTTTAAGAAGAAATGTCTTATTCCATGCTTTATTATTCTTTAGCGATGGAAAAAGAGTGGACAAGCATATTAAAATTTGGGAAAATAGACGTTGCCTTTAGCAAATTGTGTTACAGGTTCTTCTGTTATGAAATAATGAAATTTAGGAATGATGTAAGATCACCATTGAAAAACAAGATGGTGCAGACAACATTTCTCTAGAATGGCTGCTAAAAAATGTTTTCGAAAAAGATCAGAGAGTTGAAAGAAGGAATGGATAGACCTGGGTGGCATATATTTGAACCAAGCATGCACAACGTTTGGTGGGGTATTAGAAAAGCGCAACACATGATGAAGTTCGAGACTTGGAAAAGCATCATAATTGTCTTGAAGTGGTAGACATGCTCTTCGGAATCACCACTGCCATCATACAAATCTTATTAAGGCAATTTGAAGTCAAGCAGTAACTTTTGGGACGAAGATACAAGGAGGCTCTCTAGGAAGATCATCGTTGGGGATGAATGGCTTTGGGACAGGAGCACCAATCAGCCTGCGATGGCAAAGAAATCGTGTTGTCTTCTTTTGACAAATCTTTCGATTGCACAAGCCGCTCATGATAACATGTTTACTGCCCTTTTCTTCTTGTTTATAGGTTGGGTCAGCATTTGAGTCATATTTATGACTATAAGTCGATCGTCGGGAAAGAATAAGAGGAGGTTGCTCGGATCAATATGAGAGATGTTTGTTAATGCAGAGGCTATGAGAACGTCTTTTCTATAGAGTGTTTACCCACCTTTAACTCGTGGATTTCCTTTGTTAGCTCTACGTGAGGGGTTTTAAAAAGCTTGCGGTTGATACGGTGATGTAAGTCACTGTACTGCACCTTTTACTAGATCCTTATTTTTTAGGCTCATGAGTGTTGGACGCCACGTTGACATGACAGTTTTTGGTTGAGCTGGGTGTTCTGCCCCAATCACCCTAGCGTTCCATTCGATGAGTGTTGTTTGAGCATTGATGACAGTCTTGTTTGGTTAGCCTGGGAGGAGAATCACTTGATGATGAATGGTAGGCCAAGTTCTTATCCCAGAAATGGCGCCAATATGTTAATATTAAAAATATGATCGGGAACCATAGTCTGGAGCAATAATCTGCAAGATAGAAAAATAGTGACTGCAAGGTGGGGTTCCGGCAGGAGAACTCCCCGATGCTAAAGTCAAAGTGCAGTTACATATTAAAATTTTAAAAAAGCAAGGAAAACATGATTTGTATCCTGTGAATAATTGTCTAGATAGCTCGAGGAGTCCCCTTTATATGGGCATAGGTGTTAGAATTTAACTAAATTAGGAGTACCGACTTGACCTTAAGCCTAATCCTTAGGGATCAAATTAAAGTCTCTTTAGAACCGTAAGTCATCCAACCAAATAAGCATCAAGTACGTGTTTGACCTAGTCTAAATATGAGTTATAGGTAAGACATGTCTTATGCTGATTCGGAACGTAATTTTAGCTATATCAGCTAGCATGATCTCTTTTAGCTCAATAAGAATTTTGTCATAATAAAGATTGAGGCGAAGCCCATGCCTATGAATACTACCCTCTTCTTGGTGTTGGTGTCCTATGGTGAAGGACGGTGGTGAGCTGGGGGCGGTAAGGGTCAGAATTTTAGTTCAAGATGGTGGCTGGTGGTGGACTTGAAATGGGTTAAGAACATATTTTTGGCATAGTCATTTTCAGCGGTCGCTTAATCTAATATGTGTGTGTGTGTGTGTGTGTGAGAGAGAGAGAGAGAGAGAGAGAGAGAGGTCACAATCAATCAAAGTCTATAATATGGGTTTTGATTGCATATTCCTCCAGTGCTTTCATCTACCAGCGTTGATCAAGTTTGATGAGAGATTGATACTTTTGATTGGAAGATGAATCGTCGGTTTCTCTGTTCATAAAGGGTGTGATTAGCAAATTTGATGCTGGTGTAAATGTAATTTTTTTTCGTAAACATCTAGTTGTATAATACATAGTACGGCCAAAATTTGGAAGAGATTTTTGTTTTGGGGGAAAAATATGCTCCTATTTGTTTGGAGCGACAACAGGCCTTTTTCATATACTCATGCCCTTTAAATTTGAATTTATTCTTTTTCTAGGTTAACAGAACTAAGAGTAGAGTTTCTAAAATTAGCTTCAAGAATTAGACCAATGATTTCAGAGCCAATATGTTCATTCAATTGATTGTTTTCTTTATTCTATTGAAATAAGTAAGAGCAATTCATGAGCATTAACTTGGATAGACTACTAACACATTTAAACACTTCGAATTTTGAAATGTAGACGATTCTACATTTTTACACATTATGATATACTCCGTATCACTTATATCCACAAAGTCGTCCTTTGTCGAGTAAACAATGAAGTAAGTTCGAACAAAGGCCACAGATGGCTTACTGTAGTACTATATACGATCATGTAGGTTTGGAAGACTATTTAAACGGTTATAATTTGTACGATATATTTGGGCACACGGTTTATGTTCCCTTTGGCTATCCAAGATTAGAAAAAATGGTATGGTGCGAGATTAATTGTTCCCATATGCAACATTTGAGATTGTTGTGTATACTAAAAAATAAGTCTTTGTTTCTTCCCATCACGTCAACCGTCCCTTAACAGGTACTCCGTTGTAATATTTACCCAACAATGGACAGTGGTGCTCTAGTACTTTGGACTTATATTTATACACCAATGCACTTGATCACACGTTCATTTCATACTACACTGTCTATCAAGAAATAAGTTTTATCAGTATTAGGTGCAATAAGTGTATGAATGTTTGGAAGTAACTAATGCTTTAGTACATACATCCAATTGTGACAAGAACGAACCTTAGCTATGATAAGGAAAAAAGAAAAAGAAGGAATACAACCTTGTATATAGCAAAAATTAGTGACCACAAAGTATGGCTATTGGCAAAACCTTTGGGACGCTAAAAATGTTGATTAGATTTGTAACAACACCGACCTTGGGAATCGTTACCAATGTACTTCAAGTCCTAAATCATATGCATTCTAATAAATACTCAAATACACCAAGGTATAAATAAAGCATCTAATCCATTATCAACATGGTATCTCCAAAATGTAGAGGCGCAAAACAACCTAACCTCATACAACCATTAATCACAAAAGAATGATCCATCCTCAAATTCTATTACAAACATTTAATGCCAAATCAAAATTACCCACATCCGGGTAATGTTCTCAAAACCGGATACATTATTTTTGACATGCTAACAAAATAGAAGCTATAGTTTTTCGAACGTGCCAAGCTCCTAATCATGCTTACCACCAATGGTAAGGGACAAGGCAATAAATAGGGGTGAGCTCAAATAGCCCAGTAATGAAAAATCAAATGGAAGCGAATACGATAATTCGTCTTTCGAAACAAATTCATAACTTTGACGAACAAACAATAGCAATTGACATTTACGTCAAAGAAGCGAATCAAATATACGAAATGATCATTAGTGGCCATAAGCTCAAATCGAACACAAAATCCGACGGTACGAAACGCATACTGATAGCGTAATAGACGTCATTGTGAGGACTATCCAAAAGTCACTTAAAGTGACTACAAAAGCCACTAAGGTGGCTACAAAAGTTACCACGCAACTACAAAAGTCACCGAAGTGACTACAAAAGTCTTAAGGACTCCCTTTTTCAACGAAAGATTGTTCATTCTAATGATCATATGCAAATTACAAATTTTAAATTCAAATAGTAATGAAGACAAATACGAAGCAAGTTTAATGATTCTCCAAAGTTGTATAACAACTAATAACATGATACTAATTAACTATTCCTTACCACAGCAAGAAATACGAAATCCTTTACCATAGTCAAGTCTTTTGGTACGAAATCCTTAAATGTTGCCTCAATATCTCAAGAGTCTCCCAAGCCCCCCCCCCCCCCCCTCTCTCTCTCTCACTCACAACCTTTAAGAAGAGAAGCAAGGGAACTAAAAAAATAAGAGTTGGAGGGAAAAGAAGCTATTTGTAGGAAAAATTCTAAGTTGACAATTTAAACTAACACTCCCTAAACTTTATGTAACTTATTCAAAATGTACCCAAAACTTTCTAATATATACGAAAAGGGAACCTAACACTTTCAATCAATGGAAAACTATTCCTTCGACCGAATCTTCTAGTCGCGAAATAGCCTCCTTCGCACTCGTTCTTTTCGTTCGACCGAAAAAGCCTTTCATTCGACCGAAAACTTATCATTCGATCGAATCCATCAGTTGTTTCTTCTCTCGATTTGAAACACTTTTTATTCGACTGAAAATACCTTTAATCCAAGCGAAAATACTTTTAATTCGACCAAAAACACTTTTAATTAAAACACTTTTAATTCGACCGAAAGTACTATTCATTCAACCGAAAGTACTGTTCATCGACTGAAAAGTACTATTCATTCGACCGAAAGTACTGTTCATCGACTGATTGTTTTTTTTTTTTATCTTCAAGAGCATAAAAAGGGGCTCTTACATTCTTCCTACCTTAAAAAGAATTATGTCTCTGGAATTAAACGTACCTTAATCATCGAAAAGTTGAGCGTGTTTCTTACGCATATCATCGACAAGTTTGCAAGTGGCTTCCCTCTCAGAATGGTTACACCATAATACCTTCACGAAAGCTATCCTCTTAGAGCACATGACACGTTCATCGCGTTCCAAAATATGATCCGGTCGCTCCTCATAAGATATATCTTCCCTAACTTGAATAGACTCAAACTCAATAACATGCAAAGGGTCAAAATAATACTTCCTCAAGGTTGAAACATGGAAAACATTATGTATTCTTGACAAATTAGGAGGCAAAGCTAAATGATAAGCAAGTGTTCCAATTTGCTTCAAGATTTCAAAAGGTCCAATGTACCTTTCATATAGTTTCCCTTTCTTCCTAAACCTCAATACTTCTTTTCACGGTGATACTCGCAAAAACACATGATCGCCAGCATCAAATTCGAGCTCACGACGCCTCCTATTTGCGTAACTCTTCTGTCGGCTCTGTGCAGTCTTAAGTTTGCTCATAATCACTTAGATTTTGTCTGCAGTGATTTGAACAAGTTCTGGACCTATCAATTTCCTTTCTCTAATGACTACAACAAATTGGTGATGGACACCTTCTCCCATAAAGAGCCTCAATGGTTCCATCTGGATACTAGCATGATAACTATTATTGTAAGCAAATTCTATCAATGGTAAATGATTATCCCAATTACCTCAAAAATCCATAACACAAGCTCGCAGCATATCCTCTAGTGTCTGGATAGTTTGCTCCGATTGCCTGTCTGTTTGTGGATGGAAAGCCGTGCTAAGATTTAGTCGTGTACCCATATCCTCTTGCAAACCGCCCCAAAAGCGTGAGGTAAATCGAGGATCTCTATCTGACACAATAGATAAGGGCATTCCGTGCAACCTAAGTACTTCTCAAATGTACAAGTTAGCAGTACCTCTATCGAATCCTTGTTCCTTATGGCTAAAAAGTGAGCTGATTTGGTCAAATGGTCAACTATCACCCATATTGCATCATGCCACTTTGTAGTTGGCGGCAGTCCAACCACAAAATCCATCGTTATATGCTCCCACTTTCTCTCTAAAATAAAAAGTGGTTACAATTTCCCAACGGGTCTCTGATGTTCTACTTTAATCTGCTGGCAAACTAAACATCTAGCCACAAAGTCCGCTACCTCTCTTTTCATGCTATTCCACCAATAAACATCCCGCAAATTTTGGTACATTTTGGTGCTACCCGGGTGAACTGTAAAAGGTGAATTGTGAGTCTCCAAGAGAATCTCCTTCTTGAATTCTGGATCGGAAGGAACACAGTCTAGAACCCATAACGAAGAATACGCTCATTATCCAATCTAAAATCTGTGTAACCACCTTCTTTAACTCTGTCTCTAATCTTTACCAACTCAGGATCTGATGCGTGAGCCACCTTGACTCTTTCTATCAATGATGGTTGAACTTCTAAATGTGCTACATACCCACCAGAATGAGGAAATCTAACCTCAACTCCTAACTTCTCAAATGCTCCCAACAATTGAGGTTGTGTGCCAAGCATAGCAGAAAGTCTTCCCATACTCTTCCTACTTAGTGCATCCACTACGACATTAGCCTTACCTGGATGGTACAAAATGGTGCAATCATAGTCCTTCAACAATTCTAACCATCGTCTCTGTATCATATTCAACTCTTTTTGGGTGAATACGTATTTCAAACTCTTATGGTCCGTATAGATTTCACATAGTTTACCGTATAAATAATGACGCCAAATCCTCAATGCAAAAATCACAGCTACTGGTTCTAACTCATGGGTAGGATAATTCAACTCATGTTGTTTAAGTTGTCTGGAGGCATAAGCAATTACCTTTCCCCGTTCCATAAGCACACAACCGAGTCCTTATAGTGATGCATCACTATAAATGATGAACCCTCTAGATTCAGATGGCAATGCTAAGACTGGCACCGAATCAAATACTTCTTCAAACCTTGAAAGCTCTTTTCACATTCATCTATCCATAAAAATTTATCATATTTTCTTGTCAACTGGGTCAAAGGAATAGAAATGCAAGAAAAACCTTCAACAAACCTCCTGTAATAACTTGCCAATCCCAAGAAGCTTCTAATCTCAGAGGCCAGTCTCTCCCAGTTCACAATTGCTTCAATCTTAGCAGGATCCACGGATATCCCATCCTTAGTCACCACATGATCTAAGAAACAAATTTGTTCCAACCAAAACTTACACTTGTTGAACTTGGTGTAAAGCTTGTGCTCCCTCAAAATCTGCAAAACTATAGTCAAATGTTTCTTATGCTCCTCCTCACTCTTGGAATAAACTAAGATATCGTCTCTAAAGACAATCATAAACTAATCCAGGTACTTCTTAAATGCCCTATTCATACGGTCCATAAATGTGGCTGGAGCATTCATCAAACCAAAAGGCATGATTAAAAATTCGTGACAGTCATACCGTGTCCTAAAAGCAGCCTTTGGTACATTCTCCTTCTTCACCTTAAGCTCATGGTAACCCGATCGAAGATCTATTTTTGAGAAGTGCCGTGCACCTTGAAGTTGATCAAATAGGTCATCGATTCTAGGTAGTGGATATTTATTTTGAACTATCAGGTGATTTAGCTCCCTATAATCGATACATAAATGCATGCTTCCATCCTTCTTTTTAAGAAATAGTACTGGCACACCCTATGAAGACACACTAGGATAAATCATACCTTTGTCTAAGAGTGCTTGTAATTGCTCCTTTAGTTCCTTAAGCTCAATAGGAGCCAACCTGTCGGGCGCTTTGGAGATGTATGTTGTACCAAGAATCAAATCAATAGTAAACCCAATCTGCCTATCTGGCAGAAGACCCTGCAAGTCTTCTGGAAACACTTCTGAAAATTCACGAACCATAAGGACATCCTCAAGCCTAACTCCAGTTACGCGAGTATCATGAATGTGAGCCAAATAACCTCTACAATGTTTCCTAAGAAGACGTTTGGCGCGTAGAGACGAAATCAAATTAGGTAGGGAATTGACCCTAGCCCCTTGAATCTTAAATTCGGGGTGATTCGGAATCAAAAATAGATTTTCTTTGCTAAAGCAGTCTATTCTTGCATGATTGTAAGACAACCAATCCATACCCAAAATTACCTCAAAATATTTCATATCTAGCGGAATTAAGTCCACCGCTAATGCTCTATCATTGACGATGATGGAGCACGAAGTATATACTCTAGAGGCAACCACAGGGTTCCCAATGGGGGTATCAACATAGATTTCGGTTTCCAAACTTCATGGCTTACTAGTCAAATATTCATAAAAAGATGCCGAAACAAATGAGTGTGTGGCACCGGGATAAAAAATGCCTTCCTATCACAGACTTTATAGGTACCTGTTATAACATCATTTGACGCTCTCACCTTGCGAATCGTCATGGCAAGAACTCTGGCACGCCCCTTCTGTGCTCTTGGTTTATCATCTTCTTTCTTATTCCATTTCGAATCATGTGGTGGCTTGGTGCAGTTTCTGGCTATGTGTCCCACTGCTCCACAATTATAACACGCTCCCACCTCCTTGTAGGAAGGCGAGTTCCCAAGATACTTTCCACAAGTAGTACAATTTCTAGTATCGCCTTGAGTCTGCTGCCTTTGTCCTGATCCACCTAACGATCTTCTCTTGACATTTGATGCTGGTTATCCCTCCTTTTCATCTTGTCTTTCCAGATGAGCAGTTGTTCATCATGAATGCGCTCCAAACGTTGTGCCCCATCGACTACTTGTGCATAGGTAGGGTTATCCATAATGGACATCTGTCGCCTTATCTCAAAACGTAGTCTTTCTCGAAACTTATGAGCACAATGACTCTCGTCTTGAACAACAAGCGAGGAAAATCTTGAAAGTCGTGCAAATTGCTCCTCATACTCCGTGATTGGCTCATTTGGATGCTAAGCGATCCTCATAGTCACTTTCCATAGCCTCCTTCACATTTGGGGGAAAATACTTTGTGAAGAAGCAGTCTTGAAATGCTTGCCATGTGAGATCTCCTTTCTCTTCTACCGTCATCATCCTTGAGGTCTTCTTCCACCATTGATCAGCCTCGCCTGTTAACTAAAAAATTGCTAACTTCACCTTTTGTTTGTCTGAGCACCCTATCACCTCGAATACCTTATCCAATTCGTTAACTCATGTCTCTACAGCCATAGGATCTGCAATCTTATTGAACTTATTTGACCGCAAACTAGTGAACTGTTTCAAGATCGCAGCGTTAGCCGCCACCTGTGTAGCCTTGGGTTCTTCATCCTCTCTTCCACATCGGCCTCCTTCGCCTCCTCTGCCACCACGAATTCCACCGCGGTTACTCAATTACACCAAGGTATAAACAGAGCATCTAATCCATTGTCAACAAAGTATCTCCAAAAGGTAGAGGCGCAAAACAACCTTGCCTAAATTATATGCATTCAAATTCAATTACAAAAGTTGAATGCCAAATCAAATTACCCACATTAGGGTAAAGTTCTCAAAAAATATATATTATCTTTGACATGTTAACAAGATAGAAGCTATAATTTTCTGAAAGTGCAAAGCTCCTAATCATGCTTACCACCTGTGGTAAGGGACAAATTAACAAATAGGGGTGAGCTCAAATAGCCCAGTAAGGAAAAATCAAATGGAAGCGAATACGATAATTCGTATTTCGAAACAAATCCATACTTTGACGAACAAATAATAGCAATTGACATTTACATCAAATAAGCGAATCAAATATACGAAATGATCATTAGTGGCCATAAGCTCAAATCGAACACAAAATCCGACGGTACGAAACGCATACTGATAGCGTAATAGCCGTCATTGTGAGGACTATCCAAAAGTCACTTAAAGTGACTACAAAAGCCACTAAGGTGGCTACAAAAGTTACCACGCAACTACAAAAATCATCGAAGTGACTACAAAAGTCTTAAGGACTCCCTTTTTCAACGAAAGATTGTTCATTCTAATGATCATATGCAAATTACAAATTTTAAATTCAAATAGTAATGAAGGCAAATACGAAGCAAGTTGAATGATTTTCCAAAGTTGTATAACAACTAGTAAAATGATACTAATTACGAAATCACTTACCTTAATCTCGTCCTTTGGTACAAAATCCTTAAAGTGTTGCCTTTGTATCTCAAGAGTCTCCCAAGCCCTGCCCTCTCTCTCTCTCTCTCTCAATCTTTAAGAAGAGAAGCGAGGAAACTAAAAAAGAAGAGTTGGAGAGAAAAGAAACTATTTATAGGAAGAATCTTAGTTGACAATTTACACTAATACTCCCTAAACTTTATGTAACTTATTAAAAATGTACCCGAAACTTTCCAATATATACGAAAAGAGAACCTAACACTTTCATATGGAGGAAAAATATTGCTTCAACTAAATCCTCCACTCACGAAATATCCTCCTTCGCACTCATTCTTTTCATTCGACCAAAAATATTTCCATTCTACCGAAAAGGCCTTTCATTCGATCGAAAACTTTCGACCGAATCCATCAGTTGTTTCTGCTCTCTATTTAAAATACTTTTCATTCGACCAAAAACAGTTTTAACTCTACTGAAAGTACTATTCATTAGACCAAAAGTACTGTTCATCACCTTAAAAGTACTATTCATTCAACCGAAAGTTCCGTTCATTGACTGAATCCTTCAGATTTTATTTTTTTTTTATCTTCATTAGCATTAAAAGGGGCTCTTACAAGATTGTTGCTGATATGTACTCAAATATGCTATTAACCATCATTGAGGTTATTTGCCAATAGATTGAGGTTGCACACTTGCAACAATGGTGGTTGCAAAAATATTTCTCCAAATATTCCATCATGCTATCAAGATTCACTTATTTGTGAAACTTGCACCATGTCAATGTATTTTGGCCATTACCAATCGTTTTAATTTATCGGTACAGTCGAATGTTGTTTTATATTAGTCATATATTACTAGTTGTACCAGTCGACATGAACCATTTTGAACAATATAATTGGACAGAAATACATTGCTTTGTACCGGTGTATTTGATGAAATTATTTTTAATTAAAACTTATAGACAAACAAAAAGACCTTATGTGAGCTTCCAAATCCACCCAGATCGCCCCTTAATTGTCCACTATGATGATGAATTTGCCATCGCCATTTACTATTGAAGCATTGAGGATTTTGGCTCTATATTCATCCACTGTATTTAGCCATCCAAAAAGGTTAGAAACAAAGCCTACGTTTTGGTGCAGGAGATTATTTAGTTGCATAGGAGACACTACAAGAAAAAAGACTTTTAGCGACGGACAATTCCGTCGTACAAAATCCTATATCCGTCGCCAAAGACTTTTGGCGACGGTGTTTTGCGATGGAATTTTAAAATCCATCGCCTAAATTCGACCTTAAACGACAGACGTACAAATACAATTAGCGACGGATATTCTATCACTAATTGCATTTTTGTATTTTATTATTTTCTTTTTTGAAAAATAATTTCACTACAAGAAAAAGTACTTTTACCGACGAATTACGAATTTTTAGCGACGGACGGTAATTCGTCGCTAAAAGGTAGATTTATAGACAAAATAATCCGCCACTAAAATACTTTAGCGATGGGCCTTCCGTAGGTAAATAGTTTTACTGACGTTATTTTACCAACGGTTTAGCAACAGATGTACTGTCTCTAAATGGTTTTTATAAATTTCTTATTTTTGCCCGCTTTTTTTTTTAATTTTGTAAAAACATTTTAGCGACGAAAATGTTCCGTCACTAAAACTCCCCAAGGTAGCCATTAGCGACGGAATATTCCGTTGTTAAAACATCCTTAGCTAGAAGCCATGACTTAAGCGAGGAACTTTTAGTGACGGATATATCTGTTATAAAAAAAAAACCGTCATTTCTATCTCCCTGTCTTTCTTTGTCTCTGTCCTCGGTTCTGACCCCCGATTTCTTCCCCCGGCGACCCCCTCCCCCTAGTCGACTCCCTTCTGGCACCAACCGCCCTTCCGACGCCCCCCCCCCCCCAACAGGCCCCCACAATGCCCCCCTCCCCCCCGATAGCCCGTCACGACGCCTTTCCTCGGCAACGATTTCTTCCCCTAGTGACCCCCCCTCCCCGGTGACAAACCACATTAACTCTAGCGACGCTCCCTCTCCCCCCTGCCAGAGGGCCCCTACAACGCCATTCATGACTACTGCTCCTGTGCAAATTAGGGCTCCACTGTCGTACCGCCGCCGCCGGTATGTCCATTTTACCCTAATTTTGGTTTGCTATTAATGTATTTAACTGTTAATGTATAGTTACATGAACATACATAAAATTATGCACTGGTTTGGGTATTCATGAGGATTTTAGGTTGTTAATTGAGCATTTCTGATTGTTAGACTAAGTATTTGAGATTGTTGATTAAGATTTGTGACCTAATTGGATTGAGATATGTGACTTAATTTCATTTTTATAGTTAATGGCATACCAAATTAGGTAATTAAATATTCATTTTCATTTTTTATAGTTAATTGCATATTAAATTAGGTAATTAAACATTTATTTTCATTTAAGAAACACCATTATATTGGTGTTCTGCTTGCTTGGAAATTGATTAAATGAGGATATTTTATAGTCTATTCAGACTCATTTTGGTTTAAACATCAATATGGCACGTAGTGTGCATCTTTCTCAAGTAAGCCAAAATTAACTATTTGCACATCACATTAGGTAATTAAAATTCAATATAGTTGCTTACGAGTTAGGTTACTGTTCAATCTTGCCATTAGAATTCTCCATGTACTTGAGCTTGAGCCTGTTTGGTAATTTAGTTTTAAGATTGGGAGGTTGAAATGTTTTTTTAGTTTCTTATGAATGAAATGTTTTTTTAGTTGCTTAGTATCAAATCATGCTGAAATTTTGCTACGTGGTTCTGGAATAACGTTTATGAGTTGTAAAACTAATGTGACCTCCTTGATCTCGCAAGTATTTATGAATGAAATGTGAATTTGGCGTTTCGTGTCTATTTACTTCATGACTAGGGCACAATTCTATGACTGTCGCTTCAATTCAAAGTTTCACATGCTCTAAGTACTTTTGTTGTTGCTCTTGCTCTTGATTGTATTAACTCTAATTCACCCTAATTTAACCTAGTTAACCCCAATCAATCCTAATTAATCTTGATTAATTGTAATTAACTCTAATTGATCCTAATTAACCCTAAGTAACCCTGACTAAACCTAAATAACCCTGATTAACCCTAAGTAAAAATAACGAACCCCGATTAGACCTAATAAGCCCCGATTAACCCTTCATCAACCCTGATTATCCCCTAACACATCCCTAGTTATAATTGACAACCTTCATTGATATTTTCATCTGACTTCTTTGTGTTGGAACAAATGCACGTAAAATTCAGAAAATAATAAACAATAATACTCGAATTAGTATAATGAAAGAACCAAGGCTTAGAGGCGCGTAAACGCTTCTTGAAGATAATTGAAGCCTCTCCCACGTGCAAACGGAAGACTAACTTGCAGCTCTATCTTTAGGATTCAACCAAGCCCAGATTCACTGTTCATCCAAGAGAGTTGCACTTCTCTACAATGGATCGTGTATCCACCTCCGATCTATCAAGCTTAAGTTTGAAACAAGTTTTTTAGATCAAGTATTTTCTTTTCTCTCAAGTGAAGATGGTATCTCTTTTCTTGTCTGTTCACAACTTCCAACCCTTTACCCCCTTTCAATAGTGGTTGAAGAATATATGTTCTCTGAACCTTATCAAGTTCTTTGAACCATTTTAATTCAAGATTCATCAATGAATCTTATAAAATACAATGAACTAAAAGATAGGTTAATCTTATATAAGGAGTATACATGAACCTAAGTTCATGAATCGTCAAATTCATTTACAAAAATAATGTTCAAAGAATAAAACCATTTAGAAAATTAATGAGTCTCAAGTTCATGGAATTTATCTTTATGAAAGCTAGAGTTCAATGAACTTTATTTTATTTTTAAATATAAATTGTCAAATTTGAAACACATTTCTAGCAAACCCCACTTGTTTCAAAATTTTAAAAGATACGCTTGATCGGCACAGTCATGTACATCAGCAAATGGTACCTTTTGGGTTTGAACCATTACCTAGTAAAGTATTCCTTGATTCATCTAGGAACTTAATGGACAAAGCCTTGAATTAAGAACCATGTTAACAAATTAGAAATACATCACATACACTTTTGTTTCGGAGATGAAGTACTAAAGCACGGACATTATGGCACATTGTCTTGATCCCAACACTCTGAGTGATCTAAGGATTATAAAGCCTTAATAATCCTATAGGAAGCAGCCACACTTCCACACCCAGATTGGTGAATCCATCAAAGGTGACCTTGCACACCCCAACACAATGTTTATGGACTCATTAAGAGAACTAAGTCTCAACCTCCACTTAAACAAGGTCATTCGGTGAATCTATCAAGAGCTATCCTGCTAGCCCCAACCAAAACCCACTGGTCTATAGATTCATTAAGAGATATAATCTCAACATCTATATCATGCAAGAACATGCACATACATCATAAGGAGGGCAGAATGAAAATTCATTTCATTATGTGCATCACTAGTTGTCACATTACTCATTTTTTCCATTCAAAACCCATGATAAAAATCAACTGGGTTGGGTATCCATAATGTACAACTTAAAAATCAAAAGGCTTTAAACCCATCCCCCTCGATGTCTCAGACACTAAATCTCTTCCCAAGCCTTTTGACAAAGGATTTGCTAAATTCGACCTTGATTTCACATACTGAATGGACATGATTCCATCAGCCAGGATCCTCCGCACATGATTGTGCTTTAGACGAACTTGTCTAGATTTGCCATTATAGCACAACTACTTGCCCGAAGCAAAGCAGCCTTATTATCACAATATATTGTCAAAGGCGGGACTGGTTTACTCCATATAGGAATATCAACCAAAATGCTTCTCAGCCAATCAGCTTCCTCTCCAAGAGAGGATAAAGCAATAAATTCTGATTCCATGGTAGAGTGAGTAATACAGGTCTGCCTCTTTCATTTCTAAGAAATCGCAGCTCCACTCAACAAAAATATCCATGCAGTCACAAATATAGAATCATCTTTATCATAATTCTAAGTGGCATCACTATAGCCCTTAATAACAACTGGGAAGCTACCATAATGCATACCATAGCTCGTAGTACCCTTTAGGTACCTCAGAACTCGTAATAGAGCATTCCAATGCTCTTTTCCTGGATTACTGATGTACTTACTCAGAGTGCCAATAGGATAAGCTATATCGGCCTTGTACAACACATGGCATACATCAGACTGGCAACAACCTGGGAATATTCAAGCTGATTTAATAACTTGCTCATTATCACGTACCAACTTGACACTCGGGTCAATAGGAGTAAGAGCAGGATCATCATCATAATGATTGAACCTTCTAAAGATCTTCTCAATATAACTTGATTGTGTAAGAACAATCCCATGATGAGATCTTATGATCTTGATTCCAAGAATCACATCAGCCTCTCCAAGATCCTTCATACTGAAATTTGAAGTAAAAAGTTCTTAGCTTCATTAATCCTATCGATGTCAGTGCCAAAGATGAGCATAGCATCAACATATAGGCATATTAGAATACCAGAACCAGCTCTGAATTTGCTGAATATGCATATATCTCCTCCATTGGCAACATAGCCATTAGCAAGCATTACGCTTCTAAATTTCTCATGCCATTGCTTAGGAGCTTGTTTCAAGCCATAAAGAGATTTCAATAGCTTGCAAACTTTATGCTCTTGTCCAGGACTGATAAAATCCTTCTGGCTGCTCCATATATACTTCTTCCTCTAGATCACCATTGAGGAAGGCTGTCTTAACATCCATCTGGTGAATAACCAGATTATGAATAGTAGCCAATGCAATAAGAGGTTTGATGGAGGTGATATGTGCAACCGGAGCGAATGTATCAAAATAGTCAAATTCTTTTCTTTGCTTGAACCCTTTAGCGACCAATCTAGCCTTATACTTGTCCAACGTGCCATCCGGTTTGATCTTTCTCTTCAAGATCCATTTCCAACCAATAGGTTTACAACCTGCTGGAGGTTCAACCAAGATCCATGTGTTGTTGGACATAATCGAGTGCATTTCATCATCAATAGCTTCACGCCAGAAAGGTGCGTCATTGGAAGACATAGCCTTCGTATGTGTATTAGGGTCCTTATCCACTATTAGAGTACAAAAATTAGGTCCAAAGGATTTTGGTGTAGCAACCCTTAAACTTCTTCTAAGTTCGACTCTTTCTGGTTAATCTGAGGTCTTCCGCTTTAAACTAGTTGAGGAGTCACTTTCAACTCTTTTATCTTTCTTTGGAAATATATTCTCAAATAAATTTTTGTCGACTTATTCGATCCTAGTATGAGGAAAAGGTGTCTCCCAGTTCAAGAACTTATAATCTTCGGAGTATCTTTATCAGGAAGTCGAACATGTGCAAAACAACCCCATACTCTGAAATATGATATGTTTGGTTTTCTGCCATTCTAAACTTCATAGGGTGTCAGATTGTTCTTCTTCTGAAAAATCTTATTCAAAGTGTGACAAACTGATAACAAAGCATCCATCCACAAATTTTCTGTTAGTCCGGAACTGGTTAGCATAAAATTGATCATCTCAATCAAAGTTCTGTTCTTTTATTCTACAACACCATTTTGTTCCGGTATATATGAAGCAGTTAACTATCTAACAATGCCATTCCTTTCACAGAAATCATGAAACTCAGATTTCATGTATTCACCTCTTCTGTCTGAGCGCACAATCTTGATCGTGGAGTTTAACTTATTTTCAACTTCTGCTTTATATGCCTTAAATTTTTCATAAGCTTCGTCTTTAGATCTCAAAGGATAAACATAGGCATATCTAGAATGGTCATCAATAAAGGTAATAAAGTAACGTTTACCACATCACGAAATGAAGTCTATATCACAAATATTTGTGTGAACCAATCCAAGAAGACTAGAGGTCCTTTCAACTGATTTGAAGGATTTTTTTGGTGATCTTGCACTTGTTACAGATCACACGATGATCATCATGTGTTTTATCACATTTTCTTCTAAGCCCTTCATTTACCATGCGACCAATAGAATTATAGTTCACGTGACCCAACCTTTGATGCCATAATTCGAAAGACTCAGCAATATAGGCAGAAATAACTTTATTTTCAACACTGAGCTTAAACATGCCATTTAAAGCATATCATTTGCCGACAAACATATCATTCTTTGACAAGATGAATTTGTCAGCTTCAAAGACCATCTTGAAACCATGCTTGGATAGAAGAGCTCCAAAGACAAGATTTTTAGGAATATCGAGAGCATGAAGCACATCTTTCAAGGTAATAACTTTTCCAGAAGTAATCTGAAGTTCAACTATACCTTTTCCAATTACCTTGGCAGATGAGGAGTTACCCATATACATTACCATGCCATCCGCCACTAGTTTATAGTGTTTGAAGAGATTCTTGTCTCTGGCAATATGACGAGAAGCACCAGTGTCAACCCATCATTCAGTTTTATTTCCTACCATGAAACTTTCAGTCACAACTGCAACAAGATCATTGTTGTTTTCTTTTCTATTTTTCTTCTTGTCACTTCCATGCTTGAGTTGATAGCAATCTTTGGCAAAATGACCAATCTTGTGACAGTTATAGCATTCCTTGTTCTTTGCCTTAGGATTTGAGCTTGAAGGCTTGAAACCTTTGGAGTTCTTTGGCTTAAAAAATTTGTTCTGTTTGTGCCTTCCAGAATTTTTCTTCTCATCCTTGTCTACAACAACATGAGCTTTGACAACTGTTTCCTTCGCAGGCTCCTTCTCACAATTTCTAGTTTCTTCCTCAATATGCAAGTGTTGCATAAGTTAATCCAAGGCAAGATCTTCTTTCTCGTGTTTTAGTTTGTTGCGGTACGCTTTCCAGGTTGGTGGAAGTTTAGCAACAATAGCACCTACATGGAAATTCTCGTCAAGAACCATACCTGCGGCACATATGTCATTAGCAATCAATTGCAACTCACGAACTTGAACAGAAACAGGTCTATCATCAGTCATCTTGAAGTCCATGTAATTCGAAACTAGAAATTTCTTTGTACTTGCTTCCTCCGCTTGGTTGACTGACTTTAGAGTATCCCACAACTCTTTTGCAGTCTTACTCTTTTTGGAATATTGATCATAAAAGGAATCGGTCATTCCGCTAAGGATGTGATTTCTGCAAAAGTAGTCATCATCATTCCACTTATCAATCTGATCATCGATTGCTTTCACTTGGTCGGACGAGGACTCTTCAATTGGAAGTGTTGGACATGGTTGAGTTAGCACATAAGCTAACTTAAGTTGACGAAGGAAACACTCCATCTTAGTTTGCCATCTCTGAAAGTTCTTTCCATCAAAAAGCTTGAAATTCGGGTGATTAGTCTTAATAACTCTATTCGATGAAATAGCCATGAGAGAAAACTATCTTCAATTTGTTGGAACAAATGCAAGTAAAATTCAAAAAATAATAAACAATAATATCCGAATTAGTATAATGAAAGAACCAAGGTTTAGAGGCGCGTAAACGCTTGTTGAAGATAGTTGAAGCCTCTCCCACGTGCAAACGGAAGACTAACTTGGTAGCTGTATCTTCGGGATTCAACAATGGATCGTGTATCCACCTCCGATCTATCAAGCATAAGTTTGAAATAAGTTTTTTAGTTCAAGTATTTTATTTTCTCTCAAGTGAAGATGGTATCTCTTCTCTTGTCTGTTCACAAATTCCAACCCTTTACCCCTTTAAATAGTGATAGAAGAATATATGTTCTCTGAACCTTATCAAGTTCTTTGAACCATACTAATTCAAGATTCATCAATGAATCTTATAAAATATACATGAACCTAAGTTCATGAGTCTTCAAATTCATTTACAAAAATAATGTTCAAAGAATAAAACCATTTAGAAACTTAATGAGTCTCAAGTTCATGGAATTTATCTTTATGAAAACTAGAGTTCAATGAACTTTATTTTATTTTTAAATATAAATAGTCAAATTTGAAACACATTTCTAACACTTTGTTGCCCTAACAAATAGCATTCTGACTACTATGGTACTACACTAGGGTTACCGAATATAACAATTATCAACTCTCTGAGGTTTGATCGTAAGAAGTGAACTCTAAGTGTGGTTCTTGTACTATAAGTATTTTGCTGAGATAAGCTCAGAACTGAGCTACATCTTTGCGGTTGGGGAGGAACTTTAACGTGACAAACTAGGCTGGCATTTTATAGCTTAAGGGCTCCGTTAACAGTACATTTTGTCGGGCGAAGCGATAATAGAACGTGAAGTTCTGTACAATTTCCTTAGTAGGAAGTAGTACTAGAAGAAGGGTAAATAAAGTACTCGTGGTATGTAGAGGTGTCAAATGGGCCGGGCTTGGGTCAGCCCAGCCCAAGCCCATCGGGCCTCCAGCAAATTGGGCCGGGCCTGGTTCTGGGGATATCTGGGCCCTGTCCAAGCCCTAGGCCCAACATTTAGGGTCGGGCTTGGGCCGGGCCCGGGCCTAAATTTTTAAAATTTTTTTTGGCATTTTCTTGTTATTCAAGGTAAGGGTTTTAATTATGGTAATTTGTTGTTATTGTTTAAGCAAATTGTACTCTAGGCATGTCCAATATTCATAATTTAACGAACTTAATCTTTATCCTTTTATTTCATTATAAATCATATACATTGAAGATAAATGTGTTTATAGGCCCTCCTCCTTTTATCCGGCCGGACTTGGGACCGGCTGCTTGTAAACAAACAGGCAAAGTTACCTTTTTTTTTATATATACGGAAAAATATCTATCTTGCTTGTAAAAATTTATTATATTATATATATATATATATATATATATGAAAAAAATATATTTTGTGAGAAATTTTATTCTTAAAACTTAAGAGAAGAAAAATAAAAAGAAATTACCTAATCATCCGGAAGTACTTCAATATCCGAGTCACTGCTCTTCCTATCATCAATCGGTTTATCTTGCTCGCGGTATTTCGCATCAAGATAATCCTTCCAACATACACATAGCTCGAGCGACTCGGGGTTAAGACGACTCCTCCTGTCATCCAAAACCCTCCCGCTCGCTGAAAATGCCGACTCTGAAGCAACCGTGGAGGCTTGCACTGGCAGTACATCCCGTGCAATTTGGGCTAAAGTTTTATACATGTTTTGATTTTGTTTCAAAAAATTTAACAAATTAAAATTAACCTGTTCTTGCATTGATAAATCAGAATAATGATCAGTATTTGAATATACACCAATCTCATTAAAAGAGAAAAAAGTAGACGAACCTGCCGAATTAGAAGTACCTTCACCTGGTAGTTGTCTTGCTACTAGATGTTCAAAGCCCTTAAGGTATGGCGCATAATACCTCTCAGCAGTCGATGATGAAGCTCGTCCGCGCACGTCAGCAGAATTACGATAGAGGTTGAACAGTTCCTCAAATGTCTTGCTCACTTTCGCTGTGAGTGCGGTTGTATCCTCGACTGGGTAGCACATTAATATCGATATCTCTTGTATCGAGACGTTCACGCCATGCAACTTTAACCTAGGATCTAAACAAGTAGCAACAGCAAAAATAACAGGCAGTTCACTCCAATATTTATTAAACTTTTTATCCATCACTTTTACTATTTCCTTAAAGGGTCCTATATATCTCCATTTTGTTAACATTGTAGCCATCTTGAGAATTTCTATTACAGCGAGAGGAGAGGTGGGATAGTACGTACCAGACAATAAATTGGTAGACGTGTAAAATACCTCCAAAAATTCAGCTAGGTATGTGGCCATCTGCCATTCCTCTTGAGTTGGCAAGCCGGCTGGGAACTGGGTTAGTAGAAAATGCGTATAGACTTCTCTGTATGCCAGAATGTGTAAAAGCATATGGTATGTAGAGTTCCACCTGTGGACCACATCTGTAACTGCTCTCCTGCGAGGCATATTATATTCAACACACAACGTTTTAAATTGTTGTGTTCTCGGACTCGAACTATTAACATACGCTGTCATACCCCTCATTTTGACAAGAATATCTCCTGCAGCAGCTAAACCATCTTGAACAATTAAATTAATTATATGACAAACACAACGAACATGAAATAATTTACCATAAAGTACAAGTTTGAGGCTCTCCTGTAAAGCATCAACAGCAGCTGTATTGTTAGAAGCATTATCAAAACTAATACTCATAATCTTATCCTTTAATTTAAACGTGGTACATGCTTTTAATATAATAGTAGCAATGTTCATTCCATCATGCGGATAAGGAAAGAGCTCGAAAGCGATGATTCTCTTGTGCATAATCCAATCTGCATCAATCCAATGGGCGGTCACACAAGTATAACTAACAAAAGTAAACGGAGATTGCCAAATATCAGAAGTAAGACTAACTTTACCGTCAAATTTATCGAAATAATCGATCAGGCGTGCTTTAGCAGCATTATACTGTCGGAGTGCATCGGATCTAGTTGTGTTTCTATGAACCTTTTTGTACAAAGGTTGAACGTATGTGTTCATATATCTAGAGTGCTTAGCATTATCGGCAAAAGAAAAGGCTTGTTCATCGTGAATAACAAATTCAGCGAGACCGTCTCTTTGCTCTCGCTGATTATAAACAAATAACTTACCGTCAAAAGATAACTGCGTTTGGGTAGGTTCGACGTGGCCTTGTCGAGGTGCACACTGAGGGTAATGCCTGTTAAGATGTCCATTACCACTACCAGACGAAAATAATTTAGCACAGTACTTACATCGAGCTTTTCGGATGCCGTCCACCGTAACTACATCAAAATGATTCCAACACTCGGCTTTCCTTTTTTTCCCCTTTTGGACTTCTGGCTCATTACCGGAGGCATTGCTCGGCCCTTCTTCATCATGACCAGGCATAGGGTTAAGATTATGCCACGGAGTAGTAGCTTCGCCAACCGAGCTGCGTCCTTGACTATAATGCGGGGGGTCTTGATCAGGCGTGTATTCAAAATCTGGAATGTTTTGATTGAACTCCCAATTGGCTTGGGTATCTATCATCATACAGCCTGTACTCATTCGTCCAGGAACGAATGGTTGTGGTGGTGCTTGGATTGGTGTTTGTGATGGGTGGTGGTGCTTGGATTGGTGTTTGTAATGGCCGTGGTGCTGGCACTGTGCTGGTGGTGTTTGTGATGATGATGATGTTTTTCGTGATGATGATCCACGCTTCAGTTTCTTCAATAATCCAGCCATATTTGACACTAAATAAAATTAGTAAGAGTAACTAAATACACAAGTATAAGAGCAGTAATTAGAAATAACAATTAAAAGAATTAAAGAGTAACAAATGAATCACTGAGGGTAATTCGAAATTGGAGAGAGTTAGTAATTAAAAAAAATTAGTAATAGTAATTGATAAATATAAAAATTCACTAATTACTAATTACTAAACAAAAGAATTAGAGAGTAACAAATTAATAAGAAGAGTGATTAGTAATTAAAATTTAGCAAAAGTAGTAATTAGTAAACAAGAGTAATAATATGCAAGAGTACTAATTAGTAAATAAGAGTAGTAATTAGTAAGAGTAGTAATTAGCAAGAGTAGCAAAGCTTGTAGAAATGTAGAATGTTTATATAAGAGAGAGTAAGAAGATTTGTGTGAAAAATTAGAGAGAAATGGTGTGAATTTATAGATTTTTTAAACTTCACAAAAGACCAAAATACCCTTAAAAACTATCCGTTTATAGTTGTTGGGGAGGGTAAGAGTGTAAAAACCTTAAAAGAGTTGAAAAAATATACTTTGACCAAAATACCCCCCAAAGTAACCGTTATTTTGCTGTTGGGGGAGTAAAAATAAAATTTAGGGGGGAAAAGGAGAATAAAGCCGTTGGGGGGAAGGGGGGAGGGAAATCAGATTTTCAAAAGTGAAGAGGGGGGCCAGAACCGGGCCAAACCGGGACGGGCCAGACCCGGGCCAACCCGGGTCAAACCGGGCTTTTTCCGGGCCGTTCTTCAGGCCGGGCCTGGCCCGGGCTTTTTTCAGGAAAATTCAGGCCTGGCCCAGGCCCTAAGCCTAAAATGGCCGGGCCAGCACTGTTCATGTATGGGCCGGGCCGGGCCGGGCCACCCGGCCCACTTGACAACTCTAGTGGTATGTAAGTAGCAAAGAGCACGTTGGTGGGGAAGTTTGGTATCTGTTTATGTTATCTTGTAGACAAATGAGAAAATTGGGAAGTCGGTCAAAAGCCCATGTGCGACTTAGAGTAAACTGAAAGGATCTTTGGATTTGGTCGTTCAGCATGTAGCCTTCATGGCCTTTGTCTTTTGAGTCTCAAATAAGTTGAAGATATTTGTTATAGATTTGCTGTTCTGGCATTGACTCATCAGTTTGATCTAAAATTCACAGCTAGCCGTATTTTATGCATTTCTTTAGTGCATATACAAATAGTTGCTCTCAAATCATGCTGCAAGACAGCTTTGACATCTAGCGCGATAGATTGCTGTCTACTATAATGAGGCAAATTAGTTGGTGAACTTTATTATGGACGGACGCCGTTTGATCAAAATTTTATCTCACTATAGATTGAGTTTTGAAAACCACAGTGGAAACAGTATATAAATATTCTGGGATAGCGTTGCATGATACTAATAAAGGACCATTGGGAATATAAAATACTGAATATAAAATACCGAAATTGTGGATTCCCTCACCTCCAGATGAGTGTTTCTTCTAAGGAAGTTGATTTTGTTTTTTCGTCAATTTTTATGTTTGCACATTCATATGTGCTTGTATGTACTTTGTTTGTCATTAAAAATTGTCTCTAGTGCACATTTTGGTGACAAACAATATTATAATAAAAATGATATTATAGAAATTAAACGTTGCTTGGCCCTAATTATTGTTAGTTACACTTTTAAATTCCATTTCATTAACCTTTACAGACAGACTGTTCAACAACAAAGTTTGGACTATTAGTTCTTTTTTTTAAGAGTATCATAAGATGGTTAACTGGATGTGTCGTTACCCATATATAGCCACGATTATTGTCAATGAATGGTATAGATGTAAGCTACAATCATGATGGCAATCAAAGTTCTTATTTTGATTGTTGTCGTAATAAATAATAGTGATTACTATTTATTTAAAGCTAAATCCCATTTTCTTTTTTCTTTTTCGAAGTTGTTACATCTAAATGTTAGATATGGCATCGTGTCAAACATAAATTTGCTTGACAATTAACACTGCTGAAATCAAGTTAGGATTGAGTATTGAACTTGCATGTGGTACTAGTTAATAATTATTTATGTAGCCCCATCTCAGGCATGGAGTAGCAGAAGTCTATTGAGGGCTAAGAGATAAAAACTTTAGGCTTCGTTTGACAAAAAAAAAAATTTGGTTTTCAGTTTTTAAAGAGCAGTTTTTTAAAGAGCAGCTTAATTTTTTTTTTTTATAAAAACAAGTGGGTGTTTGATAACCCCTTTTTTTTTTGAGGTTTTTTTTTTGGTGTTTGGTAACCCTTTTTATTTTGACTTTTTTTTTTTGGTGGTTTGCGGTGGCGGTGGTGGGGCGTAGCGGTGGTCGACGGTGGTGGTGGTGGTGGCCGACGGCCGGAGGTGGCTGCCGGCAGTCACCGGCGGTGGTGGCCGGCGGCCGGAGGTAGCTGCCGGCAGTCTCCGGCGGTGGTGGCCGGCGGCCGGAGGTGGCTGCCGGCAGTCACCCGGCGGTGGTGGCTGCCGGCGGCCGGCGATGGTCGCCGGCGGCCGTGGCTGCCGGTGGTCGCCGGCGGCCGGGGGTGGCTGCCGGCAGTCTCCGGCGGTGGTCGCCGGCGGCCGGAGGTGGCTGCCGGCAGTCTCCGGCGGCCGGAGATGGCTGCCTACAGTCTCCGGCGGTGGCTGCCGGCGGCCGGAGGTGGCTGTCGGTGGTCGCCGGCGGCCGGAGGTGGTTGTCGGCAGTCGCCGGCGGCCGGAGGTGGCTGCCGGCGGCCGGCAGTCTCCGGCGGTGGTCGCCTGAGGTGGCTGCCGGCGGTGGGAGGGTGGTGGTGGTCGAAAAAAAAACCAAAAGTGAAAAAAAAACCAGTTTTTGGAGTTTTTTTTTTTACTCTGCAGTTTAAAAACTGGTTTTTTAAATTGAAAAAAAAATGGTTACCAAACGCTCCTTTTTTTTTCAGTTTTTAAAACTGAAAAAAAAAGAGGGAAAAAAAGAGTGTCAAACGGGTGACCTTCAGTTCTTTTGCAGTAATGTAAAATTCTTTAGCCAAATACTTCAGCATTCCCCAGACTTCAACGTGTGACCTTACACAACCCAAGGGGTGGTGGAGATGTATGTACGTATGCATGTATGTATGCATGTATATACGATTTTGTTAACCATTCAAGTAAGTGCACTTGCCATGTCAGGCAAGATTCGCGCGCACGTGTGTGTATATGTATACACACATATATATCACCTGTATTGGTATGATTAAGTGTTTCCAAAGCTTTGTGTTTTTTAGTAATGTTATTTCCCTTGCTTAAGTCTTTTGATAAACAGAAGGTATCGCCATG
Organism: Escallonia herrerae; assembly: GCA_033070095.1. Lineage (NCBI taxonomy): Eukaryota > Viridiplantae > Streptophyta > Magnoliopsida > Escalloniales > Escalloniaceae > Escallonia > Escallonia herrerae. The sequence continues at coordinate 227,718 of JAVXUP010000333.1, read as the reverse complement.
GAATGCTTTTATGATTAACAGTTATGATCCCTAGTTTAGATGCAAGAAAGGGAAATATTTGGTTATTGGTTGTTAAGCCCCACATCAAATGGGAGAAGATAGATTTTGGGTCCTTTTCAACTGGACGGAATGTTGACGTGCAATACTGTTGCTAGTCATCGCTCCTGCGTTCATAATAATAACTATCTCGAGAAGAGATTCCGACTACAAGTCAGTGAGACCAAACGATGACAGCCAAAAGCGATCTGGACATCCATCCTGAAAGGATGGATGGTCCAGATCTTTTTTTTTCAAAAGCTGTCAATCGTCCGCTACACAGTATAACGGACTAATCTTTTTATCAAATTTCCCCTCCACCTTCGTTCGCTACACTGTATAGCGAACGACTTTTTTGTCCTGACATGTATCAGTCAAAAAGTAGTATGCTACATTGTGTAGCAGACGACTTTTGACTGACACATATCAAACTAATGTCCCATCAGTTCTGTTCCCCACGACTGTTACTTTGTCCCCATCCACAATGTCCGCTTCTTAATGTAGCGGACTTGTAAATAGTGTCCGCTGCATTATATGGAGGACTATCTATATATATACACAAGAACCTAACTTCGAAACTCTTCTCCGTTCTTTCTATTCATAAATTTTTTCAGCGGCGTTGGCAAGCAGATCTGTGTAATTTCTTCCCAAGAAGTCCTTTAATCATCTAATTAATCACGTAAGTTCACAAACTAATCCTTTATTTGTTCATAATCTAGAGTTATGATGAGTATTGCGTTTTATGCATGGTTTTGATTATGTATAGAGCATGTGCTAGAGTTGATATATATATATATATATATATATATATATATATATATATATATATATGGGAGTTGATCCGTTGATAGCACTAGCAACTTAACCCAAGTTGCTAGCACGATCTGGCCGTCCACGGCCGAGAATGGACTGCCAGATCGTGCGCCACTCCCAGTATTTTTTTCACCCGTCCGCTACATAATGTAGCGGACGGTAAATTATCATCCGCTATATTATGTAGCGGACGGGTGAACAACGCTAGCAACTTGCTAGCGCTATTAATGGATCACAACCCTATATATCTATATATATATATATATATATGTGTGTGTGTGTGGGGGGGGGGAGCTGAACCGTTGATAGCACTAGCAAAATAAGAGAAGTTGCTAGCGCGATCCTGTCGTCCACGCGCAATCTGTGGACGATCCAGGTCTTTTGTTTACGTTTTTTTAAGTCCGTCCACTACATAATGTAGCAAACGACTTTTTGACAAAAATACCCTGCAGTTTAAAAAGAGCCCATCCGTAACATTATGTAGCAGACAAATCTTTTTAGCCTTTTTCTCTTTCTCTCTCCTTTCCCTCATTAATACTCTGACATTCTTTCCTTTCTCTCATCATTTTTTTCTCTTTCTCTCTCCTTCTCTTATTAATTTTCTGACTCTCTCTCTCCTATCTCTTTGAAATACATCTGGGTATAGCTTTTTTCTTGTTTCGATCCTTCTCATCTGAGTAGTTAAAAAGAAGAAATGGGTTCAAGAAGTGGAAGGAAACAGAGGTTGTGCTCCCCTGTAGAGTTAAGTCCACTGATGGAAGGCCCAGACATGGAAATGCAAGATTATTTAAGAGGCAACTTGAAAAATGAGAATTCATGGGAAGTCATACGAGAATGGTTCATGGGTCAAATGGGTTCCAACATGCTAGCCCTAATTTTCAGGATTGGGGTCAAATGGGTTTTGAAATCTCAAGAACTGTAAGCTCTTACTCAAGGTACATGGCCACTGGTTCATTACATGACTTAAGACAAAAGGAGAGAGACAGGGCCTGATTCATTCTATGAGAGAAAGAAATAGGTATCCATCATCCGCTACATTATGTAACGGATGGGTTCCAAACCATTTTTCAAGCTTGATCTCCGGTCCACAGCCTGCTGATCTTCACCTCCAAATAGCAGAAGGGTTAGGTACCGTTTGTAGAAGCTGAAAATCTTGACAATATCTTCCCACTGTTTCATATTTTCCTTCTTTTATATCTGCATAAATCCTTCCTCCTTCCACCTTCAGTTTCCTTTCAGCCTTTGATGTCATAATCTCATAATAGCCATCCTTGTCACCAATAAGCCAAGAAATGTACAAGGAAGTATAGAAGGTTTCCTCAAAATCTCTTATATTCCCTTCTTGATCAAGTTTTGCCAACTGGGTTTTTGTATATCTGCTCGAACAACAGCCTCCTATGTTTGCAATCCAGTTGGAACTGTCAAGGTTTTAAACAAAATTATGCTCAAGAGAGAGAAAGAGAGGAGAGAGAGAAAGAAAGAGCACAGAGAGAGAGAGAGGAGAGAGGAGAGAGAGAAGAAAAAGAGTCAGAAAATTAATAAGAGAAGGAGAGGGAAAGAGAAAAAAAAAATTATGAGAGAAAGAAGAGAGAAAGGAAAGAATGTCAGAGCATTAATGAAGGAAAGGAGAGAGAAAGAAAAAAAAGGCTGAAAAGATTTGTCCGCTACATGATGTTGCGGATGGGCTCTTTTTAACTGCAGGATATTTTCGTCAAAAAATAGTCCATGACATTATGTAGCGGACGGACTTAAAAAAATGTAAAAAATAGATCTAGACCGTCCACTGACCGCGAGTGGACGGCCAGATTGCGCTAACAACTTCTCCTATTTTGCTAGCATGTCAGCATGTGAACTTATGTGAGCATATGCTAGCATTGTATGTATTATGCATATACTAGCGTTGTATGTATCATGCATGTGCTAGCGTTGTATGTATTATGCATGTGCTAGCGTTCTATGTATTATGCATGTGCTAGCGTTGTATGTTTACGAGCGTTTGATAAAAGGTTCCAAACTTGTCATTTTTTTGTAATTTCAGTTGCAAAAAATGGACTTTAACCCTGGACCAGAAGATCCCTCCATATTATACGACCAAGCAAACCATATCAGTACGCTCATATGGGATGGTGAAGTAAGATACTTATTTTATCAACTTTCTTATTCTTACGAACATTGTATACCGTCTGCTTTGCTTAAATTGTTTTCATTAATTCGTAGGAAAGAGCACTCTTCAACACAGTAGAAGTATCCGATAATTTCGCAGCCTAGAAATTGAACAAATACTAGAAAAAAATTACTGCATGGAATTGGATTTGAGATTCTCATGCATGGGCAGATCTTTCAACACCTTGACCGGCACTTAATAAGTGCCCTTGTTGAAAGGAGGAAAAATGAAACGAATATGTTTCACTTCCCTATCAGAGAGATGACAATTACCCTAGAAGATGTAGGGTTCATCTTAGGGTTACCAGTGACGGGGTGGCCGGCAATTGTTCATCCGTCAGAAGCAACAAATGAGAAAACCGCTAGGGACTTCTTTACTTCGATACCTGAGGATCAATTTAGCACTGGTGGGATAAAGCTGAAGTGGTTACTAAAGACCTACAGGGTTATGTTGAACAACTACATCGATGAAATGCTTGTGCTATACACACATGCTTTCCTCTTGTGGGCTCTTGTGGGTGATGGGGGCAATTCTATGCCCAATGACGTCAAAGAATACGGTCAGCGTCAAATATTTACTATTGTTGGGTAACTTGCGAGAGGTTGGGGATTGTGCCTGGGGTGCAGCAACTCTTATGTACCTGTACCGAGCATTGCACAAGGCAACGAGGCCCGACTCAAAAGTTATATGTGCATGTCTCTTGCTATTGCATGTATATCTTATAAATCTTGATTACGTTATCGATATTTTTTTATTAGTCGGTGGACAATAAATTTTGACGATACGATATATAATTTGTCTTTGTTCTTAGGTATGGCCTTATGAACACATTGCTACCAGCACACCCAGGTGTAGGGACGGAACCGACAATGTGTGGCCTCGATTGTGTGCTTGGGAGTACAGCCGTGGGGAGAGCCACTACCCGAGGAGAAAGGATCCCCATCACAACATTACGTACTATCGGGGGGAGTTCGAACCAGGCCAATGCGTTGGGCACCGTACAAACGCTTGGAGCAACGGTTGTGAGAGTCTTTCAGCTTCACGCTCTTCGGTTGCAACGCACACCCCTAATCCACTTTGAGGTCGGGGAGTGGCAGCTGCCAGATCACACAATGCGCCATTTTGATTGTCTACAAGGGTTGCCAGTCGATGCTCCAGATATGAGGGTTAACAGGAGCCCACCGGGTGTCGGACGGTTTGGCAAGGTGAATGTGCACGAATTGTGCGCGGCTGAAATTGAGGTTTGAAGCTCTTTGCAGGACACAGTGGTGGCCAATGCATTCGAGCTTGACCCCGTGATCAGCATCGAGCAGTACAACGAGGGGTACTACCGCATCACGCCGAGGATAGTAGCCCCAGTAAGGTTTGAATGCTGGGAGAAGTACCACCCTAAGGGTTAGATCGATGAGCGTATGGCGTACGATCTCGTAAGTTGCCCAATGAGTGCTTTTAATTGAATTTGATGATTCTAAGTATGTGTTCAAAGTTACTTACTATCTCTTTAGATGTAGGTCAATGCTTCGGTCCCCTTCTTCCAGAATTTAAGTTAGCGAAAGGATCTGGTGGATACAATGGGCGAGGATCCTTGCAAACAGGCTAATGCATTGGCGTTTGGCTGCCGGAATTTTTTGCCCCTTGTTTGGGACAACCTTCGAGCGTCAGCCTGGGAATGGGTTATCTGAGGTGGCAACCTCCCCATGTGAGCGAGGGATATGGTGATCCCTCAGGACAGACTTCGGGGGTGAGCAAGGGAGTTTGTGATCCCTCTGGAGCAAGAATGAGTGGTGCTTAGAGACCACCAAGCACCATGGGACTGGCTCAAGCATCGTAGGACGATTACAGTGTCCCCTCGCTTTCCTTGCTTCGGGACTCGAAACCCCTACCCCTCTAACAAAGTCAAGTCACACAAAATTAAGTTATTTTTTTTGGAAATAATTTATTGCGTTAAATATTTAGCGGCAAAAAACTATTTTTAGCGACAGAATATCCGTCGTTAAAGGTGAACTTTTAGCGATGAAAGTTCTGTCGCTAAAAGTCAAGCTATTTTTAATTTTTTTTTAATGCCTTAACCTGTAATTATAAATTGAAGTTCTTAACAACCATTCTCAATCCAGCAAATGCATATTAGGGTTAAATAATTACTGATCCATCAGCAATTGTTTAACCCTAAAACAAACACAATACATATATATAACTTTACAAATTGTATACTAATTGAAAAATAAAATGTACATATAGTTCAGGAGGGCGCGGGAGCCGGATACAATAGAGTAGGGGAGGGGAGAGGGGTACGAGCCAGGAGGGCACGAGAGAGGGATACAAATAGCTAGGAGGGGGCCTGGGGGTTGCCGAGTCCCAGATTTGGATCCTGCTAATCGTCCTCATGCATGAGGCATTCTGATCCTGATCCGACTCGGCATGTCCAGCAGCAGTGCCCAGGATGTAAAGTCACGGACACATTAATCTCGATAGCAATCGTATATAATGTGTTAGTAAATGTATATAGTGTTTGTATCTAATCATGCGCCCTGCTCTTCTTGAACACCTCCGTAGCAATGCGACGGATCTCGTCCTCGTCTAACGGTCGCTGCATAGTCGGTGCCTATGTATGTGGAAGGGCAGCGGGGGGTGGGGAAGCTCCTATCACGGCACATGCAGTCGTGCTAGGCAGGCCGCGTATGCAGCCTTTCGGCCTATTGAAGACCTCTGGTGTATCCAGCCATTGCTTTAATCCCCCAATACTCATACCCGTACTCATAGACGCTGATGGCTATGCGGACTACTACTCAAACTCCTAATCTGTTCATACGAGGCCTCCAAAACAGTGAATTAAAGATTTGAAAACATTAAAGCAACAAACATTGAATACAAAGACAAAAATTTAACTAATTAAACAAATTAACTTGAACTTACATCGATCCGCCGAGAAATATCTGAAACATAGTCCCGTGCCTGGTAAACATAGTCCTTATCCTTCTTCCTCACGAACGTCTCATTATACATCAGAGCCATGACCTTATCTGCCTCCAGGTTTAGAGTGCTCAACTGTATTCTTGTGTCGGATGACGTCATGAGCCACTGAACCCCCCCTGTGCATGGGATCTTTCTCATGTCTGTTCTCGGCCCCACTCCTACTCTTTGCCTCCTAGCTCGATCAGTCCTCACCAATCCTCCATCTGCCCCTATACAGATGGGATATCCAACGAGGGGGATATCCCTTCAATTTCTCCATCAAGGCACCCTCGAGCAGCATCTTCTTTGCCCGGTCCCGTGCGTTGTGCAGCCATCAACGATAATTTTTGCCGATATAGGCAAAAAAAGCCTGCAGCCCCAATGCCTACTGCTCAGGCGACTCAAACTCGAATCCCTCCTACAAGGCATCCAATTACACAATCAATATGATTAATTTAAATACTACATTTTAATTAAACAAATAATGACTGATTTATTGTACATGCCACTCCTCCCATAAGGACACCCTCGTTCCGGCATCCCAGTCCTTCCAGTATAGCCGTGGTTCAAAGAATAGGCCCTTCACAAGGACGTCAATCTTCATCTTTGCCTGAGTCTCCAGGATCCTGACAAAGAAATAAATAAATACATTAAATAAGTGAATCGTAATAACTATCAAAATTGAAGAACGTAAGTACTGCATGATGTGATTTTTTTACTTACCGGCCCTTTTTGGGTAAGAGTAACTCTCTATTTATGCTAGGGGTCGATACGTACCCCGCGTATCAGTTCACTGTCTCATCGAGATCCTACAAAATACCAACATTAATACAGTTCAAATATAATGTAAATATAAGGCTAGTATTATGACTAAACACCGTTATCAAATATACCTGAGGTAGAACCCACAGAAGAAGGAGAATCAACGTGCGTGTGGGAGGAATCGGCGTGGGGCTAGGGCAATGATTGGGGCTGGGGCCTTGTCTGCTGTATGTGAGCACTATGTGCCTCGTCATCAGTGGGCAATGACGACGTGGGAGCCATTGGGGAAGAGGCAGCTCGGCATCCACCCCGATCATGAATAGCCCGTAACCTATCCATAAGTGACTTCGTATAGATAAAGTGCAAAAAAATTAACACATTAAAAAAAATTATATCACAACATGTGTACAACACTATATGAACCGAGTATAAAAACACTACATGAACCAAGTATTAAAACAATGCATGTTACAACAATGCAAGTCAATCATTTTCATTTTAGGAATCATCATCATCTTCATCGTCAGACTCTCATCCTCTTCTTCGTGAGACTCGTCGTCCTCTTCATATTGTAATTCATCCTCTTCGTCAGTAGATTCAGCCACATCATCTTTAACACTTTTCACATATTATGCGTCATCATCTACGATTTCTTCTCCTGCATGAAGTGTTGGTTGAAGAGGTAGATCGTCCTCCTTGTTGTTCACCTTAACAGGTACCAAGACCGATGCTTGGTCGGCTTGAAAAGTGTCTACCTCACTGTCATATGCCATGGGCAATTTCTTGGACTTGATAACTGTATACCAATGAGATTTGGGATTTTTGACGTCCTTGCGTAAAAGACTTGTGCAGATTGACTAGCAAACACAAACGGCTCGTCTGATGCAAGTCTTGACTTCACATTGACATCTACAATCCTTGTGAGCTAACACAGATTCCTCTACTGCATGTGACATAGAACCATGTACACTTAAACATTACCAAGCAATTTTCGGAACCCAAATATGCTAGCTCAACAATCTCATCTAGCTCTCCATAAAAAAGTCCATGCAATTCTCGTCATAACAGTCGCCGTTGACCAAGACTCCACTGTTTTGAGTTTGTTTTGTTCGGTCATCATCTTTTACGTTAAACCTAAACATGTTGATGATATAGCCTCCATGACAGGATGCCTATTTATTAGGGCCTTGAGCTAGTAATTTCAAGCAGGAGGCTACTGGTTTATCCATCGACTGAACCTATTGTAGATGACAGTAAAAATTAAGGATAAATCAGTATACTAATAAACCACATAACTATATAAAGCACATAACTATATAACACATAATATGCTTTGGTTAAAAACTTACATGTCTTCTGAACCACTGTACAAATTGTGATTTTCGATGAGATTCAAGTCCAGCGTGATCAGTGATTAAAGATTCCACATCGAACTCACTGCAAACCAATATAGTTCGCTTATCACACATTTTTAATTATGTACATTAATTATTTTAAGACATTAACTTACTCAATGAATGCTGAAACTTCATCATAATTTAGAAGGGCATATATTATTGCAGCACTGTACTCTTCATCCGTTAGCCATCGAGTATAGGTTCATCCGAACGAACTACCTGACAGCTTGAATATTGACAATTGCCCTTCCAATTTTGTGTTGGCTCCAGGGTCATTTCGGCCTAGTTGATTTAACATTGTATCAACATCAAGCCCAAAATCTTAGCTAAAAAAGTTTACAAGCTTTTTCATTACGTAAGCCGCCATAATTGAGCCCTCAACATGAGCTTTATTACAGACTTTCTTTTTCAAATGGAACATGAACCTAAAAGTTTAACAAATAGAGTTAGGTGGAATATCAACGATAACATGTTTTGCATTAAGTGTAAACGAACAATTGTAACAAGTTTAAGGATTACCTCTTAAATGAATACATCCACCGATTTTGCACAGGTCCACCCATCTTAGCTTCATAGGCCAAGTGAACAGGCAAATGCCTCATTGAATCCAAGAACGAAAGTGGGAAGATTTTCTCCAGCTTGTAAATTGTCACCACAATGTTCTTCTCAAGCACCTCCATATTACTCACCCGGATTGTAGAAGAACATATATCTCGAAAGAAATGAGATAATTCAGTCAAAGTCTCGCATACAACCATTGGCAACAATCCCCAGAAGGCAATAGGAACGAATCAGTACATAAATACATGGCAGCCGTAACTCTTCATCCCTTAGAACTTGCATTCTGATACACTGCAGCAACGAGATATGTTGGACACAAACCCATCCAGAAGCTTCAAATTCACTGATAGACCTTCTCCACTCGTTTTTTGTCTAGACAGTAAGGTGCTTTCAGAAGTATCGTCCTCCGGCTAACTATCTGAGGATGCAATTCACGGCGTACACCCAACTGTTATAGATCCCTTCTCGTTTTAAGGTGATCTTTCGATTTTCCCTTGACATTTCACACTGTGTTGAACACATTATCGAAAACATTCTTCTCAATGTGTATCACATCCATGTTGTTTTGGGTAATGAATGTCCTCCAGTAAGCTAACTCCTATAAAATACAATGTTTTCTCCAGTTATGCTCTTTCCCATATCCTGGAATCTTTTGATCTCGCACACCCTTGTCGTATGGTATGTGATGCCAAGGAAAGTGGGTTCGCAGTCGACGTGGAGGTGCCACAAGGAATGCAGTTCGACTCGGATGCCAAGTGTGTTGATGTGAGACACAGCAAGGGCGGAGCAAGGGCAGAGACCAAGGGCTTCCCAGACAGAGCCAGAGGGTTGCAATGCTGTGAGGGCGATGGCGCAGGATGAATATACGACGACAGTCACAGTCTGATGCTTAGGTCCGAAGCCAGGGTCCTGTATGTTTCTCTCTATAGGATACTAGAGTGAGAAAGCGAAAGTGTTCTAAAAATATCCAATCGTCTAAATGAATTCTCAAGACCTCTATTTATAGAGGTTGAGATGATGATGTCGTCACGTGACATGTGGCACTCCTCGGGAGTGACGCGTCACCAAGGGGTCCACAGCTGCCGGTGCTCCACGGACTATCAAATAGCATATTCACCTGGCCTGCCCCGCACAGCGTCGCTCTGTCTGTCTGGAAAGACTGGCTCGCACAGTATCGGTGTGGCCAGAGAACCCCCTTAATCTAGCCTCCAATCCAAGCCCTTGTAGAGTCCCACAGGCCTGCCTGTGGTGGGGAAGACCCGACGCCCAACTGCCAGGCAGACTAGGTGCGATGCCCTCCGAAGACCTTCTCCCATCTCTGAGTGACCCGGGGCTCATAGTCCATAAAGGTGCCAAAGCAAGCCCCCAGTGTTGTAGCATGTAGGCCAGTCACGCAGGCACTCTGGCAGAGACAGTGTCCCAGAGGAGTCACCTATCCCTCCTGCGAAGGGTCCTCATTCCGGATGGAGCACTACGAACAGAACCCCCCAGAATGAAGACGACTATGGCTTTGTGGTAACGAGCCCATCCCGTGGCGGCGATGACTTTGTGGTAATGAGTCCATCCCACTACGAGGGGTCCTCGTGCCGGAACACTACGAACGGAGCCCCCCGTGATTGTGACGGCAATGGCTTTATGGTAACGAGCCCATCCCGTGACGGCGATGACTTTGTGGTAACGAGTCCAACCCACTGCGAGGGGTCCTTGTGCCGGAGCACTACGAACGGAGCTCCCCGGAATGAAGACGGCGATGGCTTTGTTGTAACGAGCCCATCCTGTGGCGGTGATGACTTTGTGGTAACGAGTCCATCCCGTTACGAGGGGTCCTTGTGCCGGAGCACTACGAATGGAGCCCACCCAGAATGCTGCACACTCTGGAGAGTGGGTCGAAGCATGTTCCACGTCCATGGCAGGGGCGCATGGTGTGGTGAATAAGCGTGATGCCCGAAGACCTGTATCATGATTGTGGCGCATGGGTGCGGCGATGAATGTCGCGGAGACAATACTTGGTGCCAGAGCACATGTCATGAGAGTGGTGCGGCGACGAACGTCGCGAAGCAATACTTGGTGTCGGGGGCACGTATCATGAAGATGGCGGACGGGCGCAGCGACGAACGTCGCGGAGCAATACTTGGTATCAGGGCACTTGTTATGAAAGTGGGGTGGCGACGAACGTCGCGAAGTCATACTTGGTGCCAGGGCATGTATCATGAAGATGGCGCACGGGCACGGCGATGAACGTTGCGAAGCAATACTTGGTGCCGGGGGCACGTATCATGAAGATGGCACACGGGTGCGGCGACGAAGGTCGTGGAGCAATACTTGGTGCTGGGGGCACGCATGATGAGAATGGCGCACGGGCGCGGCGATGAAGGTCGTGAAGCTATGGTTGGTGCCGGGGGCACGCATGATGTGAATGGCGCACGGGCGCGACGACGAACATCGCGGAGATATACTTGGTGCCGGGAGCATGTATCATGAAGATGGCGCAAGGGCGCGGAGATGGCGCACGGGCACGCGTCGGGCATCCCAAAGATTGGATTTGAGCTGAGTGTACCTTTCATAACAAGATCATGGATGCAACATGTAGTGATGACAAAGTTAGGAGTGATGGTATGCGGTCGTCGGATGACGGTCGTCACGAGGTTTATGCACGATAGACGTCGCCTGGTTGATGCACGACGGACGTCGCAAGGTTGATGCACGATGGACCTCGCGAGGTTGATGCACGACGGACCTCGTGAGGTTGAGGCACAACGGACATCGCGAGGTTCATGGACGACGAACGTCCCGAGGTTCACGAACGACGGATGCTGCAAGGTTGATGCACAACGGACGTCGCGAGGTTGACGGACGATGGACGTCACGAGGTTGGTGTATGAATGGACCTCACGAGGTTGATGCATGACGAACCTCGCGAGGTTGAGGGACGACGGATGTCGTGAGTTTGATGCACGACGAACGTCATGAGGTAGATGTACGAACCTCTGTAAACATCGCAGAGGTGCAAAGACTTGAGAAAATAAGTGCGCGCGGGAGGGGAGGCCATAGGCCAAGGATTGGGGGAAGGCCAAGGCCACCACCCCTGGGGAGGCCGAGGCCGACCCCTTAGGAAGGCCTAGGCCGACCCTAGGGGGTGGCCAAGGCCAATGACCAACTCCCATGCAGGGAGGCCAAGGCCACTCCCCCTTTGGGTAAAATTCGAGCATGCCGACGGAAGGTGTTTTGATGGACAATGGTAAATCCAAAAGTTACGTTGTGACGAGCGTGTCGACGTGAATTGTACCCACATGACGAACAAGGTGCCAAAGTCACATATGAAGTGTATGAAGCGAACAAAGCGCGAAAGGGACTTTGCGCGAAGAGTGAACAACCGGGGGGAAAGGCCAAGGCCAATACACCATGGAGGCCGAGGCTGACCCCCCATTGAGGCCAAGGCCGACCCCATGGGTTTGGCCAAGGCCTATGCCCTTGACCCCGTTGCGCCAACGGTCAATGTTTTTGGTGAAAAGGTGCTTAGGTCGTCGCGGTACGACGAACGTGGTACTGTGAGTCAAGGTAGCGTGAATTCATTTGTGACTGAGTCGCGCGTGAGGCGTGTGAGGCAAAGAATGCAAGTGACTTGGGCGCGCGCACTTTGTCCGGTTCAAAGCGTTGAATACTGTGCTTGTGCAGACGTGTCATGCATAATGGGACTCCAAGTGGACCTTTGAGTGCGACCAGAATAGGTTGGGAACATTAGACCCCTGCGTGGGGTGTGTGCGAAGGGGCAACCCAAGTGGGCACCGCACGCATAAACACTTAGCAAGATTTTGATGTCGTTTGGCCGGCGAGTTGTTGAGGTCGTCAAAGCATGATGATGATGAAGAGTAGGTGGCTCGAGCCACCTCGTGCACCACCTACAAAAGCTTGGAATGCTTGGGGGTTGAGATAAAGGCACGATGGTAGGACGCAGGGGCGCGAGCATGTAGACGACGTCCAGGTGACGGATGACAACCCCTTGATCTAGCCTCCAATCCAAGCCCTTGTAGAGTCTCACAGGCCTGGCAGTGGTGGGGAAGACCCGATGCCCAACAGCCAGGCAGACTAGGCGCGATGCCCTCTGAATACCTGCCCCGTCTCGAAGTGACCCAGGGGTCATAGTCCATAGGGGTGCCAACACAAGCCCCCAGTGCCAGAGCACGTAGGCCAGTCACGAAGACACCCTTGTGGAAATAGTGTCCCAGAGGAGTCGCCTTATCCGTAGGCCGAGGTAGCATCCCAGAAGAGCCGTCTACCTGGCAGAAGGGGAGTTGAAGAGCTCCCTGACGGAGATAGTGTCCCGGAGGAGTTGCCTATCTCCGTGGTGAGTCCTTGTGCCAGACCACTCAGAGCGAGTGAGGGTAGCATCCCGGAGGAGTCATCTACTCGACTGGCCGAGATAGCATCCCGGAGAAGCCGTCTACCTGGCGGAAGGGGAGTTGAAGAGCTCCTTGGCGGAGATAGTGTCCCGGAGGAGTCGCCTATCCCCGCATGATGTTGCACACTCCGAAGAGTGGGTTGAAACATGTTCCACAACCAAGGCAAGGTACGCATGGTGTGGTGAAAGGATGGACCGATGCAAGGAGCATGGTAGTGTGATAGAGAGCTAGGGGCGCGACTTTGTCAGTGGCGCGGCGCATGGGCGCGACGGAATGTGTATGGTGCCAAGGGCACTGTAATGTGACAGGGAGCCTAGGGGCGCCAGTGTGTTAGTGGTACGGCGCATGGGCACGGCGGAGTAAGTATGGTGTCCAAGGCACAGTGTGACGTTCGGGCGACGGGGGTCACAGAGTGACATCCGGGCGACGGGGGTCGCGGAGTGAGTTTCGGGCAATGGGGGTCGGGAGATGAAGTCTGGGCAAGGGGCGTCGAGGAGATGATGTCCGGGCGACGGGCATTGCGGAGATGAGGTCCAGGTGATGGGGGTTGAGGAGATGATGTCTGGGCGACAGGGGTCACAGAGATGAGGTCCTGGCGACGGGGGTCGCGGAGATGATGTCCGGGCGACTGGCGATGCACGACGGTCAATGTTGTAAAAAAAAAAAATTTAAAGTGTTGGCCACGGGGGAAGGAAAGAAGATGAAGGTTGAATGTGGGTGAAGGTGGTGGCCATGGCTTGGTGAAGGGCGGCCATGGCTTAGGGAACGCCAAAAAGGGTGACATGGAGTAAAGGGGAGAGGCTCTGAGGATGAAGGGTCGAGGCCAACCGACCAAGTGGCTGAGGCCGAGGCCGAGGGGGTGGGAAGGCTAAGGCCGACGGGGTGGGGGAAGAAGGGGAAAAGTGAGGAAGCAGCGGTGACGGCGTGCTTGGCGGGGAGATAGGAGGGAAGGAGGAAGAAATGGGGGGCCGAGGCCGCCGGTGGGATGGGGGGATGGTCATCGGCGGTGAAGGAGACGGGCCGTGGAGGGCGAGGCTGAGGGAGAAGGAGGCGGTGACAGCTCCAATGGGGGCTGCGGCGGCGCATGAAGAAGAAGGAGATATAAATTAGGGTTAGATTAGGTTTTTGAGGGAACGGGTTGGTTTCGGGTGGGTCGGGTTCGGTTGGGGAGTTGGGCGAGGGGCTGAGAGAGAGAATGGACGCGCGGGTCAGGCAAGCGGGCGATGGTGGGTGTATGTAAAATTTTGTGAACATTTTTCTGAGTGTTGAAAAGTGGAGTGTGGGGCTCGGACAAGAGTGGTGATGGAGGAGAGAAAAAATGTTAGAGGGAGAGTGATGAGAGCATGTATGTTGGGAGTAAGTGGGGGAGATGAAAATTTTGAAAAATTTTCTAAGTGTAGAACGAGGGTGAGAGGATAGTGCCCGACCACGAGCAAGCATGGTGAGAGGGAGGAGTGCGAAGGGGGTGAGAAAATTGTCTAAGTGTTGAGAAAAAAAATTTTCAAGAGTGTTGGATGGAGCCTAAGGAGAAGGGGCGTGAAAAAAAAAATTGTAACAAAATTTTTTTTTTTAAGTGTTGAGCTCGGACAAAGGTACCGAGGGAGACTGCCAAGTGATCATCGATGACCGGTTGCGAAAAAAATGAAAAATTTTCTAAGTGTTAGGCTGAGTCAAGGATGGCGAGGAAAACCACTGAGGGTGATCATCGATGACCGATTGCAAAAAAAAAATGAAAATTTTTCTAAGTGTCAAGAATTTTTTTTTTTTTTATAAAGGGTGGTCATGCGACAGCAAGCACGCGAGGTTGAGATGAGCGGGATAGTGGACTTAGGGTGATGAGCTGGCATCGATGACCGTCTGAGTGACGGAGGTAGGGGAGGGTTGGTGTATCCTGGCATGTATCCTGGCAGAGGCGGTCGCGAGACCTGGGGGGTGTCAACTGACAGAGTTGAGACTTAGTAACGTGGCTTAAGCCACCCCGCGCACCACGCACCAAGTTGGTATGGGATGTGAGGCTAAAGAGGTTGGGAAGGGGTGAAGCCCCCAAGGTAGTGGCTGATGGCATCAAGAGTGGTGTCAGTTGGCCTGTGCAAGAGCTCTATGGCTTGAAAATTTTCTAACTCTGGAAGATGACGGCCTCTTGGATCATTGGGTTGAGGCTACGACTGGTAGTCCTGGTAGCCCTGCGTTGCTGAGGCATGGTTGCTTGGATGTGTAGGGCACGGGACGAACTGCACTGCGATGCTCACCTCCCCAGCAGAGTCACCAAAATGATGTCAAGGAAAGTGGGTTCGCAGTCGACGTGGAGGTGCCACAAGGAATGCAGTCCGACTCAGATGCCAAGTATGTTGATGTGAGACACAGCAAGGGCGGAGCAAGGGTAGAGACCAAGGGCTTCCCAGACAGAGCCTGAGGGTGGCAGTGCCGCGAGGGCGATGGCGCAGGATGAAGATACAACGACAGTCACAGTCTAATGCTTAGGTCCGAAGCCAGGGTCCTGTATGTTTCTCTCTCTAGGATTCTAGAGTGAGAAAGTAAAAGTGTTCTGAAAATGTCCAATCGTCTAAATGAATTCTCAAGACCTCTATTTATAGAGGTTGAGATGATGATGTCATCACGCGACACATGGCGCTCACCGGGAGTGACACGTCATCTAGGGGACCACAGCTGCCAGTGCTCTACGGACTGTCGAATCGCATATTCACCCTGCCTGCCCCGCACAGCGTCGCTCTGTCTGTTTGGAAACACTGGTTCGCACAGCATCGGTGTGGCCAGAGAACCCCCTTGATCTAGCCTCCAATCCAAGCCCTTGCAGAGTCCAACAGGCCTGGCAGTGGTGGGGAAGACCTGACGCCCAACTGCCAGGCGGACTAGGTGCGATGCCCTCCGAAGACCTGCCCCCGTCTTGGAGTGACACGGGGGTCATAGTCCATAGAGGTGCCGATGCAAGCCCCCAGAATCGTAGCAAGTAGGCCAGTCACGCAGGCACCCTGGCGGAGACAGTGTCGTGGAGGAGTCACCTATCCCCGCAGCGAAGGGTCCTCATGCCGGACGGAGCACTACGAACGAAGCCCCCCCCGAAATGAAGACGATGATGGCTTTGTGGTAACGAGCCCATCCCGTGGCGGCGATGACTTTGTGGTAATGAGTCCATCCCGTGGCGGCGATGACTTTGTGGTAACGAGTCCATCCCGCTACGAGGGGTTCTCGTGCCGGAGCACTACGAACGGAGCCCCCCGTGATTGTGACTGCGATGGCTTTGTGGTAACGAGACCATCCTGTGGCGGCGATGACTTTGTTGTAAAGAGTCCATCCCGCTGCGAGGGGTCCTCGTGCCGGAAAACTACGAACGGATCCCCCTGTGATTGTGATGGCGATGGCTTTGTGGTAATGAGCCCATCCCGTGGCGGCAATGACTTTGTGGTAACGAGTCCATCCCGCTGCGATGGGTCCTTGTGCCGGAGCACTACGAACGGTCCTTATGCCGGAGCACTACGAACGGAGCCCTCCGGAATGAAGACGGCGATGGCTTTGTGGTAACGAGCCCATCCTGTGGCGGTGATGACTTTGTGGTAACGAGTCCATTCCCCAGCGAGGGGTCCATGTGCCGGAGCACAACGAACGGAGCCCCCCGGAATGATGCACACTCCGGAGAGTGGGTCGAAGCATGTTCCACGTCCATGGCGGGGGCGTATGGTGTGGTGAATAAGTGTGATGCCCGAAGGCCTGTATCATGATTGTGGCACATGGGTGCGGCGACGAACATCGCAGAGACAATAGTTGGTACCAGAGCACATGTCATGAGAGTGGTGCGGCGACGAACGTCGCGGAGCAATACTTGGTGTCGGGGGCACGTATCATGAAGATGGCGCACGGGCGCAGTGACGAACGTCGCGGAGCAATACTTGGTGCCGGGGCACGTGTTATGAAAGTGGGGCGGCGACAAACGACGCGAAGTCATACTTGGTGCCAGGGGCACGTATCATGAAGATGGCGCACGGGCGCGGCGACCAATGTCGCGGAGCAATACTTGGTGTCGGGGGTACGTATCATGAAGATGGCACATGGGCGCAGCGACGAACGTCACGGAGCAATACTTGGTGCCGGGGCACGTGTTATGAAAGTGGGGCGGCGACGAACGTCACGAAGTCATACTTGGTGCCAGGGGCCCGTATCATGAAGATGGCGCACGGGCGCAGCGACGAACGTCGCGCATCAATACTTGGTGCCGGGGGCACGTATCATGAAGATGGCGCACGGGCATGGCGACAAACGTCGTGGAGCAATACTTGGTGCTGGGGCACGTATCATGAAGATGGTGCACGGGCACGGCGACGAACGTCGCGGAGCAATACTTGGTGCCAGGGGCACGCATGATGAGAATGGCGCACGGGCATTGCGATGAAGGTCGCGAAGCTATAGTTGGTGCCGGGGGCACGCATGATGAGAATGGCACACGGGCGCGACGACGAACATTACGAAGATATACTTGGTGCCGGGAGCATGTATCATGAAGATGGCGCAAGGGCGCGGAGATGGCGCACGGGCACGCGTCGGGCGTCCCAAAGATTGGATTTGAGCTGAGTGTACCTTTCATAACAAGATCATGGATGCAACATGTAGTAATGACAAAGTTGGGAGTGATGGTATGCGGTCGTCGAATGACGGCCATCACGAGGTTGATGCACGACAGACGTCGCGAGGTTGATGCACGACAGACGTCGCGTGGTTGATGCACGACGGACGTCGTGTGGTTGATGCACGATGGACGTCGCGAGGTTGATGTATGAATGGACCTCGCGAGGTTGATGCACGACAGACCTCGTGAGGTTGAGGGACGACGGACATCGCGAGGTTCATGGATGACGGACTTCGTGAGGTTCAGGAATGACGGACGCTGCAAGGTTGATGCACAATGGACGTCGCGAGGTTGACGGACGACGGACGTCGTGAGGTTGGTGTATGAATGGACCTCGCGAGGTTGATGCACGACGAACCTCGCGAGGTTGAGGGACGACGGATGTCGCGAGGTTGATGCACGACGAACGTCATGAGGTAGATGTACGAACGTCCGTAAACATCACAGAGGTGCAAAGACTTGAGAAAATAAGTGCGCGCGGGAAGGGAGGCCATAGGCCAAGGATTGGGGGAAGGCCAAGGCCACCACCCCTGGGGAGGCCGAGGCCTACCTCTTAGGAAGGCCTAGGCCTACCCTAGGGGGTGGCCAAGGCCAATGACCAACTCCCATGAAGGGAGGCCAAGGCCACTCCCCCTTCGGGTAAAATTCGAGCATGCCGACGGAAGGTGTTTTGATGGACAATGGTAATTGCAAAAGTTACGTTGCGACGAGCGTGTCGACGTGATATGTACCCACATGACGAACAAGGTGCCAAAGTCGCATATGAAGTGTATGAAGCGAACAAAGCGCGAAAGGGACTTTGCGCGAAGAGTGAACAACCGGGGGGAAAGGCCAAGGCCAACACACCATGGAGGCCGAGGCTGACCCCCCATTGAGGCCGAGGCCGACCCCATGGCCTTGAGGGAGGCCGAGGCCGACCCCATGGGTTTGGCCAAGGCCTATGCCCTTGACCCCGTTGTGCCAACGGTCGATGTTTTTGGTGAAAAGGTGCTTAGGTCGTCGCGGTACGATGAACGTGGTACTGTGAGTCAAGGTAGCGTGAAATCATCTGTGACTGAGTCGCGCGTGAGGCGTGTGAGGCAAAGAATGCAAGTGACTTGGGCGCGCGCACTTTGTCCGGTTCAAAGCGTTGAATACTGTGCTTGTGCAGACGTGTCATGCATAATGGGACTCCAAGTGGACCTTTGAGTGCGACCAGAATAGGTTGGGAACATTAGACCCCTGTGTGGGATGTGCGCGAAGGGGCAACCCAAGTGGGCACCGCACGCATAAACACTTAGCAAGATTTTGTTGTCGTTTGGCCGGCGAGTTGTTGAGGTCGTCAAAGCATGATGATGATGAAGAGTAGGTGGCTCGAGCCACCTCGTGCACCACCTATAAAAGCTTGGAATGCTTGGGGGTTGAGACAAAGGCACAATGGTAGGACGCAGGGGCGCGAGCATGTAAACGACGTCCAGGTGACGGATGACAACCCCTTGATATAGCCTCCAATCCAAGCCCTTGTAGAGTCTCACAGGCCTGGCAGTGGTGGGGAAGACCCGATGCCCAACAGCCAGGCAGACTAGGCGCGATGCCCTCTGAATACCTGCTCCCGTCTCGGAGTGACCCAGGGGTCATAGTCCATAGGGGTGCCAACACAAGCCCCCAGTGCCAGAGCACGTAGGCCAGTCACGAAGACACCCTTGCAGAAATAGTGTCCCAGAGGAGTCGCCTTATCCGTAGGCCGAGGTAGCATCCCAGAGGAGCCGTCTACCTGGCGGAAGGGGAGTTGAAGAGCTCCCTGACGGAGATAGTGTCCCGGAGGAGTCGCCTATCCCCGTGGTGAGTCCTTGTGCCAGACCACTCGGAGCGAGTTAGGGTAGCATCCCGGAGGAGTCATCTACCCGACTGGCCGAGGTAGCATCCCGGAGAAGCCGTCTACCTGGCGGAAGGGGAGTTGAAGAGCTCCTTGGCGGAGATAGTGTCCCGGAGGAGTCGCCTATCCCTGCATGATGTTGCACACTCTGAAGAATGGGTGGAAGCATGTTCCACAACCAAGGCAAGGTACGCATGGTGTGGTGAAAGGATGGACCGATGCAAGGAGCATGGTAGTGTGATAGAGAGCAAGGGGCGCGATTGTGTCAGTGGTGCGGCGCATGGGCGCGACAGAGTGTGTATGGTGCCAAAGGCACTGTAATGTGACAAGGAGCCTAGGGGTGCCAGTGTGTTAGTGGTACGGCGCATGGGCACGGCAGAGTAAGTATGGTGTCCAGGGCACAGTGTGACGTCTGGGTGACGGGGGTCGCGGAGTGACGTCCGGGCGACGGGGGTCGCGGAGTGAGTTTCGGGCAATGGGGGTCGGGAGATGAAGTCTGGGCAAGGGGCGTCGAGGAGATGATGTCCGGGCGACGGGCGTCGCGGTGATGAGGTCCGGGCGACGGGGGTTGCGGAGATGATGTCTGGGCGACAGGGGTCGCGGAGATGAGGTCCTGGCGATGGGGGTCGCGGAGATGATGTCCGGGCGACTAGCAATGCACGACGGTCAATGTTGCAAATATTTTTTTTTAAAGTGTTGGCCGCGGGGGAAGGAAAGAAGATGAAGGTTGAAGGTGGGTGAAGGTGGTGGCCATGGCTTGGTGAAGGTGGTGGCCATGGCTTGGGGAACGCCAAAAAGAGTGGCATGGAGTAAAGGGGAGAGGCTATGAGGATGAAGGGTCGAGGCCAACCGACCAAGTGGCTGAGGCGGACCAAGGCTGAGGCCGAGGGCGAGGGGGGTTGTGGGCCGAGGCCGAGGGGGAGGGAAGGCTGAGGCCGACGGGGTGGGGGAAGAAGGGGAAAAGTGAGGCAGCAGCGGTGACGGCGTGCTTGGCGGGGAGATAGGAGGGAAGGAGGAAGAAATGGGGGGGCCGAGGCCGCCGGTGGGATGGGGGGATGGTCGTCAGCGGTGAAGGAGACGGGCCGTGGAGGGCGAGGATGAGGGAGAAGGAGGCGGTGACGCCTCTAATGAGGGCTACGGCGGTGCATGAAGAAGAAGGAGAAGGAGATAGAAATTAAGGTTAGATTAGGTTTTTGAGGGAGCGGGTCGGTTTCGGGTGGGTCGGGTTCGGTTGGGAGTTGGGCGAGGGGCTGAGAGAGAGAATGGACGCGCGGGTCAGGCAAGCGGGCGGGTCGCGCAGGGCGGGCTCTGCCCAGATCTGAATGAAATTTGAATTTCAAAATTAAATAGTTAATTAATTTTTTAATTTTTTTAACCCTAAAGAGGGAGCCCCCAATGAAAATCTCATAATTAATAAGATGAGAATGAGAGGAGTGAGATGGTGGGGGTATTTAAAATTTTGTGAACATTTTTCTGAGTGTTGAAAAGTGGAGAGTGGGGCTCGGACAAGAGTGGTGATGGAGGAGAGAAAAAATGTTAGAGGGAGAGTGATGAGAGCATGTATGTTGGGAGTAAGTGGGGGAGATGAAAATTTTGAAAAATTTTCTAAGTGTAGAACGAGGGTGAGAGGATAGTGCCCGACCACGAGCAAGCATGGTGAGAGGGAGGAGTGCGAAGGGGGTGAGAAAATTGTCTAAGTGTTGAGAAAAAAAAATTTCTAGAGTGTTGGATGGAGCCTAAGGAGAAGGGGCGCGAAAAAAAAATTTGTAACAAAATCTTTTTTTAAGTGTTGAGCTCGGACAAGGGTATCGAGGGAGACTGCCAAGGGTGATCATCGATGACCGGTTGCGAAAAAAATGAAAATTTTTCTAAGTGTTAGGCTGAGTCAAGGATGGCGAGGAAAACCACTGAGGGTGATCATCGATGACCGGTTGCGAAAAAAATGAAAATTCTTCTAAGTGTCAAGAATTTTTATTTTTTTTTTGATAAAGGGTGGTCATGCGACCGCAAGCACGCGAGGTTGTGATGAGCGGGATAGTGGACTCAGGGTGATGAGCTGGCATCGATGACCGTCTGAGTTACGGAGGTAGGGGAGGGTTGGTGAGGAGTGTTGCATGCATCCTGGCAGAGGCGGTCGCGAGACCTGGGGGGTGTCAACTGACAGAGTTAAGACTTAGTAACGTGGCTCAAGCAACCCCGCGCACCACGCACCAAGTTGGTATGGGATGTGAGGCTGAAGAGGTTGGGAAGGGGTGACGCCCCCAAGGTAGTGACTGATGGCATCAAGAGTGGTGTCAGTTGGCCTGTGCAAGAGCCCTATGGCTTGAAAATTTTCTAAGTCTGGAAGATGACGGCCTCTTGGATCGTTGGGTTGAGGCTACGACTGGTAGTCCTGGTAGGCCTGCGTTGCTGAGGCATGGTTACTTGGATGTGTAGGGCACGGGACGAACTGCACTGCGATGCTCACCTCCCCAGCAGAGTCACCAAAATGATGTCAAGGAAAGTGGGTTCGCAGTCGACGTGGAGGTGCCACAAGGAATGCAGTCCGACTCATATGCCAAGTACGTTGATGTGAGACACAGCAAGGGCGGAGCAAGGGTAGAGACCAAGGGCTTCCCAGACAGAGCCTGAGGGTGGCAGTGCCGCGAGGGCGATGACTTTGTGGTAATGAGCTCATCCCGTGGTGGCAACGACTTTGTGGTAACGAGTCCATCTCGCTGCGAAGGGTCCTTGTGCCGGAGCACTACGAACGGAGCCCCCCGGAATGAAGACGGCGATGGCTTTGTGGTAACGAGCCCATCAGTGGCGGTGATGACTTTGTGGTAACGAGTCCATTCCCCTGAGAGTGGTCCTTGTGCCGGAGCACAACGAACGGAGCCCCCCGGAATGATGCACACTCCGGAGAGTGGGTCGAAGCATGTTCCACGTCCATGGCGGGGGCGCATGGTATGGTGAATAAGTGTAATGCCTGAAGGCCTGTATCTTGATTGTGGCGCATGGGTGCGGCGACGAACATCGCAGAGACAATAGTTGGTACCAGAGCACATGTCATGAGAGTGGTGCGGCGACGAACGTCGCTGAGCAATACTTGGTGTCGGGGGCACGTATCATGAAGATGGCGCTCGGGCGCAGTGACGAACGTCGCGGAGCAATACTTGGTGCCAGGGCACGTGTTATGAAAGTGGGGTGGCGACAAACGAAGCGAAGTCATACTTGGTGCCAGGGGCACGTATCATGAAGATGGCGAACGGGCGCGGAGACGAACGTCGCTGAGCAATACTTGGTGTCGGGGGCATGTATCATGAAGATGGCGCACGGGCGCAGCGACGAACGTCGCGAAGTCATACTTGGTGCCAAGGGCACGTATCATGAAGATGGCGCACGGGCGCAGTGATGAACGTCGCGCATCAATACTTGGTGTCGGGGGAACGTATCATGAAGATGGCGCACGGGCAGGGCGACGAACGTCGTGGAGCAATACTTGGTGTCGGGGACGTATCATGAAGATGGTGCACGGGCATGGCGACGAACGTCACAGAGCAATACTTGGTGCCGGGGGCACGCATGATGAGAATGGCCCACGGGCGCGGCGACGAACGTCGCGGAGTTATACTTGGTGCTGGGGGCACGTATCATGAAGATGGCGCATGGGCGCGGCGACGAACTTCGCAGAGCCATACTTGGTGCCGGGGGCACATATGATGAGAATGGCGCACGAGAGCGGCGACGAAGGTGGCAAAGCTATAGTTGGTGATGGGGGCACGCAGGATGAGAATGGCGCACGGGCGCTGCGACGAATGTTGCGGAGCTATACTTGGTGCCGGGGGCAGGTATCATGAAGTTGGCGCAAGGGCGGAGAGACGGTGCACGGACACCCGTTGGGCGTCCCAAAGATGGGATTTGAGTTGAGTGTACTTGTCATAACAAGATCATGGATGCAACATGTAGTAATGATAAAGTTGGGAGTGATGGAATACGGTCGTCGGACGACGGACGTCATGAGGTTGATGCACGACGGACGTCGCGAGGTTGATGCATGACAGACGTCGCGAGGTTGATGTACGAATGGACCTCGCGAGGTTGATGCACGACGGACCTCGCGAGGTTGAGGGACGACGGACGTCGCGAGGTTCATGGACGATGGAAGTCGCGAGGTTCACGGACGACGGAAGTATCGAGGTTCACGAACGACAGACACTGCAAGGTAAATGCACGACGGACGTCGCGAGGTTGATGGACGACAGACGTCGCGAGGTTGGTATACGAATGGACCTCGCGAGGTTGGTGCACGACGGACCTCACGAGGTTGAGGGACGACGGACGTAGCGAGGTTGATGCACGACGGACGTCGCGAGGTAGTTGTACGAACGTCTGTAAACATCGTGGAGGTGCAAAGACTTGAGAAAACAAGTGCGCGCGAGAGGGGAGGCTATAGGCCAAGGTTAGGGGAAGGCCAAGCCACCACCCCTGGGGAGGCCGAGGCCAACCCCTTTGTGAAGCCGAAGTCGACCCCTTGGGAAGGCCGAGGCTGACCCTAGGGGGTGGCCAAGGCAAATGGCCAACTCCCATGAAGGGAGGCCAAGGCCACTCCCCGTTTGGGTGAAATTTGGGCGTGCCGACGGAAGGTGTTTTGATGGGCAATAGTAAATTTGAAAGTTGCGTTGCGACGAGCGTGTCGACGTGAATCGTACCCGTATGACGAACAAGGTGCCAAAGTCACATACGAAGTGTATGAAGCGAACAAAGCACGAAAGGGACTTTGAGCAAAGAGTGAACAACCGAGGGGGAAAGGCCAAGGCCAACACCCCATGGAGGCCGAGGCCGAGGCCGACCCCCCATTGAGGCCGAGGCCGACCCTATGGGTTTGGCCAAGGCCTATGCCCTTGACCCCGTTGCTCCGGTTGCGCCAACGGTCGATGTTTTTGGTGAAAAGGTGCTTAGGTGGTCGCGGCACGACGAACGCGGTACTGTGAGTCACGGTAGCGTGAAATCATTTGTGACTGAGTCACATGTGAGGCGTGTGAGGCAAAGAATGCAAGTGACTTGGGCGCGCGCACTTTGTCTGGTTCAAAGCATTGAATACTGTGCTTGTGCCGACGTGTCATGCACAATGGGACTCCAAGTGGACCTTTGAGTGTGACCAGGATAGGTTGGGAACAGTATATTAGTATCAAGCGCCTCCAGGTGTGAGAGCACTTATTCAGTAGATGGGTAGTCCAGTGTGACAACCTCACACTCGATTGTCGCATCGAATTTATCCTTCTGCCTACGGAACTGTTGTTTTGGTGGCAAAGCTTTTGATGAGATCCGAACCACAAGGATTTTCTGTCGTGCTTTAACGTATGACCAGGTTTCACGCCCAAACAAGCAGGGCATGCCAACTTCCCATGTGTGCTCTAGCCACACGTCATTCCCAATGCGCGGAAATCATGTATAGTCCACGTCAAAGTAGCCCTCATCTGAAAGTTTTGTTTAAGGGATGCATCATATGTTTTGACTCCATGACTCCATAGTTGTTTTAGCTCATCAATCAATGGTACACATCTATGTCCTTACCGAGACTCTTCGGCCCTAGAATATGCAGCAACAAAAATATGTATGGCTTCTTCATGCACATGTCTGGTGGAAGGTTGTACGGGATAATAATAGCAGTCCATGTTGAGTAAGGCATGCTGGACTGTCCGAAAGGATTGAACCCATCGATTGCCAAACCAAGTCTAACATTCTAAATTTTCTGAGCAAAGATTGGATGCCTGCGGTCAAATTCCTTCCACGCCTCTCCATCAGCTGGGTATGTCAGCACATCGGCATCGTTGCTATGAGTCTCACAGTGAGCCCTCATATGTTTAGTCGTATTGAAAGAGTAGTACATTCTTTGAAGCCTTGGTGTAACAAGAAAATATCGCAATACCTTCCATGCAATATTTTTCTTTTTCCATTTGTTTGGTTTTTACCTCGAATGATCACATACTGGACACCGTGTCAAGTCCTTTGTGATTTTTATCAAATATTCTATCTTATCATGAGGTTACAAAATAATAGGCCATCTTTATCATTTTTGGCATTCTAGAGCCCTATAAATAAGGCTATTGACATACATTCTAAGAGATCTGAGCTTTTTCACCCTAGAACTTTTATATCATTTCTCCAAGAAGTGGTGTATCATTTCTTAAGAGAAATTAGCCTTCCATATTCACTTAAAAATAGTCTTTAGTTTCTTGCATCGTGGATCCTTCTTAAACCATCCCCGAGTCATCTAGAGAAGTAGACTCACGAGTTATATTTACAACTTTCTAGTATGGTTTAGTAGTTCTATTTCCTGGGATCACATTTTATCTCTAGTATAAAAGTCATAAAAAGAGTCATTTCATTTGTTAAGTCTAAGACCAAAGTGTAGGTCGCCTCTTGTAGGACTAGAGTAGAACTACGATATTTTTGATTCAGGTTAGTCCAATTGGATACGCCGACCATTCAACCCTGGATATAAGCTTAGGTTTGTTCTATTGCATATTTGCGTGTTCATGTGTTAAAAGGTCAAAAATAATTGGAAACGAAGTAGAGATCGAGAGAGCATAGCGGGTGCTTAACATATTCTCGACGTATAACATAGTTGCAAACTCATTTCACTGTTTTCAATAGATAAGTTGTCCTTTGGACATTTTTAAAGTAATTTTTGGGTATTTCTTATTTTTATTTTAATTAAATAAGATGTTGACTCCCTAAAATCTTCCTTTCGGGGAAAAATTTATTTCAACGCAGTTTGTTACGGTCGTCAATATAATTCTAGTCATTGTAAGTAGTGGGTTAATTTACTAATGAAGTTTATATACCTGAATGATGTTGATTATTATGTTTATCATGTATATCTGCATTACCTCAGTAAAGTTCTTCTCGTTGTTGTTTTCTAGTTCAAAATGGTATATGCGCGCGCGTGTGTGTATGCATAAATGTATATATATGTATATGTATGTATGATTGACCAGAAAATCAAATATATCTCAACTTGTGCAGTTGCACTGTTTGGTTAGCTAGTTTCCTTAAAATTATCGAAAGATTATATACGTGTGTGTGTGTGTGTGTGCGCGCGCGCTCGCGTATAAAACAATTTAGATGTCAGTGACAAAAAAATAAAATTGAAAGTGTTCCAAACTAAAATGTCATAAAGAATCTTTTTTGGTGCGATGTACTATATAAAAAAGCATATGAAGCAGCTATTGATAGCCAATTATTTGTTCCTAGGCTAATTTTGGATAATTAAGATCAAAATTAGTTAATAATTATGGACCAAGCATGTTGTAATGCAATAATGGGTCAAGGGATATTCATGACTTCTGTCGTTCTTGCTAGGCAATAAACAGTTTTGGACGTAACTCAAAATAAAAATGTTTAGAGCAATCTATTCATCTAACAAGACTTTCTCTAGTTTCAGATTCACTTCTTTTTGTCATTAAACATGCATCAGAAATTTTCTTTTTTATTCTTTTTTTGGATTTTTGGAATGATAACAAGGGTGGATGATTTAGAAATGAAGAGTGCGGATGTATCTTCCCCTTTTATATTTTTGAAGATTAAGCATTTCACGTCAGACATGATGAAATGAGACGGAATGAGATGTTTGTTTGTGTCAATTTTCAACACATTGTTATGTCAAATGATGTGATAAAAATAAGAAAAAGAGACGGTTGTATGTGCAATGATTTGGTGGATAATGGTTTAGAACAAATATTTAGAAAGCGTTTAGACTGTGTCTTCGATAGCGTCTTCGGGTCATTAGCAAGTTATGGTGTTTATTTGTTTCTTCTTTTACTGTTGAAACTTGTTGCCAACCTATTCTGGTCATGCCCAAGGGCCCACCAGAGGTCCC
The DNA here is from genome assembly GCA_033070095.1 of Escallonia herrerae. NCBI lineage: Eukaryota > Viridiplantae > Streptophyta > Magnoliopsida > Escalloniales > Escalloniaceae > Escallonia > Escallonia herrerae. The sequence continues at coordinate 200,275 of JAVXUP010000333.1, read as the reverse complement.
ATTTTTCGCATGACATGTTGCCTATTCAACGGTCAACTTTTCACCGCTGTCGACATGTCACCCAGTAAACGGTCAATTTTTCAACGCTGCCAAACCGGTCAAAACATACACGCACGGGCAACTTACGTGCATTGTTTTCGTTGACTTTCTGGGCGGCTAAACTTATTCTATCGCCAATGCGACGACATCGACGACACCAACACTTGGAAAATTTACAAGAAGAACCGCAGCATGCCTTCCCCTAAGGGGGGTCGGCCACTCCCTTCAAATGGTGGTCGGCCACCTCCTTAAAAAGGGGGTCGGCCACCTCCCTTAAAAGGGGGTCGGCCACCCTCCTTAAAGAGGGGTCGGCCACACCCTCTGAAGGGCGGTCGGCCACCTCCTTTAAAGAGGGGTCGGCCACCTCCTTAAAGAGGGGTCGGCCACCTCCCTGAAAAAAAGGGGGTCAGCCACCCTGGTCCCGGGGGGCCGCCGACGCTCCTTTTTTGCTTCTCATTTACGCACAACGGTCCCTAACGCTCACTCATCACTGCGATGGCGTGGCGCCCTTTGTTGCCCGTATATCGTCGCTGCAACGACCGTCGCCCGCGCGCCGTCTTCGCGACTCTCGTCGCCCGCACGCCGTCTTCGCGACCTTTGTTTCCCGCGTCCTCGAGATCACTCCGCGACCACCATCGCCCAAAGGTCACTCCGCGACCCTTGTCGCCCACTCACTTCGCCGCGTCCTTGCGCTGCACCGCTGATACAGTTGTGCCCCTTGGCTCTCTGTCACTCTACAGTGCCCTCGACACCACTCACTTCACCAGGCCCGTGTGCCACGTCTATGACGTGCCCCGAAACCAGGTATGGTCTCGTGACAGTCGTCGCAGCGCCCGTGCGCCACTTCCATGACATGTGCCCCCGGCACCAAGTATGGTCTCGCGACAGTCGTCGCCGCGCCCATGCGCCACAATCAATGTCTCGTGCTGTGGACACCGCGCCCATGTGCCACAATCAATGTTGTAGGCACCGCGTCCATGCGCCACAATCATGTTGTATGCTTACGGGATGAGCTCACAACCTTGAAGCCATCACCGTCACAATCACAGGGGGGCTCCGGTCCTCGCAGCGGGATGGACTCTCAACCTTATAGTCATCGCTGCCATGGGATGGGCTCACAACCTTGAAGCCATCGCCGTCACAATCACCAGGGGGCTCCGGCCCTCGCAGCGTGATGGACTCTCAACCTTATAGTCATTGCTGCCACGGGATGGGTTCACAACTTTGAAGCCATCGCCGTCACAATCACAGGGGGCTCCGGCCCTCGCAGCGGGATGGACTCTCAACCTTATAGTCATCGCCGCCACGGGATGGGATCACAACCTTGAAGCCATCGCCGTCACAATCACAGGGGGGCTCCGGCCCTCGCAGCGGGATGGACTCTCAACCTTATAGTCATCGTCGCCACGGGATGGGCTCACAACCTTGAAGCCATCACCGTCACAATCACAGGGGGGCTCTGACCGTCCCAGCAGGATGGACACTCAACCTTATGGTCATCGCCGCCACGGGATGGGCTCACAACCTTGAAGCCATCGCCGTCACAATCACAGGGGGGCTTCGGCCCTCGCAGCGGCATGGACTTTCAACCTTATAGTCATTGCCTCCACGGGATGGGCTCACAACCTTGAAGTCATCGCCGTCACAATCATAGGGGGCTCCGGCCCTCGCAGCGGGATGGACTCCCAACCTTATAATCATTGCCGCCACGGGATGGGCTCACAACCTCAAAGCCATCACCGTCTTCATTCCTGGGGGGCTCCGCTCGTAGTGCTCCGGCACGAGGACCCCTCGCAGCGGGATAGGCTCATTACCATAAAGCTATCGCCGTCTTCATTTCGGGGGGGCTCCGTTCGTAGTGCTCCGGCATGACGACCCTTCGCAGCAGGATAGGCGACTCCTCCGGGACACTATCTCCACCAGGGTGCCCGCGTGACTGGCCTACGTGCTCTGGTACTGGGGGCTCGTGTCGGCACCCCTAAGGACTATGACCCCCGGGTCACCCCGAGATGGGAGCAGGTCTTCGGAAGGGCATCCCGCCTAGTCCACCTGGCAGCTGGGCGTTGGGTCTTCCCCACCGCTGCCAAGCTTGTGGGATTCAGTAAGGGCTTGGACCGGTGGCTGGGGCAACGGGCTTACTCTGATCATGCCATCATGGTGTTTTCAGTCTTCCCAGACAGGTAGAGAGTTGCTGTGTACGGGCAAGGCAGTGCGAATTCGGGAACTGGCAGTCCAACGGAGAACCAATATTTGTGGACCCCCTGGTGACGTGTCATTCCCAGGGGTGACACGTGTCAACTGGTGACACATTGATGACACCGGCACACTTTTCCCTATAAATAGGGGACCTTGGATTTCATTTAAGAGGGAACTTTCTCATTTGTCATTTTCACTTTCTCTCTTTAAAACTCATTCTCTCTGGAATTCTAAAGAGAGAAATACATTCGGACACCTGACATCGGACTCTTGACGCTGCACCCTTGACGTTGACCTTAGCTTGGACTGTCGGTCGCCGGCTCTATTCGCCTTCGCCTTACCTGTGCAGTACTGCCAGCCTTCGCGGCCTGTCTGGGGAGCCTTGCCCTCAGCCCTTACTCTGTCCTTGGTGTCTCTCATTTTGCACACTTGGACGCTGACTCGGACTGCCGCCTTTGTGGCACCTCCACGTAGGCACGAACCCACTTTCCCTGGCAACAGAACTTAATTACTTATTGTATTGCTATGTAACCCTTGAGATCAGGGATGTTGGCCTTGTTTATCATCTTATGGTATATATTTCTTATAATTTTTTTTAAAAAAACCTAAAATTAGTCAATATTTTTAATTCTTACAAAAACAATAAAAAGGTTATATAGCATAACAAAGGTTTTAATTTCCCATCCAACTTCATTAGGTAGCCACAATTGAAAAGGGAGGAAATAGCAGAATTAAGAGTGGCATTAGGGTCTCCCTTACTATGCCATTGGTTTGCGAAATGTGATTTCTAAAGGAGACGCACAACAGGTGATTAGCATGCTCTCCCCGGTGGCGTATTAGTAGATGATATGAGAAGAAATTTGCATTGTTTTAAAAATGAAACTTCGCGACCTGACGCTCAGGTAGAAACATTTGACGGCCTTTTTTTGACGGTGGACCCATAGTTGTTTTGTTTCAATTTACTTTACCTTTTTTGGTTGCATTTTTTGGAGCTAATGATTTTAGTATGTACTACACCCTTCGATTAAATCTGGCAAATGCGGCCTTGGGAGGCCCCCCTATCGTGATCGTTGGGTCCGTTGCCCTATCGCAGCAGTACTATATTCTACCTTCTAGTCGACCCTTACATTTGTGGCAAAGTTTTAACAAATTTTGCATCATTTCTACCCGACCATTAGTTAGTGTGTCCTTGTTCCCAACCTATCTTGGTCAGACCCAGTGGCCGGGGTCCCACTTCGTGCAAACACGTCGACATATTCAACGATCAATTTTTCAATGCATGGAACCGATCAAAATGAGCGCACCCAAGTCACGTGCATTTTTCGCTTCGCACGCCTCGTGCGCGACTTAGGCGCCAATTGTTTCATGTTAGCGTGACTCATGGTAGCACTATCGTCGCGCCGCTCCTACCCGAACACCTTGTCACCAAAAACATCTGCCGACAGTGCAACCAGAGCAACAGGGTCAAGGGGAAAAGGCATTGGCCTCCCCCTTGCCTATAGGGTCATCCTTGGCCCCCCATAGGGGTTGGCCTTGGCCTCCCACTCCAACACTTCTCGCGTAATGCCCTTTTCGAGTATTGTTCGCTTCGTACGCCTCGTGTGTGACTTTGGCACCTTGTTCATTATGTGGGTGCAACTCACGGTAACACGCTCGTCGTACCTCAACCACCCAACTTCTCTATGTCCACCAAAACACCTACCGTCGGCATGCCCAAAGTTTACCAAAAGGGGGAGTGGCCTTGGCCTCCCTTCGTGGGAGATGGCCTTGGCCTTAGCCACCCCTTAGGGTCGGTCTCGGCCTCCCCAAGTGGGTTGGCCTTGGCCTTCCCCCAAATGTTGGCCTTCAGCCTCCCCTCCCACGCGCACTTGTCTTCATGGGGCTTTGCATCTTCGAGATGCTTACCAATGCTCTCACACCAACCTCGCGACGTCCATCGTCCGTCACCTGCTGTCGCGCACTGCCTCCGTGATGCGTGTTGCCTAAAGTCGCGTGCTATCGTCGAATGACTTGTCACCGACGACTGCGTACCATCACTCCCAACTTTGTCATTACTAAACATCGCATTTGTCATTTTGGTATAACATACACACTTGGCTCACTCCCCGTCTCTCGGACACTCGACGTGTGCCCGTGCACCGTATCAGTGACGGTCGTTGCCGCGCCCATGCGCCATTTCCATGACATGTGCCCCGACACCAAATATTCTCTCGCGATGGTGGCCTCCGCGCCCGTACGTCACTTCCATGACATGTGCCCCTGACACCAGGCATTGTCTCATGACGGTCGTCAACTCGCCAGTGTGCCACATCCACGACGTGTGCCCTAGCACCAGGTATTGTCTCCAGACGGTCGTTGCCGTGCCCGCGCGCCACCTCCATAACATGTGCCACCGACACCAAATATTGTCTCGCGACATTCGTCACCGCGTCCATGCGCCACAATCAATGTCTCATGCCATTGGCATCGTGGCCATGCGCCACAATCATGTCTCGTGCTGTAGGCACCGCGCCCATGCAGCACAATCAATGTCTCGTGTCGTTGGCATCGCGCCCAGGCGCCACAATCATGTCTCGTGCTGTAGGCACCGCGCCCATGCAGCACAATCAATGTCTCGTGTTGTTGGCATCATGCCCATGCGCCACAATCATGTTACATGCCTTCGGGCACCACACTCATTCACCACACCATGCACCCCCGCCATGGACGGGGAATATGCTTCGACCTACTCTTCGAAGTGTGCAGCGTTCTAAGGGGCTCCGCTTGTAGTGCTTCGGCCTGAGGACCCGTAGCAGCGATATAAGCTCATTACCACAAAGCTATCGCCTCCTGGGGTGACTTGCATGACACTAGGCACTGAGCTGCGACCATGTCCACTCACGTTACCTGTGATTATCGGTGCCCCCAGGACAATGACCCCCGGGTCACTCCAGGACGGGAGCAGATCTTTGGCGGGCATCAAAACTATTCTGTTTGGCAATTGGTTATAGGGACAACTCTCGCCGCAGTCAGGTTCTCTACGCGTCTCATGACGCACACTTATGGACTTCAGTAAGGGCTTTTACTAGTGGCTGAGGCAACGGGCATACTCTGATCATGCTATCACGGTGTGGTCAGTCTTCTCAGACAGATAGAGCGACGCTGTGTGGGCTAGATAATGCAAATTTGGGAACCGGAGTCCAACAGAGAACCGACATTTTTTGACCTCCTGGTGACGTGTCAATCCCAGGGGACGACATGTGGCATTTGATGACATAGGCATACCTTTGCCTATAAATAGTGGACTTTTTGACTTATTCAAGAACTTTTGCTCATTCTTACAAAATCACTTTCTCACTCTAGAACTTGAGAGCTCTTAGATTCTAAATAGAGAAACACTAAATTGGACCTAACTTTGGACAAAACATCGGATCATAGCATTGGACCCTGACGCGGACCTTGACTTGGACTGTCGAATGCTGGCCCTGTTCGTCTCAACCTCGTCTCCACAGTACTGCCACTCATCACGGCCTATCTGGGAAGCCTTGCTCTCTACCTTTACTCCACCCTCATTGTCTCTCACTTTGTACATTTGGAAGCTGACTCGGACTGCAATCTTTGTGGCACCTCCACGTAAGTACGAACCCACTTTCCTTGGCATTATTTTGGCAACTCCGTTAAGGAGGTGAGCATCGTATTGCAGTCTGTATATCTTCCAGACTTGGACATCATGCCTGTACAACGGAGAGCTACCAGGATAACTAGCCTAGGCCTCATTCCCACCGTGTAAGGAGAAGCCTACCTTGGTGACCAAGAAGAGACGAGCGCCACATGACACCAAGATCAACCCTCAGTCACTGCACCTGATGTGCAAGTAGTTATCAGTGCAGCTATACAGCAGCTTACTCCTACCATAGCCAACTTGCAAGACTCTTAAACCACTCTAATTGCTGCCATTATGGAAATGCAAAAATCCATACAGGCGTTGGCCTTGCAACAATCCATTATACCAATCCAATCATCAGGACTTGGGCTGGCTCTTGACACCGCACAGGCCCCAATATCATGACCATCGCCGCCTCCATCATCCAGACCCTTGGCGGTAGGACTCGCGACATCCTTACCACCCGTAGCTGATGATCCTCCTTTTATGGTACCATCCCGCAGACCGCAAGCAGACATCGGACCGGTGTTGCAACAGATTCTTCATGTTGTCACACCTCAACATATGCTAACCTGAAGCTCTTTTGAAACCCACGACTCCATTGAGATGGAGCCTTACCCTTACCCTGCTGAACAACACCAAACCACCGCCCAAGTGGTGGACGTCTCACCCACCCACCCACCCACCCATGCCCATGTACAATTGCCACCACCACCCCCTATCATGTATCAACCCTCCATTGCCCCCGCTCACCAAGTTTCCCCATCTGGGGCTCGGGGGCTCGCGGCGACCCAGCCAACATCACCTCCGGACCAACAACGAGGAACCATCCCCTAATTATGTCACTCGGTAAGACATGGAAGCACTTCTCCACCATTTGCCGAGGAATTCTGAACTTGAATCTTCAGCCAGACTGACATGCCATGCTCTGTACGCCAATAAAATTACCATCACACCCTACCCCCTCAAGTACAAGCAACCAACCTTTGTGCTTTTTAACGGACATGAGGGTAACGCCCGTGAGCACTTGATAAGATTTGCAGGCTTGTTGGAATAGTTTGGTCTGGGCTACAATTTGAAGTTGAGGGAGTTTCACAAGTCCCTCACAGGCTTGGCTTATACGTGGTACCACCAGATCCCTGCAGGGACTGTCCATTCATGGAGCGACATGATCCAATTGTTCTTGGACAAGTTCCATTACGAAGCCAAACAAGTCACCATTGTTGATATCACTGGCATACGCTAGAATCCAAGGGAGGACTTGAACAAATACGTGCACCGCTTCCATCTCAAATGCCTCGAGTGCACAGACTTCAGCAAAAATAAGACCATAGTTTCGATATGCATCAAGAACATGAGTGATGTATACCATGTGCATATTGAGAACTTACAACTGAGGTCATGGGGACACCTCAAAGAAATAGCCCGCTGTACTTACGAGTCGGTCGGTCCTATCAAACCGTGGAAGCCTCCGCCGCAGAATGCACTCCTTGCCATAACCGAAACATCTAACACTCGAAACAACAACAACAACAACAACAACAACAACAACAACAACAACAACAACAACAACAACAACAACAACAACAACAGTAACAATAACAACAATAACTTCAGTGGCTACAAGCGTTAATTTCAAGAAGGGGGACCGACGCCCTAACAAGTAAAGGCAGCGAGAGCCTGCCCCGACTACCCATGTGATTTAAATACAGTAAAAGACCTTCTGGCATAGTGGGTGGAACATGACACTAACTTCCAACTGCCCCCCTGAGGACCAACATCACCGAAGCGGATAAAGCTAAGCCCAATTACTGTCCTTACCACTGAGCCGTCGGACATCACCTCAAGCATTGCAATGGGCTACGGGAGATTTTTGCAAGGAAGGTCACTGCGGGTGACCTGAAGCTACCAAAGAACAATGATGTCCGTTGGCACCCTTATCCCCCACATGGAAACAACAACAACAGGGAGCATCAGGTGCTCATGGCCATCACTGACCCAGTCAAGCCTATCATCACTGAAGCCTTTACCGAGGCCATCCTAACGGTCACACCTTGTGTACCTTTAACTACTCAGCTGACGTCCTCATTAGGACAAATGACGAAGATCAAAGGTTTCTTTAATGAAATGGGGTTTTCACCTGCCGCTTGAAGCTATCTATCCAACTGCCTGATCAAGGTCACCACCGGCCTCGGTCCCGAATGCTTCACTGCTCAAGCCAAACTACGACACGTACCATCTACTGCATTGCTCTTCTCAAACGAAGACTCGCCACTCGTCAAGCATCATAACCAACCACTGTTCTTGGAATATACCATCAATGGCACCGGCTTCCATCATGACTTAGTAGATTGCAGTGCCTCAATTAATATCATAGCCCTTATCAATTTGTAAAGAGCTAGCATCCTGGTGAGAAAAATCATACGTGACCGGATCAAGATCGCCAATTTAGGGCAAAGTCACCAGTCCACTCTCGGCCATATCATTGTCGACCTTATTATCGAAATCGTCTGTCCTGACACCACATTCCATGTGATCGACAATGAGCCTACATTCCACCTTCTACTTGGCCGACCGTCGATTCATATCAACAAAGATGTTCCCTCAAACGTACCATCAGTGTGTAAAAGTGGTGAGGTAGCAATGACAATCCCAGCAACTAAGGCCCCGTTTGGAAATGCCAAATCATACTTTGTCGAGGCCTCATTTTTCACTGAACTGGTCGAAGACGGTGAAAATGCCACACATGTCCATTCAACCAAGTTGCCAAATTGGGATGAGCTATGTGGAAACAAACCCCCCAAGTCCAAAGCCAAGAAGACTAACAAGAACAAGGGGTCGACATCAATGACGCCGCCTGCTGTCAAGACCAACTCTACGCCTGCATCCCCAAAATCCAAGAAGCAAAAGGCCGAACCGACCTTCCAACGCATTGTCACAAATGGCAAAGTGATCTACCAATTATGATGATGCGCGAGGGCTCCAAGTGGTCTATCATCTGACCCCCTTGACCCTGATCCGCCTGTGGAGACTAAGTGGTGCTGTGCGGCCGATGATTACCCTCCAAACCCTGAACTCACCCCCGACGTAGCCCCACCTTACTATGAAGACGACCCTCAACCACAGGCCAAAGACCTTGAAGAAATCAACCGGGCGAGGAACCCCAAGTTACGTACATTGGCACAAAACTTGCCCTTGGCCGAAGAGAGGAATTGGTTACCATCCTCTGTGAATATATTGATGTATTGGCATAGAGTTACAATGAGATGCCTAGGTTAGACCCCTGCCTTAGTGACACACCATCTCAATATTGCTACCGTGTCCATCCCTGTCAGACAGCATCCGCGAACCTTCCACCCAGAACTCGAGTTGAAGATCAAACAAGAGATAGAGCGACTTCTACAGGCTAGCTTTATTGAACCTATTACTTATCCCATATGGTTGGCCAACGTCGTCCCCATACAAAAGAAAAATAGCCAAATCTGTGTTTGAATTGACTTTCAGGACTTGAACAAAGCATGCCCCAAAGATGAGTTTCCATTATCCAACATTGATATGCTTACAGAGGCCGCGGCCGGACACGAAACATTGTCTTTTATGGATGGCTTCACCGGCTACAACCAAATTTGGATGAATCCAGACCACTGTGCCAAGACAGCCTTCCAAAATCTCATGGGCAACTTTTGTTGGAAAGTCATGCGTTCAACCTTAACAATGCAGGTGCTACCTATCAAAGGGCGATGACATCCATCTTCCATGAAATGATACACCACACAGTGGAAGACTACGTCGACGATCTTATTATCAAGTCTAAAAAGGAAAGTGATCACCTCACTGACCTCTGAGTAGTCTTTGATCGTTGTCGCCAATATAATATGCGGATGAATCCACTGAAATGTGTTGTTGGAGTCTCCTCCAGCAAATTCCTCGGCTTCTTAGTCAGTCAACAGGGCATCGACGTTAACCCTTCTAAAGCTGCCTCCATTCAAGAGATGCCCCTGGCCATTACCTCCACCGATTCATCCCTGCATTGGCTAAACTTATCACACCCTTTCAGCACTTGACGCGCAAGAGCACACCATGGAGTTATGGTGCACCCTAATAGCAAGCCTTTGAACATATCAAATCGGTCCTCATGTCGTCACAAACCATGGTGGTGCCACAGCGAGGTATCCCACTCTTGCTCTACTTGACCTCCATGCCCAGGTCCATAGGGGCTTTACTTGCCCAAGGAGGTGGATGGGGTGGAGCGTCCTGTTTATTATCTCATTCGGCCAATCAGGGGACCTGAAGCTAATTACTGCGAGATCGAGAAACACTACCTAGCCTTGGTTTATGCCTTACCAAAATTCAAAAAAATTATATTTGGGCGCACCAGATCACGCTTGTAACCAAGGCTGATCCACTCCAATACATGTTCAATCGCCCCGCCCTGTCTGGCCGAATTACACCTTGGTTGTTGCTTTTGGCTAAGTTCAGTTTATCTATCAAGAATCCTACAACTCTATGGATCCAGGCACTTGCAGACCTCTTGGCCTTCTTCCCACGCCAACAATATGAATCAACCTCAGATCAATTGCCTGGGGAGGAGACCGCCTAGATCACCAACATCGATGAATTGTGGATGCTTGAGTTCGACGGCTCATCCACTAGCAAAGGTCCCAATGGAGCAATCCTCCAACAAAGGGGTGCCGACATCGTTCTTCGAAACCCAGATGGTGTTACCACATCTCTGTCCTTCATGCTTGCATTCCCAGTGTTTAACAATGAAGCCGAGTATGAGACACTCGTCATTGGCCTCATGTTCGCCATCAGTATGGGAGCTAAGGCCTTATGTGTGAAGGGAGACTCGAACTTGATCATGAAACAGGCAGACGAAAAGTTTGCAGTCAAGGAGCCAACCTTGGCACCCTATCGTGCCTTAATGCAACACTTGGAAGGAAGACTTGGCCATGTCCAATATGAACATCACAACAGGTGACACAACAAACATGCGGACAGCTTGGCCACAATCGCTTCAAATATAGAGGTTGATGGAGAACAACATATGCTATCTATTATCAAGAAGACCTAACCCTGCACAGCCTTGAACTTAATACCGAAGGACACTACCACGGATGATTGGAGGCAGCCGACTATCGACCAACTCAAGACACCATCTCTTGCTTAAGCTTCTACCCTCACAGACTTTTTGATGTTGGGAGATGTCTTATACAGACGATGTCCTGAAGGCACTCTAGCCAGATGTTTGGCACCAAAAAAAGCAAAGCATAAACTTCAACTTGGCCATCAAAAGCGTTGCGGCCTCGACGGTTCGCCTTTACACCGTCGACTTTAGCCTATGGGCCTCTTTTGGCCATCCATGGCCAATGATGCTTCAAATAAAAAATAGGATTGTACCGAGTGCCTATATGGACCAGACAGTGGGAAAGCTCTTATGATCAACGTCGAGGGTGACTGGCATCGGTCTTTCATCCAATATCTATCTCATGGGATTCTACCTCTTAACCGTAGCTCGACACGATCCACCAAATGAAAATCGTTCAGGTATTTTGTGACAGAAGGCGAGTTATTTTGCAAAACCCTGCGATGCTTGCAAGGTGCCCAGGTAGTAGAGGTGATCAATAAAGTCCACAATGGTGACTGTGGGGAGCATCAAGGATCTCAAAAGCTATATATAGAATTTCTAAGGTTGGGGTACTATTGGACGACTATGGAATCTAACTCTATCTCTCATGTCTAACACTGTCAACCCTGCCAGAGGCACACTGAGAGGATGCACACGCCGGCATCCAACCTTCGCATGATACTGGCCCCTTTGTAATTTCACTATTGGGCTCTCAACCTCATTCGCCTCATACACCCTCCATCTAAGGGTCACATATGGATCATGGTCACAACGGAATGTTTTACAAAATGGGTCAAAGCCATACTTCTACGAAGAGCCATGGGAGGCATCATTGCTAACTTCTTGTGCGATCATATCATCTGTTACTTCGATATCCCTCAGTGTATCATATTTGACAACGACACACCATTCATCAACATGGATATTTGAACGCTCATGGAAGGATACAACATCAATGATGCCACATCAACTCCTTATTATCCACAAGGCAATGGTCAAGCTGAAGACTCCAACAAGACGCTGCTCCGTGTACTGTTACGGATGGTTCATGAAGCAAGTGGTTTTTGGTCCGAGAAGCTAAGTCTGGCACTTTGGGCTTACTGCACTTCCAAGTACATGGTGACGAAGGCCACACCCTTTTCCCTTGTCTATGGGGATGAGTGTGTGGTGCCAGCTGAGGTTGCAGTCACCTCGGCTCGACTTTCCTTAAGTAGTGATCTCAGGGAGGAAAAATCAGAATGGAAGCCTTTGAGGGCCTTGATGAAAAAAGAACCAACGCCTTACGCTGCATGAAGAAGTATCATGAATAGCTCAAGAAAGCCTACGGGAAGACAGTCAAGCCTTGATCATTTGTTGAAGGTGACCTTGTACTCCAACTACCAAGCATGTACGTGCCAACATGTCAGACCCCAAGTTCACACCAAATTAGGAAGGACCATTGAAGTGCGTACAGCCAGGTGTTGCATTAATGCAAATGAACAACTGTAACAATTTAAAGATTACCTCTCGAAGGGATACATCCACCGATATTGCACGGGTCCACCCATCTTAGCTTCATATGACAAGTGAACAGGCAGATGCTCCATTGAATCAAAGAACGAATGTGGGAAGATTTTTTTCAGCTTGCAAATTATCACTGCAATGTTCTTCTCAAGCACTTCCATGTTACTCACCCGGATAGTAGAAGAACATATATCTCGAAAGAAATGAGATAATTCAGTTAATGTCTCGCAAATAACCCGTGGCAACAGTCCCCGAAAGGTAATAGGAATGAATCTCTCCATGAATACGTGGCAATCGTGACTCTTCATCCCTTGGAACTTGCATTCTGATACATTGCAACAACGAGATATGTTGGCTGCAAACCCATCCGGAAGCTTCAAATTCTTAACCCACCGACAGACCTCTTCCACTTGTTTCTTATCTAGACAGTAAGGTGCTTCGGAAGTATCGTCCTCCCACTGACTGTCCGAGGATGCAATTCACGGCGTACACCCAATTGTTGTAGATCCCTTCTCGCTTTAAGGTGATCTTTTAATTTGCCTTTGACATTCATCACTGTGTTGAACACATTATCAAAAACATTCTTCTCAATATGCATCACATCCATGTTGTTTCGGATAATGAGCATCCTCTAGTAGGCTAACTCCAGAAGATACAAAATTTTCTCCATTTGTGTTCTTTCCCGTACCCTGGAATCTTCTGATCTGGCACACCCTTGTCGTGTGGTATGTCAGTATCAAGTGCCTCAGGTGTGAGAGCAATTCTTCATCAGATGGGTAGTCCAGTGTGACAACCTCACGCTCGACTGTCCTGTCAAATTTATCCTTCTACCTACAAAACTGATGGCCCGGTGGCAAAAGCTTACGGTGACATCCGAACCATAAGGGCTTTGCACCGTGCTTTAACGTGTGACCGGGGTTCACGCCCATACAAGCAGGGCATGCTACTTCCCATGTGTGCTCCAGCCACACGTCATTCCCAATGCGGGAAAATCATGTATAGTCCACATCAAAGCAACCCTCATCTGAAAATTCTGTTTAAAGGATGCATCATATGTTTCGACTCCATGATTCCATAACTGTTTTAACTCATCAATCAACGGCCTTAAATACACATCTATGTCCTTGTCGAGACTCTTCGGCCCTAGAATAAGCAACGACAAGAACATGTACGGCTTCTTCAGGCACATGCCTGGTGGAAGGTTGTACAGGACAATAATAACTGGCCAATAGGAGTAAGGTGTGGTAGACTGACCGAAAGGGTTGAACCCATCGGTTGCTAGACCAAGTCTAACATTCCGAACTTCCTGAGCAAAGACTGGATGCTGTGGTCAAACTCCTTCCACACCTCACCATCAGCTGGGTGTGTCAACACATCGACATCGTTGCTACGAGTCTTAGGTGAGCCCTCATATGTTTAGCCGTATTGGAGGAGTAGTACATTCTCTGAAGCCGTGGTGTGACTAGGAAATATCATAATATCTTCCATGAATGTTTTTCTTCTTCCCTTTGTCTGGTTTGTACCTCGAATGATCACATACTGGACATCATGACAAATCTTTATTCTCTTTCCAGAACAATACACAATCGTTATTGCACGCATCTATCCGCTCATAGCTCAACCCAAGTTTCCTCATCATCTTCTTTGCGTCATAGTACGACGGCGGTAGCTTTTCACTTTCGGGCATAATTTCTTTGATTAAGGTAACAAACTCGTTAAAACCTTTCTCACTCAGCCCGTGGTCTGATTTCAACTGTAATAACCTACTAACCGCAGACAGCCGTGTGTGTTTCGGAGCTCCATCCCACAGCGGCTCTTCCGCAGCTCTTAACAATGCATAAAACTGATGAGCCCCCTCGTTCGGCGGTTGGGGACCGTCGTCACCACCGTCGTTACCCCAGTCAACATTAGCATACCCAGCATCCATAATCATATCTCAGTAATCATACCATGCCTCCTTTCTAACTTCAGTTTAACTAACCGGGTTAGAGAACAATACTATTATTTTTCCGTGCTGCGTCCACCTTGTGTATCCACCCATAAAATCGTACCGACGAAGATGCCATTTTACTTCAATTCTTTTTCTCCAATGCAACAACTCACATCTACCGCACGGACACCTTATCTTATCAAGGTCAACATGTGCAGGATGCGCGTAAGCGAAGTCGAGAAATTCGTCAACTCGACACTCAAAATCATCAGCGTTCTTCCTTTTTATCCAACTTCGATCGACCGACATGACTACTGAATTATAATACTTTATACCACCTTCAATTAGGACCAATCATTAGGCAGGGTCGATGTAAATATGAATGCATGAATGTGACAACATGTCTATATATTTCTCCTCCATTCTCTAATAGGTAGTGGTCTTATCCCATTAAGAAAAGCACATGTTTATAAAACAGTGAAGAACTCATGCTTAGTCCTATGTCTGCGAAAAATTCGGCAGCACTTCCTTGCATTTCTCCAAGTACACGACATCGATTAGGTGTTCTAACAGTCATCTAACCTTGCCTTGCAAGGTTTGACGGATGTTAGAACACCAAATTTGTATGCACCCGGAGAAACACATGAGAACGTGAACCAAATATCCACGACATAGAACACAGAGCATGAGTCAAAACACTATTTTATAAACACATAACTTTTTAAATTGTCCAAACTGGACATCCATAGGCTCATTACAAAACATTACTTTGTAATGAGTACTTTTGAATGGGAACTAAGGATTTTTATGCATGCATGCGTTCAGAAATTGATAACATATGCAAGAATTATTTCACAATATTAAAATTGCAAAAAGATCGTTGCAAACAACTAATATAAAGAAGGCAGGGTTTGTAAACAACGAGTAATTTAACCATCTCTGGGCAATATGGAATGATTATGGAATGTACAAGGGCTAATTAGGGCTAACTGGGTTATTTGGGTTAATTACGAGTATCAAGGTTTAGGGTTTAGCGTTATGGGAAAAAGTTAATCTAATTAGGATTTATTAAGATATGTTAGGGTAATTAGTGTTAATGAGGAGTACATTGGGCTAATTATAGCTAATTAGGGTTGATTATGACTAATTAGTCATAATTAGGGTTTAATTGTACCGAGTAGTGCTAATTAGTCCTAATTAGCACTAATTAGGCTTAATTATGTTATGTTAGGGCTAATTATTGTTAATGAGGAGTTGTTTCGGATAATTATAGCTAATTAGGGTTGATTAGGACTAATTAGGGTTTAATTGTGTCGAGCAGTTTTAATTAGTCCTAATTAGGGCTAATTATGCTTAATTGGGTTATGTTAGGGCTAATTATTGTTAATGAGGAGTTGTTTCGGATAATTATAGCTAATGAGGGTTGATTAGGGCTAATTAGGGTTATTTTGTGGTAATTAGGGTATAATTGTGCCGAGTAGTGTTGATTAGTCCTAATTAGGCTTAATTGGGTTATGTTAGTGCTAATTACGACTAACTAGGCTAACTATAATCAATATGCGCGTAATTGGGTTCATTTGGGCTAATTTGGGGTAATTACAACTAATTTGATTTTCATTGGTTTCTTAGGGTTAATTAAAATTAAGTAGGCTCGTTAGAGCTAATTAGGGTTAATTGATTTATTAAAATATTATTAATCAGGACTAATTACGGCTAATTATAGCCAGTGCTGGAACCACGATGAGATTCCAGGGGGTGCATGCTAAAAATGTCGCGTTAACTTAATTAACCTAAATTGAATGCACAATCAACAATCTCAATTCCGACACCTCATATAGGGTGTCGATATGGTGTCCGATACGTGTTTGACACTTCCGGACACGTGTCCAACACCTACCGACACGTGTCCGACGCCTCCGGACACGTGTTCGACACCCACTGACACGCACCTCCGGACACATCGACATACGTTGATTTATTTTTTAAATGTCGGACACCGTCGATCAGACGAGGTGTCCGTGTCTGCGCTAACTAACAGGTATCTCAATCCAATTGGGTCCCATCCTCCGTCAACAATCTCAATTCTCAAATGCTCAATGCAAAAAAAATTAATAAAAATCACACATTCAATCAAATTGGGTCTCATCATCCTTCAACAATCTCAATATCTCAAATGCTCAATGCACAATTAACAATCTATAATAATCAATTAATAGCCTAAAATCATCAATTATTAATCTCAATTACTACAAATGCACAGCTAATTAATAACCTAAAATCGTCAATTAACAACCTAAAATCATCGATCAATAATCACAATTTTCAAATGCACAATTAACAACCTAAAATTATCAAACAAATGATCAATGTTCAAATGGGAAAAATTGTTCAAAATGCACATATCCGATGCGCTTGAATTATTTCAATTTGGTGTTCGATTCTATTATGACAATTAATTAGGGTTCAATTAGGGGGTTCAGTTACTTCAATTTAGTATTCGGTTGAATTGAGACATTCAATTTATGGTTCCATTAAGGGTTCAATTAGTTCAATTTAGGGTTTGATTGGATTAGGGCATTCAATTTAGGGTTCAATTAGGTGTTCAATTAGTTTAATTTAGGGTTCAATTCGATTAGGCCATTCAATTTAGGGTTTAATTAGGATTCAATTACGGTGTGGTCAGTCTTCTCAGACAAGTAGAGCGACGCTGTGTGGGGCAGGCAACGCAAATTTGGGAACTAACAGTCCAACAGAGAACTGGCATTTTTGGACCCCCTGGTGATGTGTCACTCCCAGGGGACGACACGTGGCATTTGATGACATAGGCATACCTTTGCCTATAAATAGTGAACTTTATGAGTTATTCAAAAACTTTTGCTCATTCTTACAAAATCACTTTCTTGCTCTAGAACTTGAGAGCTCTTGGATTCTAGAGAGAGACACCAAATTGGACCTAACTTTGGACATGACATCAGAACATAACACTGGACCCTGACGCGGACCTTGACCCGGACTGTCGACTGCCGACCCTATTCGTCTCAGCCTCGTCTCCACAACACTGCCACTCCTCACGGCCTGTCTAGGAAGTCTTGCTCTCTGCCCTTACTCCACCCTTACTATCTCTCACTTTGTACATTTGGAAGCTGACTCGGATTACAGCCTTTGTGGCACCTCCACGTAGGTACAAACCCACTTTCCTTGGCATCGGTCCTTAAAAGTAAAAAGAATACCCCCCAACCTCCACCCCCACATCACTCCAAGGCCAGGTTGGCCATTTTAATTTCCACGGTCAATCTTTAGATTGTGCTTTTTTTTAGGGAACCAATTATCAGATTGTGCTCTTTGCTTGTAATTTACTTTGTAGTTAATAAAACGATCTATTAGCAAAAAAAAAAAGGTTAAGTTCACGACCGTCACAAAAACAACCAATAAGGTGGCAGACCGCCTTGCCCAACGTGCTAGGCTAGTTGCTAATTGTTTAGTTTTGGGGCGCTATTATGTTAATGTATTTGCTATGTTATTCAACATCCAATGTTTGATAAATTAAATCATTAGTGTTTTATTTTTGAAGAGAAAAAGGCTAGTTCCACTGTCAAATCAGTCCCGCCTTTCATCGAACGATATTTGAACAATATTTATTTAAGGTGATGTATGACCACTTTCATACGATTAATGACCAACAAAACTGTTGCTTTGGATTGAACTTGCATGGATCTTGACCATTTGTCCCGTTTATTTCAATTGGAATAGAAATCAGGGATTAGAAGAGGCAAAAGATTATTTAATACTCTCTTTGCCTCACAATAAATTTTGGAAATGCAATTTTCTTCGGTCCCAATAAAGGTAACATCAACACTTGAATAAGGCACAATAACCAATATTTTTGGAAAACTAACCATGCTATTATTTACATAAGTGAATCTACCAATATTTTTTCCAAAATTAACCTTGCTATTCTTTACATAAGTGACTCTTGGTTTTTTTATCTAATGGCAAAAGATAAAATTTAAGCATCTGACTTTTTCAGTTTCAAATAACATTGACTACTTATTATCACTATAAAATTGAGACTCCAAAAACTAATATTGTTAGAAGAGAAGATGTTATAAAGTCATCGATTTACAATAATCGGGACCAATTCAGCAGTGGTCGGACCATTCTTCTGCAACTGGACCAAAATGTAACTTAACTGGGAATGGACCCAATGTTGATGGCAACGCGTTTTGTTTACTCTGACGGTATCACAATCAGGTCAGCGCGAGGATTGACGGACGTCCACATGCCACCTTGTTGTACAGAGAGTCTTCTAGCTGCTGCTTGAGGAAGTTGGCCCGCTTTGTGAATGGGAATCTTAGGAACACGTCAAATCATAATGTTTGTACTTAGGTGAATGCTCTTACTTTTTGAAAATTCGTATGGGTCTATTCTTGTGGGTTTTGGAAGAGTCATGCGTTCAAATGTTATTATTATTAATAATAATTAAAAAAAATAAAACCAAAAATTGATAGTTAAATTAAAAGAAAGATCACTATGCATCCATCAAGGGCTTTTTCAACCATGCTCGTAGATTTGCAAAACAATTGCTATTCACATGTGACATTTGACCGTGCTATTTAGCCAATAATTATAAATTTTGTTATTTGGTTGTTACTAAAAAGATATAATCAATTTCAAATCTCTCATTATTTACCAAAGCCTAATATGTAACTCTTTCCTCCCCTCCCTTTTTTTGGGATGATCTTAAAAGCACGTCCTATAAATGGCATGGTGCATTCATAAGATTATTTTTTATACAGAACATAATCTCAAAACTTGTATCTAAGAAATTAAGGAACGGAATAAACTTCCTTGATCGGCCAAGCCCTTAGAGTTTAACACGCAATTCTACTTTACCTTGTCGCACGGAGTCGAGATAATCGCAAAAAGTGACTTTTATAAAGTAACAAAAAAATTTAATCTTCATAATTGAGTACAACCTGGAATATAATATCAAGAGGCATGCGACTGCTCACATCCTTAAAATAATTATTTCACCCATGGACATGTGAATGAAATAATTAGATCAGATCTAAGTCGGTGCTCACATCCGTAACATGTGAACCGAAAAATTAGATCTAATCTAAGTGGGTACACAATATTTGCTTTTTAAGTAGATATTTGAATTTTTTAATTACAACTAGAGGAGAAGACCATGTACGATTAACGTGTTTATTGAAATAAATAAAAAAAGACTAAAAGGATAAACAAAAAAATAGTAATAGAAAGGGGTCCAACCTCCCACCTTCCAACACAACCCAACAACCAGTCTACCGACTACCGCAAGCACGCACCAGCTACCCCTCTCCCTAATTCTCTTGTCAAAGGAGCGGTTCAGGTTTTTCTCGCCTCGCCCGTGTTAGCACAAGCCTGAAGGAGATCACTACTCTGAAGGCCCGCTTTATGGCTAAGGTAAGTGTGTGGGTGTGCGTCTTTTTTTTTCTTGCTTCCTTCAGTCTATGAAGAGTAGATGGATTTAAGTCGGGGTTGATGAGATGCAACATTTTGCGTAACACTTTTAAACTGGGTTTCCACTTCTGAGCCCGATTTTCATACTTCCTACCAATTTCCACACTATTACAGTGATGATATTGTGACCAGTCATTTGCTGCGTATCATGATCACATCGTAGATCAGACTTCGCCGTTGGCCTTTGCGAAAATTTGGGTTCTCGTTGTTACTTGATCTTTAATTTGTTCAACTAGTTTGACTAAATTCCTTTCTTTTAGTTATGATCACATGTATACGTTTTTCTCTTCTGGGTATTAGTAAATCTTTTGCTGTCTCTGGAAAATTTTAGTTCGGAGTAGTTTGTAATGTGTATAATCCTTTTCAGATCACGCTAAATGAATACCTTGTTCAACGTGTTTGAGTAATTTTCGCAACTGGGTATGTGTTTGACACGTATAGATCTACAATGTTAAGACCTTTCAAGCTTGAGATTCAATGGAGTTAGAAATTTGTTTGATCCGAGAGAGAGAGATGAACCATAGTACGGAGTATAATTTTGTCCGTGCTTCTTCTATTATTTACTTTAATATATTTTTTGTTTGTATTTTAGTGCAAAGGTCTTTTGGGCCTTTCACTATTCAAGGTATCAGATCTATGCATGTGGTTATTCAGAACCGATACATTAGGCTCTATTTTAGTGCGACTAATAAGTAGCATTTACCTGATGAATCAGTTCTGATTAGTAACCAGTTGGATATATATATATATATATATATATATATATATATATATATATATATATATATATATATATATATATATGTTGTGAATTAAACTTGAGAGCACGGATTGATGGTAACTGGGTTACGGTACAAATTGGCTGGAAAAATGATTGCTGTACAGGGCTCTTTGATCTGCCATTAATTGATGCAAAATAAACCGAATTTGGGCTAGACAGCTCTACGTGAGAAACTTTATCTAAAACAGTACGTTGTGGAATATGTACTCCTTAAAATCCTTTATAGAGTATATTAAGTTGAAGAATCGCCAAGATACGGTTTTGGTAGAGTCAATTTTTTAATCTGGGGGTGTGTGATGTGAAGCAGGACGCATCCATGGAGGTTCAAATCTTGTCTACTAAGATCATAAAGCCATCTGCAGCAACTCCAAATGACCAACGTAACTACAAGGTGACCTTCTTTGAGCAGCTGGCTCCGAAAATGCATATTCCCCTTCTTTACTTCTACTCATTTGATGGCCAAGACATGGTTGACGATGCCAGCAAACACCAACAGTTGCAAAAGTCATTAGCACAGACCTTAAGCCTCTACTATCCACTAGCTGGAAGATTTGCAAAAGATGGCCTCTTGGTCAACTGCGAAGACCAAGGGGCTGTATACATGGAAGCTCAGGTGAATACTCAACTCGCTGAGTTTCTCCCAAAGGCAAATAAGGACCTTGAGCTTTTTAATGATTTCTTCCCAAAGGATCTCGGTGAGTATACTTCGGTGACAACTCCATTGGTGGCTATACAAGCCACAACATTTCAATGTGGTGGACTAGGATTGGCTGTATCGATTTCACATGCTTTAGCCGATGGATTCACAATGTGCACATTCACTCAGGACTGGGCTAACATGAGCCGATTAGGGATCAGTGAACCATCGTGTTCTTTTGATCAGTCTGCTGTAACCATGTTTGCGACAAAAGATATGAATGGAATCAAGCCACCACCAGGCATGAAAACTGGCGACAAGTACGTCACAAAGAAATTCCTGTTTGATGGAACTGCAATATCATCCCTAAGAGAAAAAGTCCTCGCAGGTGGTTCAAGTATCAAACACCAACCTTCAAGGGTGGAGCTTGCTACTGCATGCATATGGAGGGCACTAATCCTTGGCTCCCGTAAAAAGCACGGACACTTGAGGCCTTCAGTTATGTCACTCACGATGAATATTCGAGGGAAAACCGCTGTATCAATTCCAAAAAGTTCATTTGGAAACCGTTATGTTGAATTTGCCATCAAGTATATGGGCGAAGAGGACAAACTAGAGTTGCACGACTTGGTGGTTCTGATTAGGGAAACAATACAGAACATACTTGCAGTTTGTGCAGAAGCTTCGAATGGTGATGAACTTTTCTCAGTGAATTTCAACAATCTGAAGGAAGTTCGTGAAATAATGCACGATGACACAATGGACTTTTACTGGCTGTCAAGCTTGTGTAGGTTCCCTCAGTATGAAGTTGACTTTGGTTGGGGTAAGCCCTATTTAGCAACTGGAGATCATGTGCCTGCTGAATTGGTTTCTTTGAGGGATACCAAATCTGGTGTTGGAATCGAAGCCAAGGTGAGCGTCACTGAAAGGGATATGCTCGCTTTGGAAAGTGATCCAGATGTTAAAGAATTTACATACACGTTCAAGTAAAACTATCACCTGACTGGTTGGTGCCTTGCTTGAAATCTGAATGAAATAGTGGTGTTTCTTTTTACTTATGATCTGTTCTATTATGTTGGTTGGTTTGTTGGAATTAGCTATCTAGGCTGGTTTGTTCTCCTCGATTGTGCTCTATGAGCAATATAATAAGTCGGTTCTGATCTCAAATTGTCAAACCAGTGAAGCCATTTCAAAGTAATAAATTACGTTGCAATATGACTCCAGGTGCTTTTATCATCCTTGCCAAACAGCTTCTACGGTCTTATCACCCCCGTGTCCCGACTCCCCATCCCGTGACAATCAGAACACAGTCTGCATGTTGCATGCTCTACGTTTGGAATCTATTGCTCTTTCTGCTCATTCAGTCTAATATTGGCGTTAGATAAATGTACAATTTGGTTTACGCTATTGAACAGAGACACTCATCGTCCCCCTTTTATACTTTGGAGTGAGATGATTCCTCTTCACTTTCCGTACAGCCTTAATCGAATCCCAGGGTTTAAACTGCATCACGGCTCTCCGGCGCAGGAGGGAGTGCTGGTTCAGCGCTAGGGCCAAGAAGGTAGGGGTTGTAGCATTTCCTAGGGGTTTGTCTAGTGTGTTTGACATCGCCTTCTGGCACCTTTATGCACGTAGAATCTTCACGCCTTGCATTTACATTCTTCTGGATTTCACTAGTACTAGTACGTTTGTTTAGAGTTTGTGTGCGCGCGCGACAATAACATTGATATGATAATAGTTTACGCAGTTGGACATTTATATGTCATGATATTATGGACCATACAATAGGTCATCCATGGTTCATGACTCGAATAAATACAAAGATGTGAGACACCCATCATACTGTGTCTAAACTCCTGCTGCACATGTTATTTAATATGAAAGGGTAGATTCACAAGCAGCAATGTAGCCAATCTTAATAGATCATACTTCGTGCACCACATAAAAGGACTAATTAGGCTTCAAAAGTGAGACTCAGCTAGTAGATAACAAAAGTAGTTTATAACCATCTAACCACGTTGACGCTTTACAATAAACCGTAGCTGTCACCTTCCTTTGCCTAATTATTATTGTTAAAAGGACCGATGGACCCTAGCTTAGGTCGCTTTACGATAAATCATAGCTGACGCCTTCTGCCTAAATTATTGTCATAAAAGGACCACCCTTCTTGCAATAGAGGTACCACCTCTTTCTGAAGTGTGTGAATCCTCCATTTCGTTTTTGAAAAATATAATTGTACGTATTAAGGCTAGAGTGTAATATCATACATATCTTTCGACTGTAAATATATTAAGCAGGTCATATGATCGGAATACAAATGGCGAAAATCAATTTCACAAATGACTATATATCCCTTTGTTTGCTTCCAGTTTGCCTTTCACATCCTATCATTATATAGCTAAAAATGCCCCTCTAATTAGTGCATGACACGTGGCGATTATAACATAGTCTTCCACTAGGCGATTGCTGATTTGACACCTGCTATATTAGTTTCCGAATAGGATCTTAAAAGGACTCTAGCTTTATATTCAGAGATAGACACATGATCGTCAAGGATCCTAATACAATCTTAATTGGATCTCTTCACAGTCTATTCCTATTAGGGTTCTTCTTCCTACGCCTGTATAAAGGGGTTTGCCCTCCAGGTATGGGACACACACATACACACTATGCTCTTATTATTTTTCAGAACTTTACATTGTTAGCTATCTCTGACTTAAGTATCGGAGCGTTCCCTTACCGGAACCCCACCCGGGCAATCATTTCGTGTTCTCTTTTGCAGGTCTATTTTTTGATGTGGTTCCTGATCCAGTTTTTAGCTATAATAGATTGACGCATCCGTGAGACCAAATCAGGGAACATGGCCAATCATTCATCTTCCAGAGACTCTCCACTTAGTCGTTCTCGAAATCGTCACGCACAACCCAGCAGTTCTTGTCGACTGGGTCGTTGTCACGATCAACGGTCGACACCCTCACATCGTCATGCCGCTTCTGAGGAAGATGTTCATGTTAATGTAACATTCACTACTCCAGAGTCAAACAATCGATCTCGAAGAAACCGATCGCCAACATCGACTCTGAAGAACGATGACCTTCGTCATCGCATCAACCGTCAGTTACTCAAAACACCCCATGCCGACCTTACGAGAGAAATCCATTAACTGAAAAATGTCGTGAACACTCTCCAATAGAAACTTGACGTGGCAGTAGTTTTTCCATCCACCCAGCATTCTCACCTGGATCCAAGCGACCTTCGTCTCTGTCTCACCTCCAGATTGCAAATACAAATAACAAGTTGATCCGACATATGATCCCAAGAAGAAGAGTGGAGAACATACGACGAGGAGTGGGTCATGCTACAGCCTCGACCCATCGGTCGAAGGCAGCACTAATTCCTCCTCCGAGAAGGTTGCCAGATCTAGAACCCCTCAAAGATCGTTTCATAGAAAGAAAACGCCTGAGTATCATTCCCAAGAACAAAACTCCTAGAAGGTGGTTAAGTATCATTCACAAGAACAATATCCCCCGAGGGAAGAATCTAGATATCTGTTATCCGAGGCCATAGAGAAAGCCAAGTCACTGCCTAACTTTCGATTGCCCTAGTACGACCTTTATGACGGAACTGGAGATCCTGAAAAACATGTTTATCAATTCGAAACAAACATGTTACTTCTCTAAGTGTCGAATGCTGTTATGTGCAGAGCCTTCCCTACCATATTACGGAAGGCTGCACATGCATGGTCTAAATCACTACAACCAAGGTGCATACACTCCTTCGTCCAACTGTCAGACCTCTTTCATAAGCACTTTGTAAGTAGTCGCTCACGAAGGAAGAACTCGGCAAGCCTACTTAACATAGTGCAAAAGAAGAATGAGTCCTTAGCCCGTTATCTCGGAAGATTCAACGCCGCCACCTTGGAAGTCGATAATCTGGACGAATCTGTCAAGTATACTGCATTCCTTCAGGGTCTCTGACCCACCTCTAAATTTGCATTCTCCGTCAACAAAAGCCTTCTAGGAAACTTAAAAGCTCTTCTCGAGAAGGCTAACAAGTACATTCAACCTGAAGAATACCTGGAGCCCACAGAGGATGACGAGGAGAAGGCAAGGAAGAACAAGGTGTAGATCACGAGAATTGAGTCCCCAAGGACGAAAGAAGGTGAAACACTCCAAGCGTGATGAACAACGTCCTAAAGATCCGTTTGCCATGGAGAATTTGACGCCCCTCAATGCCAGACCATCACAGATACTTCACGAGATCAAAGACAATAAAGCTCTCAAATAGCCAGAGAAGATGAGATCTCAGGCAAACAAAAGGAATAGAGACTTATGGTACCACTTTCATTATGACCATGGCCATGCAACTGATGATTGTTGATCACTCAAATGAGTGATCGAACCTTTCATTAAGTGTGGCTAGTTGAGAAAGTATTTGGCACACAAAGAAGGGCGATAAGAGACACCCCCGGTCGCTGAAGAAAAAGAAGAACGGGTAGAGAATGCGGGCATAATCAACACCATCTTTAAGGGATTGGCAGTAGGAGGCTCATCAGGACAAGCTCGAAAAGCATATGCCAAGAAAATGTGCATAACGAGCCAACCCCTAAGCAAGAAATAAAAGACTATGTCATTACCTACTATCTCTTTTTTGGATGATGATCTAAAAGATATGAAGACTCCTCACGACGATGCGTTAGTCATTACCATTAAGGCCGGGAATTTTGATGTAAAACGTGTCCCAATCGATAATGGGAGTTCCACTGAGGTCTTGTTCTATGATGCATTCAAGAAGATGAACATCCTGACAGACTGTCTCTGAAAGATAGACACGCCACTATATGGATTCTCCAATCATTTGGTCACAGTCGAAGGTGTTATCGCACTCCCAATTACTGTAGGCACACCCCGATGCAAGCAAACCTAATGCTTGATTTTGTGGTGGTAAAGGTCCCCTCTGCATACAATGTCATACTTGGATGACCTGCACTTAATCAGTTATAAGCCGTGGTATCGACCTACGACCTCAAGATGAAATTCCCAACGGAATAGGGGATTGTAAAAGTCAAAGGAGATCAGACTGTGGCTCGTCATGCTAGGTAACTTCGTGTCGATCAAAGAACAATGAGGCATTCATCACTGAAGACCTCCAAGAAGATACAAATATGCAAAGGGGCGAACTAGTTGCGGATCTCGTGAGTGTTGAAGTATATCCTAGAGAGAAGAAGAAAATAGTTCGGATATGTTCAAATCTTAAGGAAGACACTAAGCTTGAGCTTGTGAACCTATTACGAACGTATGCGAACATCTTCGCATGGACAGCCGCGGACATGCCTAGGATAGATCCCGAGGTCACCACACACAAGCTTAATGTCAATCCATCTAGAAAACTTATCAAGTAGAAGAAGAGAACATTTGCACCAGAAAAACAGGAAAAGATTGAGGAAGAGGTAGATGAACTCTTAACTGCCAACTTTATTAAAGAGGTCTACTATCTCGATTGGATTGCCAATGTTGTCATGGTTCCAAAATCGAGCGACATGTAGCAAATATGCATTGATTATACGGATCTCAACAAAGCATGCCCGAAGGATAGCTACCCCCTCCCGAGAATCGATCTTTTCATTGACGCTACTTCGGGCCACAAACTGCTTAGTTTTATGGATGCATATTCTGGTTATAACCAGATCATGATGCATGAGGATGATGTTTCCAGGACTTCATTCATTATTGAGAGAGGGCTACACTGTTCCAAAGTAATTCTCTTCGGACTCAAGAATGCCGGGGCAAAAGTGTATGGTGAACATGATCTTTTGAGAGCTAATTGGAAAAAACATGAAAGTGTACATTGACGATATGCTTGTAAAGAGTATCAAGGCTGGATTCCATATTAAAGACTTGAAAAGAAACCTTCGACATACTTAGGAAGTTTAAGATGAAGCTGAACCCTCTCAAGTGCGCATTTGGGGTTGCATTGGGGAAGTTTTTAGGCGTTATGGTCTCTCAATGTGGAATCGACACAAACCCAAAGAAGATAAAGGCCATCCAAGCCATGACATCCCAAAACCGTTAAACAAATGCAAGAGTTGACAGGCCGGGTTGTAGCCCTAGGAAGGTTCATAGCTCGATCAGCTAAACGATGTTTAGTGTTCTTCGAAGCCATCAGGAAAGCGAAGGACTTTTCTTCGACAGAAGATTGTCAGAAATCAATTGAAGAACTTAAGACATACTTAAGTACTCCCCCTGTACTTTGCAAGAAACTTCCGGGAGAAGATTTGTTCCTCTACCTCTTGGTTAGCAGAGTTGCGGTTAGCGCCATTCTGGTCAGAAAGAAGAACGGGATCCAAAGGCTGATTTATTATGTCAGCAAGGTCTTACAAGATGTAAAGACGAGATATTTAAAAATTGACAAGAAAGCGCTAGCCCTTATCACATCGGCAAGGCGTCTTCGACCATATTTTCAGTCTCATACCATTTTGGTTTTAACGGATCAACCACTCAGAAAAGTTTTACTAAGCCTCAAGGCATCACGAAGACTGGTGAATTGGTCGGTCGAATTAGGGGAGTTTGATATCTAGTACAAGCCGTGGACTACGATCAATGCTCAAGCCTCAGTAGATTTTATTATTGAATGTACATTCTCGAAGACCCCTTTCATCTAATGATTTCTATAGCCCAATATCCTTCTTTACGTAGATGACTCATCGGCCGTATGTAGCAGTGGTGCAGGAATCATCCTCATCAGCCCAGAGAGTTTTGTCATTGAATATGCATTTCGATTTGGGTTTCAGGCCTCAAACATGAAGCAGAACATGAGGCCCTTCTTACGGGAATAAGAGTAACACATGCTTTGAAGGTAGATTCACTATCAGTACATCGTGATTCCTAATTAGTGGTCAACCATGTTTTAGGAGAGTACTGGAGAGTACCAGTTCTTCTAGCTAGTTAAGACATTGGCGTCGAAGTTCAAAAACTTCACCATTCGTCAAATTTCTTGGGATCTAAATACACAAGCAGATACATTGTCAAGGCTCACATCCACTGAAGTCGCAGAGGTCTGGCGCTCGGTCTACCCCAAATTCCTCAAGGAGCATATTATTATTTCTCGAGCTGAGATCGGAGTGGTAGATCAAGAACCATGTTGAATGGACTCGATCATCAAGTATCTATCTACAGGAGAGTGACCCGAACATAATTCTACCTGAGCACTTTGCCCGAGCAGGCTCTCAAGAACAGTTCCCATTCTGTTCAGATAAAGGCATATGCCCGAGCAAAATGTCTACCAAGTACTTTGCCCAAGCAGAATCTCGAAGTTCTGTTCTTTTGTAAAAATACGAGGAAAAAGCCAATGGTTTAGCTACAGATCTAACCCGTGAAGCAGTAAAAGTTAACGGGGGTATCATCACTCTGCTTTACTTTTGCTTCTTCGAAAATTAGCCAAGCGAGGGTGGTGGTCTTCTTTGCCAACTCTTTAAGTGATGAATAAAGAGTTCATGTCAATATAAAGGCAAAAAATGCTATGTGAATGGTAGAATAAACCAAATACACACATAGTAAATAAATGCCATGAATAAAACACCCTTAAAGGAGGGTGACACATTGAACAAAAGATGAAGTTCTTACAAAGCCCTTAAAAGGGAATCAAAAGTACTTAGTCTAAAAGAACATAAAGAAGAGCCTAGAAATGTAAACAAAATCTAAGACTCGGGGGCAATGCCTGAAGTGCCATCCTTGGGAGGTTGAGACGCTGTATCCCCTGCCTTCGAAGGCATAACCATCTCCCCAAATTGAGAGGCAACTACTGGCATCACAAAATCTAAGACTCAGGGGCAACGCCTGAAGTGCCATCCTTGGGAGGTTGAGACGCTGTATCCCCTGCCTCCGAAGGCATAACCGTCTCCCCAAATTGAGAGGCAACTACTGGCATCACAAAGTCATCTAAATGGATGTTAAGAAACCGCTCAGCAAACATCTCCTTGGCCTTCATGAAGCCCATCTCATAGATCTCAAGGCCATCATTAGTGCACTTCTTCAGCCATTCGTTGCCTGCATTCCCGTCAAGGAAGTCTCAGATGCCATGATCCAGCGCCTTAGCTATCTTCTTCTTTGCCCTCTCCAGTCTCCTCTCAAGAGCTTCAATATGAGCAAGGTGATCAGCCTCGCATTTGCTCAACTCCTTGGCACGAAGAGTGGCCACCTCAGCCTGCTTAACGACCTCCCTCTTCTCTTGAGCTTCGACGGCTGCTACATCCCTCGCTATCTCAAAGCGTGATAGCATTTGCGACCCGCAAGCATACATCTGAAGAACGAGATTGGAATAGTCAGCTAAATAAAATACAAGGCATAAGTAGACGGGAATGGAAGCGAGATCCTACCGAATACACATCGTGGACAAAAGAACAGGCAAAAGACTCCTGCGTTTGGTCCACGAGAACCTGTCTTCCAAAAGAACACCATGAAGAAGATGTTGTCCGAAAATTTGGCTGTTCGGCACTCCCATGTCCTCGTGCCTATTGGTCCATCTAGGCCAAAAAATAGGGTCTTCCTTAATGGACACCCCCCTTCTACAATTCGTGGGGAGTGCTCGGGAAGACTGACCTTCGTCCTCTTTGGAGTAGGGGGCACGTCCACCCTTGGTTGCTTCTCCCTCCTTTTTTCCTTAGCCTTTTAAAGTACACCCAAAAATATTGCCTGTGGTGATTTCCCACTTTTGTTAGTCATTTCTACATGAAGAAAGGGAGTCAATGTTGAAGGAGGGATCAAAACCAAATTGAAAATGCCCAAAAGCCTGCGTAAAGCAAACCTAGTTGTGCAGTTTCAGTGGAAGAAGGGCTAGGAGCAGCAAGAGGGGGAGGAGGAACCAGAAGACCAGCTGGTATGGGTTTATGAGGAATAATTTTCCCATACTCTAATTGTTGCTCTGAAAGGGGCTCGTCAATGGAGAGACCACTTCTAAGCTTTATATGACTAAGGATATGCTTTTTCAAGCTATTTGGAACAGGCTTACCCGTATTCTCAAAATCCTTACAGTTAGGGTTCTAGGTCTTATCGAATGGTAACTCCCCCTTATTTTTAGAACTGGCAATGAAGTATTTGGAATGCCAACCTTCGTTGGATTTTGGACCCCCTATAGAAGTCGTTGCCTGCTATGGATAAAATACCATCCAAGAGAATTGGCAACCCCCTTTACAAAGTAGATTTCAAAGAAAACTCTCATGAAGTCTGTTGAATATGCTTTATAACCTGAAGTCTCGATCATATAGACAAGACCAACCAACTTTCTCCAATTGTTGGGAATAAGCTGCCATGGAGCCATGTGATTGTGCTTAAACATCCTGAGAGCAAAAGGATGAAGAAGAAGTCTATATCTAGAACTCACTTGCTCTTCATATATCATGTTTTCCCAATTAGTTCCATAGTTGGTTGGCTCTTACAATTTTGGAACTCGAGCATACCAACCCTCAGGAAGGGGACATTCCAGGAATAGCGCCTCCAAATCATCCTTTGACATCTTATTATGCTTCTCATCAGCAGTGAGCCAAGGTTTGAGATTCTCTTTATCTTCAGTTTTATCCTTTAAATCACCTAAGGCATTCTTAGGTGGTAAAGACTGTGATGATTGGGGATTGGAGGGACCTACTTCACTTTGGGGCGTGGGAGCTTGTCCCATAGATGAAGAAGAACTACTCCTAACAGCTTCTTCAGAAGAACTTAAACTATCCGAAAACTCTGACATGCTCACTACTCACGAATTTGAGACTATGAAAATAGAAAAGCTGAACAGAAAGAGGACAAAAAAGTGACTTACTTGATGAAGAGAAGAGTGCTTCCAAACTTTCGAGTGAGGTAAAAATGAAGTGAAGATCTCTATTTATAGAGATATCTCTAGTAATCGACTCTTGGGGAGTCCAACGGTTCATTTACCTCTTTACATGTCACAATCCAAGAGAAGAGGAGTTCGAAATTTGAAATTTTCTGCTCAAGAGCACCATATGCAAAAAACACACGTGGATGGTGAACCAAACACTTTGCCTGAGCATAATGTCTTAGTAAAACCAACATTCTGTCCGAGCAGAATGTTGGCTCAACACTCTGCCCGAGCAGAATGCCTTAATAAAAATCAACACTCTGCCCGAGCAGAATGTTGGCCAACCACTCTGCCCGAGCAGAGTGACTTAGTGAATCCAACATTCTGTCCGAGCGGAATGTTGGCCGAATAGTTTGCTCGAGCAGAGTGCCTTAGTAAAACCAACATTCTGTCCAAGTGGAATGTTGGGCAAACACTCTGCCTGAGCAGAATGCCTTAGTAAAACCAACATTTTGTCCGAACAGAACGTTGGCCGAACGCTCTCCAAATAGAGTGCCATAGTAAAACCAACATTCTGTCCGAGCAGAATGTTGGCCGGACACTCTGCCCGAGTAGAGTGACTTAATAAAAACCAAGATTCTGTTTGAGCAGAGTGTTGGCCGAACACTCTGCCCGAGCAGAGTGCCTTAGTGAAACCAACATTCTCTCCCAGCAGAATGTTGGCCGAACACTCTGCCCGAGCATAGTGCCTTAGTAAAACCAACATTCTGTCCGAGCAGAATGTTGGCCGAACACTCTGCCGAAGCAACGTGCCTTAATAAAAACTAACATTATGTCCGAGCAGAATATTGGCAAAACACTCTGCCCGAGCTGAGTGTCTTAGTAAAACCAACATTCTGTCCAAGCAGAATGTTGGCCGAACACTTTGCCCAAGCAGAGTACTTAAGAAAATAACTCATGTCCAAGCATTCTGCTTGAGCAGAGTGCCAAGAATAAAATCCATTCTGCTCGGACAAGTCATTTTCCCGAGCAGAATTCTGTCTGAACAGAATGTTGTTTGAACACTCAGGGTTCCGTAAGTTATCTTCTTTTTATTTGGGCATGTTGAATTATGGATTTAGCTATCCCAGTGAGAGAGCGTGCTTCCACCCGCTCCATTAAATGCTGGCAAAAGTTGGGGGCATTATACGCCTCTAATTAGTGAATGACACGTGGCGGTTATGACACATAGTCTTGCACTGGGTGATTGTTGATTTGGTACTTGCTATATTAGTCTCCGAATAGTTTATGATTCTAACTCTATCTTCAGAGATAGACACATGAGCCTCAAGGATCCTAATACAATCCTAGTTGGATATGCTCATAGTCCACTCCTACGAGGGTTCTTCTTCTTCGCCTATATAAAGGGGTCTGGCCTCCAGGTATGGGACACACACATACACACTGTGTTCTTTAATATTTTTTAGACTTTTACATTGTTAGCCATCTCTGACTTAAGCATCAAAGTGTTCCCCCGCCGAAACCCCACCTAGCGGTCACTTCGTGTTCTCTTTTGCAGGCCTATTTTCCGGTGTGGTTCCCGATCCTATTTTTAGCTGCCACACATCTCTTCTTCTTTGTACATTCTTCTAATAGAAACACTCCCTTGGTCTTCACCTACACCACTGTACGCCCCCTCACCCGCCCTCTATTCTAGTCTCCACCACCAATCAGTTCAGTCTATGCATTTCGTTGCAAAATCAAACGAAAAACACCAAAAGTACCAATTGACATTGTAAAGTTTTTACAACCACCACCTACACCATCGCAATCACTACTATCACACCACAGCTGCTACTGTTCAAGACCAGTTGCTGTCTCAATTACGAAACTACCTACAATCACGTACATATGCACTCGCAAACACATACACTTTGATTGATTTTCATCCACACACACACACACACACACACACACAGCGAGAGATTGAGTTCACTCACAGTCACACTCGTGAGCGCGCGCGCACACATACGGGTAAACATGGATTGATTTCACCCACCATCACGCGCGCACATAGACACACATGTATTGATTGAATTTAGATCCACACACACTTACTAAAATCAAACCAACACTTGACACACACTCAAACACAGATAAAAAAAGAGCGTGTAGTGTATGTGTGTATATGTGTTCGTGTGTGTGCATGTTTACATGAATGTGTGTGTTTCCGCATGTGTGTGAGTTTGAACGTGCGTATAGTGTATGTACGTATATCCATGCGCTTAAGTATGTGCATGAAAGTTGTATGCGTGAGTTCACATGTGTGAGTGTTGTGTGTGTGTGTGTGTGTGCATATCAGTGTGTGTGTGTGTAGCAAATTGCCACGGAAAAAATCCCCTCGCGGAGAATGCATTTTATGGATTCGCCATTTTATTTAATGAGGGAAAGTAGTGAAAAAAAGAAAAACCCTACAAATGAGTCTAAAGTGTCGAAAAGGACAACCAATCTGTTGGAAACCAGGAAATGAGTTTGGGGACTAAGTTATGCAATGGAAGGTGTTAGGCACCCGCCACGCCCCCTCGGTGTCTACTTCATTTTTATTGATTTTTGGCATCAACACATGTAAAATACAATATATAGCACCCTAAGTTTTTATATTTCTGGCTTGAACTCGATACCGGGGAATTGTCTACGGATCCAGTTGGACAAACCGGAATCAAAGTGTCGTTATAGTACAACTCTAATCCTATGGGAAGTAACCTACATTTCAAGCCTAGACTTAGACAAAGAAATGTAAAGACTCTCTTTGTGTTTTATAATAGAAATGTGACTACGAGATGAGGAAACAACTCTAAAGTGATTTCTACATTAGAAAGCTAATAAAAATACCTCTTAAAATAGCTTGTCGAGAAGACTCGGCACGCTCTCCTAATGATCCATAATGCAAAGAATTGAAGGACTTTTAAGTGAATATGAATGGCTAAGATTCTCGAGAGAGATAGTGTATCACCTCACGAAGAAATGGTACACAAGCTCTAAAGAGAATAAGCTCTCTCCCACCAAATATAAGAGACCAAAGATTAGGGTCCCTACAAAAAAGGCCAAATGCCCTTTTTATAGGGCTCAGAGTTGTAGAATTTGATAAGATTGGCTATGCCAATCTGCAAGACTAGAGATAAGTGAGAATATGTGATAAAACTGTAGATTGACAAAAGTTAGTTAATCGATCGGTTAGTCGAAAACCAGCCGGTTCATCCCATAATATAATAAATGGATTTTTCAAATTTTGAGGCATTGTCTGACCCTAATTTCGGTAATTATCTCTGATTTCACAAATGAGATATACCAAATTCAGAGTAACTCATCTTTAACCATATAATTGATTGATTTAATCTTTGTATCAGAGATAATTCACAAATTATTTTTCCAAGTTATCTAGACAAATTAATTAAATTAAAATCTACACATTGGACTGGACTTGACACAAAAACTGGACTGGACCAATTCACTAACTGGACCATTGGAGAAAACTAGACTGTTGGACTGGACTGGCTCTATTCCTTAACTAGACCATTGAACCGGGCTAGACTAGATTAGTTAATTAAGTCACATTTCTAGGCCTAGGCTTGATAATAAATGTTAACCTTACGGTTATTTAACCTAGGATTACATTTTATTTTATTGATAACTATCCTCTAATAATTATGTTGTCTAACTTGCCTTGAGTTCATGAAACAATAGGTACAATCTCATACTCATGCAAATGGACAAATAGATGAGCAAATCGATCGAAGACACTCAATAAAACGCATCAAAGATGGAATACTTCAATTGAATTTTTCAACACTTTTATTCATTTCTTTTTAACTAGATATAGAGAGTTGATCGTATAGATGACTATGACCTAGAATTTGCCCATAGGTTTCCCTTGCATGCATAAACTTTTTCATACTTTGAAAATACGGAAATTGCTTTTTCTGGAATACTGTCGACTGCATTGGAATGCAGTCAACTACAAGTTGGGCAGTCGACTGCAATGACCTCCAGTAGCCTATTACAGTCGATCGCATTGGAATATAGTGGACTGCAATTTTGAATTTTCAACAGCTGCTTTGAGAATACAGTTAAGTGCAATGGTACGATGTCAACGACGTTTACCGTTTGGCATATTAAATGCCGTACCTACTTCTAAATGGTCATATTAATTCCCATAAGTATATAAACTCATTTTGGGCATAGTTTTGATTCATCAATTGCATTCAAAGCCCTCTTATCATGCATATACACATAGTTATTATTCAATATCTTTTGGTTTTCATTGTTTTCTCATCCAATTCAAGAGAGCATTTATTATGAGCTTAGATTTGAGAGATTTACACTTTCATAAGTCATCATACACTCATCTCCCTTGTTCTAGAGTTTAAACTTGTACTCATCTACTTCTTGAGAGTGAATCTTTGTACATAATATTTTATCTAAAGTTTCTTGTATCAAAGCTTGGGGTTGTCAAGCTCTGGAGCTTTGGGATTGCCAAAGCTTATTCTTGATATGGGTATAGCATAAAGGGATTGTAGGACATTCGATGTTGACCCGTAAGGAAGATCATTCTAGTGAATTCTAGGCCCTTTCAAGAGACTTCCTTGAAGGGGTGGACGTAGGTTTGAGGGTAATTCAAACCGAACCATATAAATCTCAAGCGTCAAGTATCTCTAGACCTTTCTCTCTTTACATTATCGCCTTATACTTATATTTGATGTTTGGTATATGAGTAATTTAAGCGTTCATCATAATTTCTCAAAATTTGTTGTTATTACTTGTTAATCTTTTAAGTAGTCTTAAAACCTTATTCACCCCTTTTTAGGGTTATTTTATTGGTTTTAAGTGGTATCAGAGCCTCAGCTCTTGATATATTGGGTAACATCAAGAGAGTTAATCATAATTGCTTACGTTGGGGGAATGGAGGTTAGTTCTACCACTAAGCCTCCATTGTTTAATGAGACCAATTATAGTGTGTGGAAAGTTAAGATGAAAATCTACTTAGTGTCTCACGACTATGAGATGTGGGATATTGTTGAGAATGGCCTATTTATTCCGACGAGGGTGGTTGACAAAGTTGAGGGGCCTAAATCCAAATCGGAATATAGTGATTATGATAAGAAAATGATTTGTATGAATGCTATAGCAAAGAATTATTTCATTTGTGCTTTAGACACTAATGAACTCAATAGTCATTGTGTTATTCTGCCAAGAGTAATTGGGATACTCTACAAGTTTCTCATGAAGGAACTTCTCGTCTCAGAGAATGCAAAATGAACTTATTGTTTAGAAATTATGGGTTATTCCAAATGTTTCCAAATGAGTTCGTTACAGACATGAATACTGATTTTACTAATATTGAGAATCCTTTGAAGCAATTACAGAAAGAATTCACTAATGGTGATCTCGTAAGAAAGGTGATTAGGTCTTTACCAAGAGCTTGGGATGCAAAAATTACCGCCATCCAAGAATCGATGAATCTTAACATCTTTCCTCTTGAGAAATTGATGTGTTCGCTAATGACGTACGAAATGCAGCACAAATTTTTTGATCAAGAGGACGTCAAGAAGAAGCCTACATCAATTGCTCTTAAAGCTTCATCTTTAAACAATGAGTGAAGCGATGATGAAGAAGAATTTGACGAAGAGGATGTTGCAATGCTTACAAATAACTTTAACAAGTTCTTAAGGTTTAGAAGGAATGGTGGGAGAAGACAACAAAATGCTAGCAACGAAGAGAAGCTTTGCTACAAATGCCACAAGGCGGGAAACATGAAGATGGATTGTCCCATATACAAAAAGGAGAAAAGGAAAGAAGAGATATAAGGCAAAGAGTTAAAAGAAGACAACTCTCTAAGAAAGAGAACAAGGAGAAGGAAAAATAATGAATGCCGAACATACTCTAACATGGAGTGACTTCGAATCAAGTGATGAAAACAATGAGAAGAATGAACAAGCAAGTATATGCTTCATGGCAAATGATGAGGTAAGCTCTTCTTCCGGTAGTGGTAGTGATAGTGATAGTGAAAGCTTTGAAGATGCTTACGATATCCTATATGAGGAATCCAAGAAAATTTTTAAGACAAACATTATTTTGTCAAAAAAATTCCTTGAGGCTAATAAGCAAATAGAGAAGTTGAAAATGCAAAATAATGAGTTGCATGCCAAGAATGAAAGCATTTCCAACCATTTATATGTGGAACATATAAATAATGTCTTGTTTGAATTAATTGTTCACACTCCTAGCTCAAAACAAATCTCTTGCAAAACTTTGGCTTTAGAAAAACAAAATGAAGATTTAAAACTTGAGATTTGTGATTTGAAAAAATATCTTGAAAAATTTATTGATGGTCAAAAAAATTTGGATGTCAAGCTTGGACGCCAAAGAATTGGCCTAAATAGAGGTAGTCTTGGATTAGATCTATTGGCCTTGCCTCCTAAAATTTTTCAACAACAAGCTAGCTTGAATATTCATACAAAACAATCAGAGAATTATTGCACACCATTTACACATTGCGGTTGGTGCAACAAGAAAGTGCCTATGACTAGTTATTGTCCTTGTAGAATTGTTCATGTTAGAGGTAAAAAGAAAATGTGGGTTGTGAAAAGTCAAGATTACAAATATAAGTCTAAAACCCAAGGACACAAGAAAATATGGGTGCCAAAAGTCACTACTTGATTTGTGTTTATAGGTATGTCTCAAAGCAAAATCTAGTAGTAAGAAGTGAATTCTTTATAGTGGATACTCAAGATATATGACCGGCAACATTGTATTATTGGTAAGGAACCACATTCAATTGCGGATGTGTTATATGTTGAAAGTTTGAAGTATAATTTGCTAAGTATAAGTCAATTTAGTGATAAAGGCTTTGGAGTAATCTTTGAGGCTTTTCATTGCACTATACAATCTATGAAGAATAATGAAACAATTTTGGTAGGAAGTAGAGATGATAATGCTTATTCCATACAATTAAATGATTTAGCTAACCAAGATGTTAGGTGTCTTAGTGCTATTAGTGAGACATCTTGGCTTTGGCATTGAAGACTTTGACACACACATATGGAGCATTTGAATGATATATCAAGCAAAGAACTTGTGAGGGGACTTCCAAAGATCAAGTTTGAGAAAGACAACATATGTGATGCTTGTCAAATATGTAAGCAAAAGAAAGTTTTTTTTTTCACAAACCGAAGAAAATGGTATCTACTTCTGGACCTTTGCAATTACTTCATATGGATTTGTTTGGACCAATCTCTACTACTAGTCTTGGTGGTAAATCATATTATTTTGGTATTGTTGATGACTATTCTCACTATACTGGAACTTTCTTTTTGGCTACCAAAGATGAATCTCAAGATGTGTTCACTTCATTACGTGTTCAAAATCAAAAAGGATATTTGATAACCTACATTCGAAGTGATCATGGTAGAGAATTTGAAAATTCAAAAATAGAAACTTTGTGTGTGATGACATTGGTATATCACATAATTTTTTGGCTCCTAGAACTCCTCAACAAAATGGTGTTGCCGAAAGGAAGAATAGGTCACTACAAGAACCGGCAAGAACAATGCTTAACGAATATGATTTATCTAAGTACTTTTGGGCGGTGGTGGTCAATTGTGCATGTTTGTTCCTAATAGAGTTTTCTTGCAAAATTTTTTTGTTAAAAACCCCTTATGAGCTTTTTAGTGATAAGAAACCTAAGGTGAGCTTTTTTTGAGTCTTTATATGCAAATGCTTTATTTTAAATTCTACGGATCACTTTAGCAAATTTGATTCCAAAACCAATGAGGGAATTTTTTTTTGGTTACTCTAATAATAGTATGGCATATAGAGTCTATAATAAAAGTACTTTGGATGTAGAAGAATCCATAAATGTTAGTTTTTGATGAGACTAATCCTTTTCTTCCAAGGACTAATATTGTTAATGTAGATGAATTGGACTTACAAGAAAGATTATCCAAGCAATCAAATCTTACGTAATCCTTCGAGTGGGGTAAAAACTCGACACTCTCTTCAATAACATGTTAATTTAGTTTTTCTTTCACAAATTAAACCCAAGAACTTTTTCGAAGCTCTACATCATGAATCTTGGATGCTTTGCAAGAAGAGCTAGTTCAATTTAAAAGAAATCAAGTTTGGACTCTTGTGCCTAAACCACAAAATTATAGGATTATAGGCACAAAATGGGTATTTGGAAACAAACTTGATGAATCCGGAGTCAAGGTTAGAAACAAGGCTAGATTAGTGGCCCAAGGTTATAACTAAGAGGAAGGAATTAATTTTAATAAGACTTATGCACCGTAGCTAGACTTGAATCTATTAGAATGTTATTAGCTTTTGCTTGTTATAAAGATTTTAAACTTTATCAAATGGATGTCAAGAGTACTTTTCTAAATGGTTTTATTTTGGAGGAAGTATATGTGGCTCAACCTCCCAATTTTGAACATGAAAAATATCCAAACCATGTTTTCAAGCTTAGCAAAGCTCTATATGGTTTAAAACAAGCTCCTAGAGCTTAGAATGAAAGGCTAAGTAATTTTTTTTTTTATAGAAAATGCAATATCTATAGGAAAACTTGACACCACTCTTTTTATAAAATTTAAGGGCAAGGACTTATTGTTAGTGCAAATTTATGTTGATGATATTATATTTGGTGCTACTAATGGATTCTTGTGTGAAGAGTTTGCTTCTTGAATGAGTAAGGAGTTTGAAATAAGCATGATGGGAGAACTTAACTTCTTCTTTGGATTGCAAATAAAACAAAGCAAGGATGGAATGTTTATCAAAGAAGCCAAATACACCAAAGAGCTACTTAGGAGATTTGGCATGGAAGGTTCAAATGCATTTGACACTCCAATGAGCTTATCATTAAATCTTAATAAAGATGAAAAAGGATAAGAATGTTGATATTAAGCACTATCGAGGTATGATCGGCTCACTCATTTACCTTATTGCGCAAGTAGACCCGTTATAATGTTTAGTGTTTGTCCATGTGCTTGATTTCAAGCTTGTCCTAAGGAATCTCACTTAGTAGCCGTTAAGAGAATCCTTTGATATCTTAAAGGCACTCACGACTTAGGGTTATGGTTTCCTAGGTACACGTCATTTTTTGTCCTAGTTGGTTACTCTGATACCGACTCCACCAGTTGTAAAACCGAGCGAAAAGTACTAGTGGCGGTTACCAATTCTTAGGACACTAACTTGTTTCTTGGAGTTTCAAAAGATAAAATTTGGTTGCACTCTCTACCACCGAAGCCGAATACGTAGCGGTTGGTGCTCATTGTGCACAAATTCTTTAGATAAAACAAACCTTATTAGATTTTGGACTCAAGTATGATCACATAACTATCTTATGCGATAACTCTAGTGCTATTTACTTGAGCAAAAATCACATCCAACATTCACGGACTAAGCACATAGAAATCAAAACAACATTTTTATCTGTGATCATGTGCAAAAAGGTGATATCGTGCTAGATTTCGTGGACACAAATCACCAATTAGTGGATATCTTCACTAAACCGTTAGATTCTAAAAGATTTACCGCTCTTAAAAGAGAACTTGGCATGTCTTCACCTATGTGATTAAATTGTTATATCTCTTGTGCATTAACATGCAAGTTTCACTTCACATGCTTGAGCATTATCTCATATGCTTATAGCATGCTTTGGATTTTTTTCTTTTCAAAATTATTGATTTTGTTGATATTTATTTAATCTCATTTTTTAAATTGATTTGCACACATTCATATTGCAATATATTACAATATACATATTCATAATCATTTCAAGGTTTGATTTTTTGCAATGAAGTCGATTGCATAAGGAAATACAGTCGACTGCATAGGTCAATACAGTCGACTGTAACGGGGAATGTAGTAGACTGCATTACGGGGAAGGAGCCTAAATTGAGCCCATTTCTGCAGATTCTCCCTCACTTTCTCTCTTTCACTTCGAAACTCTGTCTCTTTTCTCACTCAGGGCTTCAATTTTCCTCGCTTCGGCTTAAAATTGGTATGTATTTCTTTCAAATTCTTGTTCTATGACATGTTTTATACACTTTCACTGATTGATTTCACCTACATTGTTCAATATATTTGAAAATTCGATTCTTATACTCTAGTTTCATTTCATCAAATTCACTTCTATTGAGCATGCTACTACATGTTTTAACTCTTGATTCATGCTTAGTGATGTTTATTACCTGATTCTACAGGGTTTGATTACATGAATTCATGCAAAAATCGATTTTCCCACAAATTTTATAAACTAGGGTTCTATATTGTCAAAATTTCTTCAAGTGATCAAACATCTTCAATTGATCATGCAATTACATGTTTGATCACTTGGTTCATGCTTAGTTATGACTATTGCTTGCTTATACATGGTTTAATTACATACATTTGTCTAAAATTCATTTTTACCCAAATTGCATGAACTGGGGTTTGTATTCTTCAGAATTATTCAAACTTCATGACATCTTTCATATGTATTAGCCTAAATTCATGTTGTGTTATCTATCTAGCATTCTTTAACATAATTTATTTCAATAATTTCAT
Organism: Escallonia herrerae; assembly: GCA_033070095.1. Lineage (NCBI taxonomy): Eukaryota > Viridiplantae > Streptophyta > Magnoliopsida > Escalloniales > Escalloniaceae > Escallonia > Escallonia herrerae. The sequence goes on along the minus strand of JAVXUP010000333.1, from coordinate 158,528 downwards.
AAAAATCATCATTTTTTAAAAATTATACGAATCCCAATTTTCAATTGTCCTTTAATTAATATATATGATTTTACTTTCTTTGCATTCACATACATATTACTCATTTTACTTCTCTTTCGAAATTTGTTAGATTGTTTCAAGAATGGCACGAGAAAAAACGTACACGTGCTAGTACTTCTCGCGTCGCACCCAAGCCGGAGCCTATCACCATAGAATTTGATCGCGACCGGGAAACCTTAGACTATTTTTCAGCACAGCTCTCTTCCCCTTTGGCTTTAGGTTTACGCTTGGATACTCCATTTCTTTTTAACATAGATGTGCTTGGACACCTTCATGATTGTCATCTAGACCGTCTCATCCTATATTATCCCGATGCCATCCATTTATTCTATGCGAATTTGACTTGTAGTATTTGTAGTGAGTTGTGTACCCTCACCTCTTATGTCTTTGGACGTCATATTTCTTTCTCCAGTCACGTCTAGTCATTCTTCTAGACCTCCCCAATAGTGATTTTTCATTTACCTTAAAGATGATCCCTGTAGCCAGTCAATCACAATGGTTTGACCGACCTTTTTCTATTGAGGAGCAGTTTTTGCACACTCTTCACCAACATCATGTTAGGGCTGCGAGCAAGCCCAACCTTCATGACCTTTCTCCTCTTTCTCGAATTTTCCATCACGTCATAGCTCATAATGTCATTCCTCGAGCCGTCAGTCTTTCACTAGTCTCTTATTTAGATGTCCAGCTCTTGACATTTTTATGTATTAGTTAGGAGAACTTCCTTTTTGAGTTAAAAACTCATTCTTATTATTTCTATGACCAAGTTGCTATAAAGAAAACAGCTTGATCAAGCACTGGTAATGTACCACATTCAACTTATGTTTTCTCTCGTCCTTAGGCTTTCGTTATTTAATCTAAGGGAAGAGAAGCGAACAAGCCACCTTTCTCTTTTGCAGACTAATCTAAAGTAAGGAGGTACTCAATCTACTTTTCCGCATTCCCTTTTATGTTATGCCTTACAACATTCCCTCATGTACACCGATTAACCTCCCTTGTCTCGTTATGTTGAACATGATTAGGAGTGCCACACATCTTGCTTTAGCTATATGTTGTGGCCTCTTACTCACTCATATTTTTGCTGCCTTTCACATGCCTCTTATTGGTGAGTACATTGAGGTGACTCGGCCTAATGTTAGAGACTATTCTACCCCTTTGTTAGAAGGGCCTCTTAGATGGATGTAGTCGATTCTTGCATGAGCCTCACATGGACAATACTATGAAGGATGAGGATGCTGATGCTCGTGGAGATGCTGGTAACGGGAATGATCGTGATCCACCTCCATTGGTTATGCCAAGTACTCACGAGGCAGGCACTTTTTTCGGTTCTTCTGCTATCGAATATGAGGCAATCTTGCATGCTTGGATATGATGCAGCAGCAGATGCATGCCAATTTCAGTTGGATGGATCTTGCTCATAGCCAGCTCAGTCGATGCCTTTCTCTCATGGAAGATCATTGGGGTATTTAGCGTCTTGAGGAGGACGTATTTCACCCGCCACCTCCACCGTCGAGTCCTTGAGCTAGGACATAGTTAGTGTTTCATGCTTACGCTTTTAGACTTTATAATGTATTTAAAAAACTTATCATGAATGATACTCGTAGTATTGCATTAGAACTTGGGTTGATTTTTTAAGCTAGCTTTTTGATTCACGCTTATCTTACTGCATACCTATTCATATTACGCTTCTTTTTATGTGCTATTTTGTTACATGTGCTTGGTACAACTCTTGATGGTTATTCAAGTACTTGCGCTTTGTTGTTTGAATGCCCTTGTTGGCTATATTGATTATCCATGGATAGATGCATATGGTGATTACTTTCACAAACACACAACCCTTGATCTTTTTAATGATGTCAAAAGGGGGAGAAAATTTGTTGATTTATATTTGTGTGGATTTGATATGAGCATATATTACTTGAGATAGGGGGAGCTTATCGCCATGATTTTTCTTATGAACCCTTATGGTTTATAATGATCGAAATTGAGATTTTCTTGCTCTATTGCATATATAATCTTATACGTCTCATATTATTTGAATCATTGTTTGTCATCATAAAAAAAAAGGGGAGATTGTTAACCATATGGTTATTTAACCTAGGATTGTATTTGATTTTGATGATAACTAACCTTTGATAATTATGTTGTCTGACATGCATTGAGTTCATGAAGCAATAGGTACAATCTCATACTCATACAAACGGACAAATAAATGAGCAAATCGATCAAAGACACTCAACGAAACGCATCAAAGATGGAATACTTCGATTGAATTTCCAGTAGACATAGAGAGTTGATCGTATCGATGACTGTGAGCTAGAATTTGTCCATAGGTTTCCCTTGCATGCATAAAATTTTTTATATTTTGAAAATAGGGAAATTGCTTTTTCTAGAATATAGTTAGCTGCATTGGAATGCGGTCGACTGCAAATTGGGTAGAGAGTTATTACAGTCGACTGTATTCCAATGCAGTTGACTGCAATGACTTCCAATAGCTTATTACAGTCGACTGCAATTAGAAATTTTGAATTTCCAACGGCTGCTTTGGGAATACAGTCAACTGCATTGGTGTAATGCAGTCTACTGTGTTTACCGTTTTGCGCATTAAATGTCCTACCTACTTCCAAACGGTCATATTAATTCCCACAACTATATGATTCATCAATTGCATTCAAAGCTCTCTTATTTTGCATATACTTAAAGCTCAAAGTTATTATTCAATCTCTCTTGGTTTTCATTGTTTTCTCATTCAATTCAAGAGAGTATTTATTGTGAGCTTACATTTGAGAGATTTACACTTTCATAAGTCATCATACATTCATCTCTCTTGTTCTAGAGCTTAAACTTGTACTCATCTACTTCTTGAGAATGAATCTTTGTACACAATATTTCATCTAAAGTTTCTTGTATAAAAGCTTGGGGTTGTCAAGTGTTAGAGCTTTGGGATTGTCAAAGCTTGTGCTTGATGTGGGTATAGCATCAAGGGATTGTAAGAGGTTTGATCTTGACCCGTAAGGAAGATCATTCTAGTAGATTCTAGGGCCTTTCAAGGGACTTTCTTGAAGGGATGGACGTAGGCTTGAGGGTAATTCGAACCGAAATATCTAAATCTCAAGCGTCAAATATCTCTAAACCTTTATCTCTTTACATTATTGTCTTATACTTGTGTTTGAGGTTTGGTTTTTGGGCTATCTAAGTGTTCATCATAATTTCTCAAAGTTTGTTGTGATACTTGTTAATCTTTTAGGAAATCTTAAAACCCTATTCACCCCCCTCTAGGGTTATTTTTCAGTAAACTCTAATTAATAATAAAGTCACTATTCATTTAATTAAAAATAACTACAAGAATGGGGTGTCTACAGAGGCCTCGGTGAGGGAGCTCACATGTGGGCAAAAATCACCAAAAAACAACACTTTTTTTAGGGAATTCGAACCGAAATATCTAAATCTCAAGCGTCAAATATCTCTAAACCTTTATCTCTTTACATTATTGTCTTATACTTGCGTTTGAGGTTTGATTTTTTGGGCTATCTAAGTGTTCATCATAATTTCTCAAAGTTTGTTGTGATACTTGTTAATCTTTTAGGAAGTCTTAATACCCTATTCACCCCTCTCTAGGGTTATTTTTCAGTAAACTCTAATTAATAATAAAGTCACTATTTATTTAATTAAAAATAACTACAAGAATGGGGTGTCTACAGAGGCCTCGGTGAGGGAGCTCGCATGTGGGCAAAAATCACCAAAAAACAACACTTTTTTTAGTGAAACACGGGAAATACCACAAGACTCTGAATTGACTCAAGGATCGTGATAGAGATATGAGGTCGGACCTTTGTAGGGCATCCTACGTATTCTTAAAAGTGGAATCAGACCAATGTGGTTCAAATAAAATATAGACATTGTTCGAAGTCAGAGCCAACAGTAACAACGATTGGTCGTCGAACAAGGGGCGTATCGTTATAAGTCGGCGCCAAAAATAACAATGGTTGGTCATCTAAAGATACTGAAGCTGGAGCTAGAACTGGGACTAGAGCTCAAAAACTCAGTGCCTAAGAGTCAGAGCCAATAGTAACGACAATTGGTCATCTAGACACACTAAAGGTTTATGACTAAGAGCCGGAGCCAATAGTAATTACGATTGGTCGCTTAGCCATAATGGTGTATCCCTATAAGACGGAGCCAATGGTAACAACCATTGATCGTGTAAGGATACTGAAGACCGAAACGGGAACTAGAACTGGAACATTGCCAGAGCCCCCAAGGTGAGTTTAAAGGGTCGACGGACAAAGTTGTATATCTAAGACCTAAAGCCAAAAACATGTCACTAAGCGGTTAGTGAGTTAGATACAGAAGGATTTCAGAGATATCACTCAAAACCAACCAGCAATGCCACGTAGACATTTGGTCGTTGAGTGAAGATCATATCAATATAATTGATATGAGGAAAATATTACTTCTAGCAAAATGCGCGGGACCCTATATTGGTCTTACACCGTACAAAAATCACTGAACTGAGAAACATATTTGAAAACTCGAATTGCGAGACAATTTGGAGATAAGATAATGAACATGCATAGGCAAGCACTACAAGCACACAAATGTTTAATAGAAACGCCCCAAGCGGAATGACTATCAATCATGCGAAATGCACAAACAGGCACACTCACAAGTTCAAATAATATAATGATTATGCAAGCATACCAGACGAACACGCATGTACACAAACAAGCATTTTACACATGGATGCTAATTTTTTTATTTATTTTTAATGGTTTGAAAACTGGCCAGTAAGTCAAGGGATAGAACAATTTTTAAAAATTAAAATTTTGCATCAAAAACTGGCCAGCTAGTCAGTAGTTTTGCAAATTTTTGAAAATTTGGAACAAAAACCTGCTCGTTAGTCAGCCGCATTGACTAATTTTTTTGTGCCCGATTTTAGGGTTTCTAACACTTCTAACCAATCCAACTTCAATCTCTCTCAAATTGTTTTCTCCCAAGAACTCTAAACCATGTAATCTTACCTTAATCACACTTCTAGCATATAAATTCCATCAATCCTTCTTACATTTCCTCCAATTCATTGAAAAAGGGCTGAATATGTTCGCACATGGAGAGGGAACGAAGGAGGCCTAAAAATTGAGAAGATTTCTAGATTTCGGCCAATGAATCGGCCTGAGGTAAGTTTCCCAGCAAATTTTATACAATTACTCACTATTTCACCTTACTTCACATACACACCATTCTCATCCAACTTACGACCCTCATGTGAAATTTTTCATGGAATTCATGTACGAACCGAACGATTGCTTAAAATTTCTTCCCGATTTTTAGATTTTGTAGCCCCTCCCCACGAACTTGCCCTATAGGGGCTCCCGCAAAAATCACTGTACCCATTAAGAATAGGGTGGCGGTAACTACTTTTGATTTCTTCCTCAACGGGTTGCACATCTTGACATATAGCAAAAGACACATTTTATGTCTAGCAGACATTGGTGGGATTCCACCAACATTTTTCACATGGCATTGAGGAAGGCGATGATTATCCCGTTTGACTTCACGAATATAACTATTTTTGTGCTCTAGGGAGGCCTACAACTTGGGCCTATGATCTCGATAAAGACCGGGACCTCGTAGTTTGGTTGCTCGGTTATGAACCATCCTACAAAAGGTCAGTTCCATCTTATTGGGTACCCCCGTGCACACTACGAGGGTATGGATTTGGAGGGGACCAAAAGCCCGGTGATTGACCAGTTTATCCTGGGATTTTTGCTTTATGCTTTGAGGAAAACCCTTTTCAGCAACGGGGATGATTCTGTTCAACTGTCGTGCCTATGGGCTTTAGAGAGTATAGAGGAGTATGACTGGGTACTCCTACTCTAGCATATTTGTTCCACTCTATGGCTGTAGTATCCTGGGGCAGTCCCTTAGCTTCATGGGCTACTTTGATATTTGGGAGGTATGTCTATGCTTCTCGAATCGTTTCTACTCATTCTCATGCAGGCTCTAGACGATCTTGCCTCACATGTGGTGTATGCTTATAGATTTGGTCCTTTAAGGTCCTCGATTCTCGTGGTCCTCAACTGGAGGGAGGGGCGTATAAGTGAGACTTCACTGGCGATGTACCGATGGAATTTTAGATATGAACAGATTGGTGCCTCCGAGATGCCATACTAGGAGCTTTTATGGGCTAAGAGAATGCCTAGTAAGTAACTCATTCGATATTAAACTTTCTTCGATATATGCTTGTGAATTCTTACCATTTGTCTCTTTTTTTAGGCCTCTATGTATTAATGTTAGAGGGCGGTCGATGATTATCTCAAGGACTTAGCTCGCACCCAATCCCAGATATTGCTAGTGAGACACTTGCAGGAGGAGTTCTACTTAGGAGATAGGGTGTTCTTTCAGCACCATTAGGATGTTAAGGTCCGAGTCCCCACTGCCCATCCCGTAGAGATGTATCAGACAGAGGAGCTGGATATGGGTTTGAGGCAGACTCTAGTTAGGGGGATCACAAATCCTCCCTTAGGTAGCCGAACGACCCTCGTATCAACTAGGCATTTGTGAATGAATGCTTGGCCCCTCCATTGACCTCGAAGTGGTTGACGAGGGTGCAAATGGCTTGGGCAGCCAGGGACAAAAAAAGGAAGGTAGGAAGGAGGCGGAGTCAACTGAGGGCATTTTGTTCATTTCATGGACAATGCCGTTCTTCCTAAAAGGGAAGATCGAAGAGTAGGAGCCAATCAGACGGCCAGAGAAGGACTCCAAGGTGTTTGGGCTTAACGAGTTGACAAATGTCCAGATGGTAAATCTGGCATTGAATTGATTTCAAATTGTTAGTTCTCTTGCCACTTGATTTTAAACATATGTCCTTTCATTATAGATCTTCCAATTAGTGCTCCGGGATGCATACCGAATGATCCATAGCCTCAAAAGCATGGTGTCTGGCTACCAAGATTTATCAGTGCATGGACCATCAGATGAGGCAACGAAGGCACCCACTCCCACTCCCTTGGTACCACTTTAGAAAGGTGGATCCAGTGGCTGACAAAGCTTCGCGAAGCCCCTTACCCCTGTTACCACTGTTTCTGAGGCCCTATGGTGACCTTGTGTTGATGAAGGGAATATGAAGGGAATGCACGTGAAGACTAGGGCGGTGACCTAGATTTTCAAGAACAAACTAGAGCCGGCCTTGTCTAAGGGAAAAGAAGTTGCCACCGGGAGCAAAAGGAAATCCACAGCCCCTACATTCAAGGGAGAAGGAAGTCTTACCAAATTGCCGCGGTCTTCAGACATATCTATAAGAAGCCTCAGTCTGTAAGTAGGAAATTAATAATGAGTGATCAATGGTACGCGTACAAGTCGTTTAATATACCAAGAAGACCAAGAGATACGAGGTGGTGGAGTTGAGAGCACAATCGAAAGATCGCATAAAGACTAGGAAGACCAAGGGTTTCAATCGTTGCTTTCGAGTAGGTGGTTAGGGTGAGACGTGCTCATCTGTGAGGTATGGAAATAAGAGCACAAGTTACATAATTATATCACATTGTACATGCCACAAAAATACAAAGAAAATATGACAAGGCCAAAAAAGACAATAAAAGATTTTAAGTCTACTCCTATTTTTTTCTTTTTCTCCCCGACAAAGTCGCCACTAGCGAACCACCTCGAAAAAAAAATTCCTCGCCGAGAAAGGATTTCATAGAGTCGGCATCTTATTTAATTAGAAAAAATAGAGAAAATGATTAAAAAAAACCCTAAAAATAACTCTAAAGTGTCCAAAAGGACAATTAATCTGTGAAAAAACTAGGAGATGGGTTTGAGAACTAAGTTACGCAACGGGAAGGGGTTAGACACCTGCCACGCCCTTTCAGTCTCTACTTTATTTTTTCACAGATTAATTGTAGACACCTGCCACGCCCTTTCAGTCTCTACTTTATTTTTACTGATTTTTGGCCTTAAAATATGTAAAATGCAATAAATACCACCCCAGGTTCACTTTTATGTTTTTAGCTTGAACTCAGTATAGGGGTCAAATTGCCTACATATCTGGTTGGACAAACCGAATCAAAATCGTCGTAACTCAACTCTAGTCCTATGAAAAGTTGTCTACATTTTGATCCTAGACTTAGACAAAGATATGTAAAGACTCTCTAACAAAAATGCGACTACCGAATAAAGAAACAACCCTAAAGTGATTTCTATGTTAGAAAGCTTATAAAAATATCTCTTGAAATAGCTTGTCGAGAAGACTCGAGCACGCTCTCCGAATGATCCAAGAAGCAAAGAATTGAATGACTTTTAAATGAGTATGAATGACTAAGATTCTCGATAAAAATAGTGTATCACTTCACAAATAAATAGTACACAAGCTCTAAGGATAATAAGCTCTCTCTAACGAAAGATCAGAGACCAAAGACCAGGATCCCTAAAAATGAAGGCTAAAGGCCCTTTTTATAGTGCTCAAAGTTGTAAAATCTGATAAGATTAGCTACACCAATTTGCAAGGGTCGAGATAAGTCATAATATGTGATAAAATCACATATTGACAACAGTCAATTAACCGACCGGTCAGTCAAAAACCAGCCGGTTCGTCCCATAATATAGAAAATGAATTTTTCAAAATTCGAGGCATTATTTGACTATAATTTCGGTAATTATCTCTGATTTCACAAATGGGATGTACTAAATTCAGAATAACTCATCTTTAACCATCTAATTGATTGATTTAATCTTTGCATCAGGGATAATTCACATATTATTTTTCAAATTATCTAGAAAAACTAATTAAATAAAAATTTTAAAATTGGACTGGACTTGACACAAATACTAGACTGGACCATCCCTAATTGGACCAGTAAAGAAGACTGCACTGTTGAACTGGACTGGCCTAATTCCCTAACTGGACTACTTAACCGGACTGGTCAGTAACTAGACCAGACTGCTAAACTAGGCTAGAATGGACACTTAACAATTAGACTGGACTGGACTATATTAGTTAATTAATTAAGTCACATTATTAGGCATAGGCTTGATAATAAACTCTAATTAATAATAAAGCCACTATTTAGTTAATTAAAAATAATTACAAGAATGGAGTGTCTATAGTGTGCATGCGTGAGAGTGAGTGAGTGAGTGAGTGAGTGTGTGTGTGTGTGTGTGTGTGTGTTGTTGAGAATAAAATCCATGGGCTTGAGTGTGTGCGTGCGTGAGGGTGTATGTGTGTGTTGAGAATTGAACATTTGGGAATAGTGGTGCGTATGTTGTAGGTTGAAAGTTGGTGTGTTGAAGGATAAGAAATTACAAAGGGTTCTATTTGGTATATGCTTTATGATGATATTTTTCGGACGTGTTACCATTTTAGTGTTTTGCAGGCATAACAAAGAACTATTTTTGCGTTTTGATATACAAAAATCGTGCTATTGATTAAACAAAACTTGTGCGATTAATTTCTGTTGTATGGCAACGTTTATTTATTTAGTTTTAAAAGGGAATTCATATTCACCAATTGGCTAAAAAGCCAATTTTATATTACGCCTACAACATAAAGGGACAACAAAACAATAGAAAAAGGTACCAAAGCGTGCACAAGTTTATGTCTCTTTTTATGGTTCTTATCCATATATTGGAGACTTAATACACCACATTCTTTTATCAGAAGGAAGAAAAATATAAAAGAAATACTTATGAATGTGAAGAATGTACAGGGGGAGAACTCTCACCACTTTTCTTCTTTTTTCCTCCTTTTCTCCTCACTGCCGAATAGCCCCCTCTTTTTCCTCTCCTCTTTCTCTCTTTCGTTTCTTTCTCCTTCCTTTTTTTTTTTATCTTCAGCAGCTAGCTCTTTGTTGCCGAATCAAGCCTTTGTTTTATATACTTGATGAGTTTGCCTTAGATTGTTAGATTCGATCGGTCCGATTCAATTAAATGTTGTAATAGGTCAGATCAATATTGACTATTTATTTTACTTGGACAGTAATTAATTAAATTGACAAAATAACATTATGGACCCCAAAACACTAAGTATTTATGGTATATATGAGGCTTGTGGACACTAATCTCTTAACTTTTATGGACAGTTAATGATTGGCAAGTCTAGAGTTGATCCCACTACTCTCTATATAAATATCTCTCTCTTTTTTTTTTTAAGGCTAGAGCATCACAATTTTGGCTACTCTTTTGCTTCTTAGACTAAAAGAAAAATACACAACTCTATTCCCTCATCAAGAATAGAGAAGAGTATTGAAGATTAATACCAAAGAGGACATGTTCGCTTCCGCATCTGGCGTTCTTTCATCATCAGAATAAAGCCTTTTATACTCTATGACTTCCTTCAATTCTGGTGAGCTTGAAACTCTGTTATTCTTATGTTTATGCTGTTGTAAAATTCTAAAGGTCTTGATTAGGGAGTCAAGATGAATGGAATAGTCTAACATGTGGTATCAGAGTCACGTTAATTAATTGCATGAACAGAGAACCTCTTTAATTTCTTTGGATTCTTTTTTAATTTTACTCTTGAATGCTAAAGTGAAAGAGAAAAAAAATTCGGGCCATGTGGTCTGTTGGTTGGCTGTGTGGCCTAGAAGATTTGCCCAGAGAAATTGGCCCGTCTGGGCTGAAGTATTGTTGGTTGGCCGTGTGGCCTGTTGGGTTAGCCTTGAAGATTGGCCCAGCCAAAGGGCCATGTGGCTTGCTTGCACAATTGGGCCGGAAGGCCAGAAATTAAAACTAAGGTTAGGCCTATTTTGGGCCCGTTTGGCCATTGATTTTGCCATAGACTGGGCTGTTTCGGCCTACGAAGTGGACTGTTTTGGCTACTTAAGAAAAGGGCCTTGAGGTGCTAATTTGGCCTTGTTTTGGCCACTTTAAAAATAAGGGTTTTCTAGAAGGGTTTGTGTATTTTAATTGGACCTTATAAAATAAAATTACCAAAGCTACTTAATAGCATATTCATATTAAATTGCATATTTGATGTGTTATTAATGACAACATATATATTTAATATTAGGTTATATTGTTGGGATACTAATGTATATAAAGTGCCAATATTATTATAATTTCAAGAATTAGCCTTAAATTACGAGATCATGCTAAAACTTTTATACTTAGCTTGGCATGTTTAGACTAACTATAATGAATTTAAAAATAATTAGTGGTTCTTATTTATTTTGGCAGTACATAAGTTTATTGTCCCTAATAAGTTAATATAATGATAAAACCACGTCACTTTAGGCTTATTAGTTAAAAACATTAATCGGCCCAATAGAAGGTTATGTTTTAAATTTTTTAGGTGGGAAGAAAGGAAAGAATAAGTCACGTGGCTCAATTTATTTTTCTGCCCAAAGGTGATATAATTCGTGCTCTTGTTGCTTGTAATGATCTTCAAATTGCTAAGGGAGGAAAAACACTTGTATGTTAATAACCGGCCCATAGAAGGTTATAAGTGATATGTTAAATTTTCTTTTTGAAAAAGGTTTTGTCCATCTACCTTTTCTATTCAAATAAACGTTTATCCCTCAACTTATTATTATTTTAAATGATGAACTAGTTATTTTCATCATGTGGATTTTTGGCATTGACGTGCATGATTATTATTATTATTTAGTGTATAGTCCTACTACAATTACATTATCTTTCGTCTAATGAATCATTGAGTGGAAGCAATTTTAGAAAATAGAAAGAGCAGATTAGCAGAATTCTTGGAGTTATATGTTTGGATTATGCATTATGGGTTGACGCTTCTGCTACCTTTCGGCTAAAAGCTCTATTGAACAACAGGCGGCCATTAGAAGTGAGAGCGTTCCAACCGCATATCTCTAATGATTATAAAAAGCCTCTATTATGAATGCAATTCACAAAGCTGTAGAAAATGCTAAGATGTACCTTTTTCATGTTGAAGAGCAGTTTCAGGCATTTTTCAAGGCACATGCTACTGCTCTTATCACTAAAATGGTAACGCTTAAGAACAGTGGATCCACTAGTGTTCGAAAGCATATTTTACGGATGAATGATATGGTTTCTCAACTAAAAGGCTTGGACATGAAAATTTCTAAGGGTTTTCTCGTTTATTTTATTATAACTTCCTTGTGCAGTTTGGTCCTTTTAAGATCAACTACAACATGCAAAAGAAGAAGTGGGAGATGAGCGAGTTGATTTTCATGTGTGTCCAAGACGATGAGAGGTTAAGTTTGAACAACCTGATGGTACTCACATTGCCATAACTGGTCCATCTAAAGAACAATGAAAGAAATTTGGCAAAGGTCGCGCGCGCAAGGGAGTTAGAGTGCTCCTATAACTATGACTGGTAAGGCAAGCTCTTTCTAGTACTAAGGGTCCTTCTAGTCCTAAGTGCATCGTTTGTAGAGCTAAAGCACACGTGAAGAGAGAATGTTAGAAATTTAGAGAGTGGCTAGAAAATAAAGGTAATATATCGATTTGCATTTGTTATGAGTCTTATACAATTGATGTTCCTTTAAATACATTATTGGTTGATACAAGTGGAATTGTACACATAATAATTTATGTAGGGATTCCTTTATGTGAAGAAGCTAAACAAAGAGAACCGTATTGTGCTAGTAGGAAATAGAGAGAAAGCTCAAGTTGAAGCTGTACAAACTCTCTATTTAGTTTTAGACAATGACTTCAATTTGGACATAATTGATACTGTTTATGTTTCCTGTATGACTAGAAACCTTATTTCCGTTTTTAAACTTGATGCTTATGGATATTGTTTAAGTTTGAGAATAAAGACTTCTCTCTTTTTCTTTACTCTATAACTATTGGTTCTGGTTTGTTAGAGGGAAACCTCTACAAATTACGTTCGGATGCTTCTGTGAATGAATCCTTAAAAACAATGAACGTAAATGATGTATTTGCTAAAACTTGTGGTAAGACAAAACGAAATAATGAAAAATTCTGCCAAATTGTGGCATGAACATCTTGGTCACATATCACGAGGCAAAATGGAATGCCTCATTAAGGATGAAATTCTTCATTCTTTAGATTTATCAAATTTTGACGCATGTATTGCATGTATTAAAAAGAAAATTTGTAAAAACCAATAAAAATGGTGCCACTTGAAGTACGGGGCTTAAAAAAGTTATCCACACTGATATTTGTGGATGTTTCCCTACACCAGGTATTGGTGGTCATAGCTACTTTATCACTTTCATTGAAGACTATTCTCGTTATGGATATGTTTACCTCATTGATGGGCGACAGACGTCGCGAGGTTGATGCACGGTGGACGTTACGAGGTTGATGCACGGTAGACGTTGCGAGGTTTGATGGGTGACGGACGTCGCGAGGATGATGGACGACGGACGTCGCGAGGTTGATGGGTGACGGACGTCCCGAGGTTGATGGCCCACGAACGTCGCGAGGTTGATAGGCGACGGACGTCTCGAGGTTGATGGGCGACGGACGTCTCAAGGTTGATGGGCGACGGACGTCTCGAGGTTGATGGACGATGGACGTCGCGAGGTTGATGCCCGACGTACATCGCGAGGATAATGGACGATGGTACGTCGCGAGGTTAATGGACGACGGACATCGCGAGGTTGATGTACGACGGATGTCACGAGGTTGATGTACGACGGACGTCGTCGCAAGACGGACGTCGCATGGTTGATGCGCGACTGACGTCACGAGGTTGATGGGCGACTGACGTCGTGAGGTTAATGGGCGACGGACGTCGTGAGGTTGATGCCCGACGGACGTCGCGAGGTTGATACAAGACGAACGTCGCATGGTTGATGCACAATGGACGTCGTAAGGTTGATGGACGACAAATGTCGTGAGGTTGATGTATGACAGACGTCGCAAGGTTAATGGACGACGGACATGGACGACAAACGTCGCAAGGTTGATGGATGACGGACGTCGTGAGGTTGATGAATGAAGGACGTCGTGAGGTTGATGCACGAAGGATGTCCCGAGGTTGATGCACGACGGACGTCGTGAGGTTGATGGGTGACGGACGTCGCGAGGTTCTCGATGGACGTCGTGAGGTTGATGCTCAATGGACGTCGTGAGGTTGATGCTCGATGGACGTCGCGAGGTTGTAGCACAACAGACGTCGCGAGGTTTATGGGCGACGGACGTCGTGAGGTTGATGGGGACGGACGTCGCGAGGTTTATGGATGACAGACGTCGCAAGGTTGATGGATGACAGACGTCACAAGGTTGAAGCACGACGGACGTCGCGAGGTTGATGGACTACTACGGACGTCGCGAGGTTGATGCAAGATAGACGTCGGGTGGTTGATGCACCACGGATGTCGCGAGGTTGATGGACGACGGACGTCGTGAGGTTGATGCAAGACGGACGTCGCGTGGTTGATGCACAACGGACGTGGTTGATGCACAACGATGCCCTTTGGCATATAGTAAGATTGGGGGTTATGGAGATGAAAGGAATGGCTTCGACGGTTCTGTTTGTCAGCGATAACAACTGACCGTCGCACAGGATCTTGGATCGAGGAAATATGTCAGCATCAAGTAAGTGACCCTTTGATTCAACTAATGTTTTTAAATATAATCTATATGTTTATCTTCTACTAAAAAGTGGTGTTTATTAGCATGGCTGTTTTAATTACGTTTAACTGGTCTAGTTTGATTTGGCAAAAAGCTTTTAGTAGTTTATTTCTCATTAAAAACCGGACCCGCATGTAAATAATATTTTGTTCAGAAATTGTAATGGAACTCAGATTTGAAATGTCTGGTATAAGTGAGATGTTATGGTATTTGACGTTATTGTGAATACTGAACAACTTGAAAACTATCGAAAGGGATGTGAGGATGGTTTCACCATAAATTGATGAGTGATTGTGTTTGTGAATAAATCAAAATGTGATTTTGTTTATTCGATTAATGTGCACCATATCCAATGGAAAAAAGTTGGATTTCCGACCCTGGTCAATGGGGCTTGTATGTTGATGCACATTATTGTTACTGTTGGTTTGCCCTTGCGTCCACAGAATATTTATGCCGGGTGTAGGAGGGATTTCGGGCCCCAGTCAGAGAGGCTGACCACATCATATCGTTTGAGCTGATGTTGGGATGGAACTATTCGTCGTGAGGTTTTGTGCTAATAATTTTTATGCCTTAGTTTTGTTTAATGTACTCTATTTCGTTTTACTGGATGATTACTAACTCTATGATTTTAGATTTCTCAATGTTGCTATAATATAAGGTGAGTTATTTTTTGGCATGCTAAGGTCTACCTAGTTGAATCATTAGTTACTTACTGAGCACATGGAAGCTCACTCCTTACTTATCATTTCAGGTTGAAGGTAAGGTAATAACGGTGAGAGTGGGATTGGAACCTTAGGGTGGGGCTCCGAACACTACATTAGACGAGTTGAGTTCTAGTATAGGTGTTCTTGTAAGAAGGATTGTAATGACATTCAGTAGTAGATTTTTATTTGGAGTTGTAAATGTTAAATTTTCGCTACTGTTCATATTGGTTTTAGCGAGTTAGGCCTGCAGAGCCCTGGTGGAGGGTTAATGGGCCTGTGGCCTGTCACGGGCCTAGCTCACGGGCCTACCCGTGGGTTCAGGTCGTGACAGGCAGACTCTTTTCCTCCCTCAAACAAATTCAAATGTTATACGACCCCACTCTCCCTTCTAAAAAACAAAACCTGTCCTTACTGAGCTTCTCCCTCTGCATCGTGTATTGCACTTAATTCCGACATACAATATTGCGGGTCACACTAGCACTTTCGTTGCCTTTACTTATCTTGAGATCATTCTCCTTACCCAATTCATTCGAGGCTCCCCTTTAACTCTTGCAGGCATTATGATGATGAACATGGCTAATCGGAAAGATAAGCAAATTGCCCATCTTCCCTATGGCCTTCTTCTCTCTAAAGTTTTTAAACATTTCAATGTTCCCCTTTCCACCTCTGTCTTCGAGTGTATCCATATTTCCTTCTCCTATTGCCTCAACATCGTCACTCTCTGTCGCTCTAACTTCATCATTAGAACATACCCCATAACATATGCCTTGTCTCCTGAGAGGGCAGAGGGCAGAGGGCAGCACTGCCACAGTCACCTCCCCTACCACCTCCTGCACCTACTTCCTCCTCTGCACCAAGTCCCTCTTTACCACTGCCTCAATCCTCCAACCCGGTCCTTTCATGCCACCTCAATCCCGGTCTTTCTATGTGGCCTCCTTCCTTCGACCACTTTCAAAGTCCACTAAATGATTTTTCAACCCTCAATTTTGATGTTTTTCTTAATCTTGATAGCTCCTCTCTCTCCGACCGCGCTTTCCTACACCATCTGTCCACCCTCCAAAACTCCTTAAACCAACTTATGTCCAACCAAATTGACGTCCACGACCTTTTGAATGATCTAGTCTCCAACACTTCTAACCTTCCCCTCAACCACTCATCGATCATGGACCGATTAACTTGCATACAATAGGATCTTCAACGTCAGCATGAGGCTGCTCTTCAAGGAAATCATCGCCAAGCTTAATTATCTTTATGCATCCTCATTGAGCTGAATCGGTTTTTGGCGCATCAGATCTTTAACACATCTCATGGCTTTCAAATTACTTGTCCTGACATTTTTCCATCCCATCATGGAACCGATAGCGAGCTGTGGTTCTTCAATCCGAATATTCCTTATGCTCCACCACCTCTATGGTCGCCTCGTGTGGTCGAAATTGTCAAAGTACCCACCTCTGATCTTTTACCGCCTCTTGATCCTTCTTCTTCTACCTAAGGTGGATGTCGTTGCCGTTAGAATTTGTTTAGCCTTATTGTTTTCTGACTTTGATGCTTTCCCAGCTGTTTGAGTTGACAAAAGGGGAGAATAGTGTATAGTACTTATTGTACATGAACTATGAACTAACTTTTGTAGTATTTATTTTTTGAAAATATTGAATAGTTCATTATCTTACTTTTAGTTGCTATTAATTAATTGTTTCCCATCTTTTTCCCAGGGGGAGTATGTTGTGATATGTTAGATTAACATATTGTCGTTATCAAAAAGGGGCAGATTGTTGATTTAAAGGTCTAGATTCACTATTTTGATGATTCAAAGATTATTGTTTTGAAATTAATCTAACTATGTTACTAAGTATGCTTTCAGGACTAATCATAGGGTGGACATTTTGGAGGAGACTCTGGCTAAATCTCCGATTATCCGCGCTCCCAACTGTATGGTTAGTCAGTATGTGTATTACTTATAAAAAATTCAAAATTGACTTGTTTATACCCTAATCCAACCCACTGACTTACCGGCCAGTTAACCCACTAGGTTACTGAACAGTTAGTCAGAACCCTGACCTTCCCAATATTTTTCAACTCTGTAAATCTTGAAAAAAAATCATGAAAAGTGAGTACTGAAGTTTTCATTCAAATGAAAAAAAAAATTTCCTTCGAATTAAAAAGTTTTCATTCAAATTAAAAGTTTTCCTTCGAACAAAAACTTATTTTCGGTTGGAAAAAAAATTAGAAGCATTTCACTTCTGCCGGATTTGGTCTAAGGAAACTCTTTTTCCTTCGAATGAAAACTTAATTTTTTTTTTGTCTCATATAAATAGTTATCTTATTTCCTTTTTAGCCTTTTTGGGTTCTCAGTTATTTTCTTTCCCTAGAGAGAGATTAGAAGGCTTGGAAAGTTCCTTTGGTATTGAGGTGGTGCTTTGAGGTTTTTCCTTGTTCGAAAGCTTATTGAGGTAAGGGATTTTATCGCTTTTTGCTGTGGGATGGTACGTTCAAAATCCGAAAGCTTATGCTTTGTCCAATTTTGTTCATCCTTATTGGTTCACTTTTGGTTTGTTTAACTCTTGCCTTCGTCTAGTGCATTATGTGCCCTCCTCCATTTGTGTCTTGATGAGCATATATTTGTATTTGTACATTTGTGGCCGTCAATTTAAAATTGACATTGACTATGTGGAATAACTCTCAGATTGAGAGGGTCCTTTAAGCACATGTTTGAGATATTAGCAAGCAATAGACTGCTAGCATGCTACCAGTAGCACACGTTTGATGTTTGTATGTTTGGTTTAATATTTGGGTCTTATGACCATCATAGTCATCATTTGTTTATAGCATACCATGCATATAAATGATATGTGTTTTGGGTTAAATGCTTAACTTTGCTGCTTCAATATTCGATAGTAAGACATAGTTTGCTCTTTTCCATCTAATATTGCCATTCGTTTCTGTTGGTTCTGCTTTATATCTTACTATTCAGCTACCTTACAGGGTTATTTGAGCTCACCCCTATTCTTTCCTACCTTGCCTTTGCCACAGGTGAAGAGAGTGACCATTGAATGTTATGGCAGCCTTGGAGTTCTTCGACTTTTGCTTATCATTGAAATTTTGTATCCGTACTTTAGAAATCTTACCCGAATAGGGGTCATTCAATGCAAATGTATTGGAACGTTTGCTTAGCCGCTGTGCATGGAAATCATTTTGTAAGGGAATATTTTGGGAATGTATTGTAATAGACTTTTGTTATATTTATAGAAATACTATATGCCGAAGGCCTTTAGTGCTCTGTTTATACAGTTGTTTTGAAAACCTTAACGGTATATTTAGCAGTTTGTTGACAGTCACGGCCTCCTGTTTCGGGGGCGTGACACCGCGTGACAAAAATGAAAAAAAAAAAGTTAATGGTCCATGCACCTTTTTGAGCTTGTAATATTATGACATGATATGTTCACCTCCATGTGGCTTATTTGATAAACTTTCAATTCCTGATCTTCCAAACCTAATGGGTTCACCTCTTGGTTTACCTGATGAGGACCCATTGATTTTCATAGTCTATTTGGCCTACCCTATTCTAGACAGCAGTTTGATATACCTCGGCTACCCATTCCATGATAATATAAGAATCCTTATTACCTTATCTCGTGCCTTATGAGCATGTTGTCTCACACTGGACAATTAGTCAGTCTAGTCCAGCCCAGTCGATGTACATTGATCTTTTCACTAATCCTGAGCGGAGGCCCCATCAGCCTCATAGCTTATAGAGTTCCGCAGTATACACATCAGCCTCATAGCTTATGCATCTATATCTTTATTATCCATCTTTTGGGCTAACCTTTTTGTGCTAGTCTTATGGATTTGAACTCGCATGTTCAAGTTAAGAACCCACTTTTTCTGTGAAGTTAAATGGCATCTCATGATAAGGAATTGAAATGATTTTAATCATAAAACTCCAGTGGTCTTTCCCTCTTTGCGTATAGATAGATGTGTCAGGAAAGTGGGTACCAAGGCTTAAGTTTCTAACAATAAAGTAATTTAAGAAAAAAAGGATAGATCTTGAAGTGGATGGTCGATTTATCATGTTGGGCGATCTAAATGATTTTCAACTTAAATATGCTATCGAACTGGGAAACGATATTAACTTTGCCATAAGTTCTTTTTTGTTTATGTCTTCAAAGGGCTCTCTATGATTCCTCTCTTACTACAATCAAGGAAGTGTCTGTCTTTCCCCAATCTACTGCATAGTCAGCATGGTCGACATGTATTTTTGGTCTGGGATCTTCCTGTGATTCCCCTTTCACAATAATCAGAATAGTGTCTGTCTCTGTGTTTACCGAGGGGCTTCATATGAGTCTCCACTCCTGACAATCGAGATAATGTCTGTCTTTGCATGTATTTTTGTTTCTACTTAGGGGATCCTTGTGGGTCCACTTTCATGACAGTCATGATAGCATCTATTTTTTTAATCCAGTTTATTGCATGGTCAGTGTTCTCTAAATGTGTCTCTGTTTAGGGGCTCCTTGCAATTTCCCTTTTTGACAATCAAAGAAGCCTCTATCTTTGTTTGTCGTGTTTAATGTACGCTTAGTATCGTCTGCATGCAATTTTGTCTAAGGATTCTCTATGATTCCTCCTTTCACGATATTCGTGATAGAATATGTCCGCCTTCAATTTGTGGCTTAGTCTGTTTAGACTACATGCATTTAGTTTAGGGGCTCCCTGTGATTCCCCTCTCACGACAGGCGTGATACAATCTATTCTTACCCAGTCCATTGCATAGTCAGTTTTGTCTGACTGCATTTTTGTCTAGGGGTTCCCCACAATCCCCCCTTCACGACAGTCGCAATAGTTTCATACAGTCCATTGCATGGTCAGTTTTGCCTGCATGCATTTGTGTCTGGGAGCTCTCTGTGATTCCCTTTTCATGACAGTCTTGATAACACATGTCTTCATCCAGTCCATTGCATAGTCAGTTTTCTATATCAATTTTGTATAGGGGCTCCTTGTGATTCCCATTTCCTAACAAACATGGTCCTGTCTGTGTTTGTTTATTCCTCTTTATTCTAGGGTCAGCATCACCATGACATATTTTGACTAGGGGCTCCCTATGATTCCCCTTTCACCACAATCGCCTTACGGTTCATGGTGAGCATCATCTGCCTGCATTTTGTCCAGGAGCTCTCTTTGATTCCCCTTTCAGGATAATTTGTGATAGTGCCTGTCTTTGTCCAGTCCATTTCATGGTCAGTCTTGTCTGCGTGCATTTTCTCTATTGGCTCTCTACGATTCCCTTCTCCGAGTAGTTAGGATACTGTCTATTTTTGTTTGTCAAGTACATTGCATTCGTCAGTTTTGTCTATGTGCATTTATTTTAGTGCCTCCTTGTGATTCCCTTCTACTGACGGTTAGGATAAGGTTTGTCCTCGTTTGGTCAGTCCATTGCATGGCCAAGTCCTTCTTGCATGCATTTTGTCTAGGGGCTCCATGTGATTCCTTTATCCTCATAGTCAAGGGCAGTGTCTTTGTCTTGTCTTAGTCTATGTCTTGAGAGTCTAATTCTTGAGTAAAAAAGAAAAAAAAAGGCAAACATACGTAAAAATTCAAAATATGAGAAAATTGAAAATAAAGAAAAAAGAAATTTGATTCAAGCTCCTTATCTTTTGTGACTCTAATAGAATATTCAACTTGTCATCACAGCCCTTCATCGATCATTCTCTCCTAGTCCAGGTTTATGTCCGAGAGTATTTAACCCCAACCGGGGTCAATACGTGTAAGGAACATATATTCTTCTTTCCAAATCCAATTCGAACTACATTTGGATTGATCCCTTCCAATTGAGGGTATGTAGGCAACCTTCATTTTGGGTGCAACCATTTTTAATTTGGTCTATCCCCGAGGGTAATTAACCCTCAAACTCAGGTCAAGTCACATATGGTCTCCATTTCCTAATCCAGATCAACGTGAGTGGGTACAAACCCTCAACTCAGGTAAACATGTGGATATCGTGTACCTTACTCTATGTAGTCTTAATTTTTTTTCCATAATCCTAGACAACCAACTGTCATTACCGTTGGCTCCGGTATCTAGAGATGTATCATTGTGCCAAGGCAACCAATTGTCCTTACTATTGGCTCTGGCTCTTAGTCATAAGCCTTCGTTATGTCCAGACGACCAATCCTTATTGCTATTAGCTCTGGCTTCTAGACATGCTTTTCTACTCATTCGCCTACGCGACCAATTATTGTTACTATTGGCCCTGGCTCTTTGGCAGTGAGTTTTCTTGTCTCAGTCCTAGTTTTTCCCATATTCCTAGATAACCGACCATCTTTACCGTTGGCTCTGGCATCTAGGGATGCATCCTTATGCCGAAGCGGCCAATTTGTTGTTACCATTGGCTCCGGCTCTTAGTCATAAGCCTTCGTTATGTCTAGACGGCCAATCATTTTTACCATCAGCTCTGGCTTTTAGACATGCTTTTCTCCTCATTCACCTAAGCGACCAATCATTGTTACTATTTGCCCCCGGCTCTTCGGTTTTCGATCTTAAGCCTAGCTCTTTTTGTTTTCCTAAATAACCAACATTTGTTATTGTTGGCTCCGGCATCTAGGGATACGTCCGCATGTATGAGCGACCAATTGTCATTAGCATTGGCTCGAGCTCTGAGACATTACCTTTTATTATCCTTATATGACCAATTGTTGTTACTATTGGCTACGGCTTCTAATGATACACCTTATGCCTAAGCGACCAATCGTTGTTACTAATTGCTCCAACTCTTTGTCGTAAGCCTTCGGTATGTCTAGGTGACCAATCGTCGTTACTATTGGCTCCGGCTTCTAGATAAACTTTTATCCTTAGACGAGCAATCGTCATAAGGTTTTAGTACATCTAGACGATTAATTTTTGCTATTGTTGACTTTGGCTTTTGGACGTATCTTAATACTTAAGCGAACAATCGTTGTTACCATTGGCTCTGACTCTTAGACATGATTTCTTAGTATCCTTAAGCGATCAATCGTTGTTACTATTGGCTCCACTCTTGAGGTAGTTAGTTTTTTAGTCCCAGTTCCAAGTTCCATCTGATGTTCTAGTATTCTTAGACGACCAATTCCTGGTATCGTTGGCTCTGGCTTCTAATAATACACCCTATATTTGACGACTAATCATTGTTACTATTGGCTTCAGCTTTGAGTAATATCTCCGCCCTTCGAACTACGTTGGTATGATTCCTTTTCAAGGATACATAGGAAGCCTATATAGGTTCGACCTCATATCTGTGTCTTTGAGTCAGTTTTGAGTCTTGTGTGGTCTTTTCTACTACAATAATGTGTCATCCTTTTACGGTGATATTTGCCTGCAAATGAGCTTCCTCACCAAAAGGGCTTTGTAGACACCGTATTTTTATAGTCATAAATAATGAAATAAATAATGGGCTTTATTATTTGTTAGAGTGCATTATTGAGTTTTGTCCTAGTAATGTGACTTAATTAATTAATTCAGTCCAGTCCAGTTTAATTTTTCAAGTCTAGTCCAGCTGCATGTCCAGTCCATCAGTCTTAGAGTTGTCAAACGGGCCGGGCGGCCCGCGGCCCGGCCCGACCCAGCCCGAAAAAAGCCCGGCCCGGCCCGGCCCGGCCCGTTCATGAACAGGGCTGGCCCGAAGGAATTGGGCTTAGGGCCTGGGCTTGGACCAGGCCAAAAAATCTGAGGGAAAAGCCCGGGCCAGGCCCGGCCCGGTTCTGGCCCGGCCCTGGCCCGGCCCCGGCCCAGTTCCGGCCCCACCTGTTTGAATTTTTTGTTTTTCCCCCCTTTCTCCCCCCTTTCCTCCGACGGATATATTCCCCCAAAATTCCACTTTTACCCCCCCAACAGCAATATAACGGCTAGTTTGGGGGGTATTTTAGTCTAACTTAATTTTTCCAACTCCTTTAAAGGTTTTTACACTCTTACCCTCCCCAACAACTATAAACGGATAGTTTTTAGGGGTATTTTGGTCTTTTGTGAAGTTTCTAAAATCTATAAATTCACACCATTTCTCTCTAATTTTTCACACCAATCTTCTTACTCTCTCTTATCTAAACATTCTATATTTCTACAAGCTTGCTACTATTTTCCTCTCTAATTACTACTCTTGCTAATTACTACTAGTATTTACTAATTAGTACTCTTGTTTATTAATTACTACTCTTACTAAATTCTAATTACTAACTACTACTCTTATTAATTTGTTACTCTCTAATTCTTTTGTCTAGTAATTAGTAATTAGTGAATTTTTATTTATTAATTACTATTACTAAATGCTTTTTAATTATTAACTCTCTCCACATTGGATCAGAATTATCCTCAGTAATTAATATTTGTTACTCGTTCATTCTTTTAATTGTTATTTCTTATTACTACTCTTATACTTGTGTATTTAGTTACTCTTACGAATTTTGATTTCCAATCTAGTAAAAAAGTTTAGCGTGAAATATGGCTGGAATATTGAAGAAACTGAGGCGTGGATCATCATCACAAAAAACATCATCATCATCGCAAGCACAAGCGCCAGCGCCACGGCCATCACAAACACCAATCCAAGCACCAACACAACCATTCGTTCCTGGACGAATGAGTACAGGCTGTATGATAGATACCCAAGCCAATTGGGAGTTCAATCAAAACATTCCAGATTTTGAATACACGCCTGATGAAGACCCCCCGCATTATAGTCAAGGACGCAGCTCGGTTGGCGAAGCTACTACTCCGTGGCATAATCTCAACCCTATGCCTGGTCATGATGAAGAAGGGCCGAGCAATGCCTCCGGTAATGAGCCAGAAGTCCAAAAGGGGAAAAAAAGAAAGCCGAGTGTTGGAATCATTTCGATGTAGTTACGGTGGACGGCATCCGAAAAGCTCGATGTAAGTACTGCGCTAAATTATTTTCGTCTGGTAGTGGTAATGGACATCTTAACAGGCATTACCCTCTGTGTGCACCTCGACAAGGCCACGTCGAACCTACCCAAACGCAGTTATCTTTTGACGGTAAGTTATTTGTTTATAATCAGCGAGAGCAAAGAGACGGTCTCGCTGAATTTGTTATTCACGATGAACAAGCCTTTTCTTTTGCCGATAATCCTAAGCACTCTAGATATATGAACACATACGTTCAACCTTTGTACAAAAAGGTTCATAGAAACACAACTAGATCCGATGCACTCCGACAGTACAATGCTGCTAAAGCACGCCTTATCGATTATTTCGATAAATTTGACGGTAAAGTTAGTCTTACTTCTGATATTTGGCAATCTCCATTTACTTTTGTTAGTTATTCTTGTGTGACCGCTCATTGGATTGATGCAGATTGGGTTATGCACAAGAGAATCATCGCTTTCGAGCTCTTTCCTTTTCCGCATGATGGAATGAACATTGCTACTCTTATATTAAAAGCATGTACCACATTTAAATTAAAGGATAAGATTATGAGTATTAGTTTTGATAATGCTTCTAACAATACAGCTGTTGTTGATGCTTTAAAGGAGAGCCTCAAACCTGTACTTTCTGGTCAATTATTTCATGTTCGTTGTGTTTGTCATATAATTAATTTAATTGTTCAAGATGGTTTAGCTGCTGCAGGAGATATTCTTGTCAAAATGAGGGGTATGACAGCGTATGTTAATAGCTCGAGTCCGAGAACACAACAATTTAAAACGTTGTGTGTTGAATATAATATGCCTCGCAGGAGAGCAGTTACAGATGTGGTCCACAGGTGGAACTCTACATACCATATGCTTTTACACATTCTGGCATACCGAGAAGTCTATACGCATTTTCTACTAACCCAGTTCCCAGCCGGCTTGCCAACTCAAGAGGAATGGCAGATGGCCACATACCTAGCTGAATTTTTAGAGGTATTCTACACGTCTACCAATTTATTGTCTGGTACGTACTATCCCACCTCTCCTCTCGCTGTAATAGAAATTCTCAAGATGGCTACAATGTTAACAAAATGGAGATATATAGGACCCTTTAGGGAAATAGTAAAAGTGATGGATGAAAAGTTTAATAAATATTGGAGTAGACTGCCTGTTATTTTTGCTGTGGCTACTTGTTTAGATCCTAGGTTAAAGTTGCATGGCGTGAACGCCTCGATACAAGAGATATCGAAATTAATGTGCTACACAGCAGAGGAGACAACCGCACTCACAGCAAAAGTGAGCAAGAGGTTTGAGGAATTGTTCAACCTCTATCGTAATTCTGCTGACGTGCGCGGGCGAGCTACATCATCCACTGTTGAGAGGTATTATGCGCCATACCTTAAAGGCTTTGAACATCTAGTAGCAAGACAACTACCAGGTGAAGGTACTTCTAATTCGGCAGGTTCGTCTACTTTTTCCTCTTTTAATGAGATTGGTGTATATGCAAATACTGATCATTATTCTGATTTATCAATGCAAGAACAGGTTAATTTTAATTTGTTAAATTTTTGGAAACAAAATCAAAACATGTATAAAACTTTATCCCAAATTGCACGGGATGTACTGCCAGTGCAAGCCTCCACGGTTGCTTCAGAGTCGGCATTTTCAGCCAGCGGGAGGATTTTGGATGACAGGAGGAGTCGTCTTAACCCCGAGTCGCTCGAGCTATGTGTATGTTGGAAGGATTATCTTGATGCGAAATACCGCGAGCAAGATAAACCGATTGATGATAGGAAGAGCAGTGACTCGGATATTGAAGTACTTCCGGATGATTAGGTAATTTCTTTTTATTTTCCTTCTCTTAAGTTTTAAGAATAAATTTTTTCACAAAATATACTTTTTTTCCATATATATAAAATAAATTTTTACAAGCAAGATATATATTTTTTCGTATATATAAAACAATAGGTAACTTCGCCTGTTTGTTTACAAGCAGCCGGTCCCAAGCCCGGATAAAAGGAGGAGGGCCTATGAACACATTTATTTTTCTATACTTATTACTAAAGATCGTCTCGGGAATTAACATGTATCAATCCCGGGTTTTCGGCCAATTAGTTTGAAGTAAAATATCAAATAGTAGAAACAGTCTCTCTTAAATAGTAATAATTGTTATGTGTTCAGATTTTATTAATAAAGATCACCAAGAAGAGTAAGAAAAGATTTAACATATAGCAAAAAATAAAATGAGAGACAAATAAATATATCTATACATACATACATACATATATATGAATATTACATATAATGAAATAAAATGATAAAAATTAGATTTGTCAAAATTTGAAAATTGGACATGCCTAAAGACGAAATTTAAAATTGAATAACAAGAAAATTTAAAAAAAAAAAAAAAAGGGCCCAGGCCGGCCCAAGCCCGGCCCTAGAAATTGGGCCTAGGGCCAGGGCCTGGACCGGGCCTAGCATTTCTCCTCAGCCGGCCCGGCCCGGATGGCTGCCTCCCTGGCCCGGCCCCGGCCCGGTTTCACTTCAAGCCCAATAGACCCGGGCCAGGCGGCCCAAGCCCGGCCCGTTTGACATCTCTAATCAGTCTAGTCCAGTTGTATGTCCAATCCATCAATTCAATCCAATTGTGTCAAGTCCAGTCCAGTCGATACAATTTAGCCCAAATTAATTAGGCCCGGTCCATTGATTAGATGACTGGGAAATGTCTTGTGATTTATCCTTGATTCGTGTGATCAGTCCTTGATTTATAAAAGATATAGAGATAATTTTTGAATCTGGTACTTCCCATCAAATCAAATCAAAGATAATTATCGAATTAAGGTTAGATAATGCCTCCAATTTTGAAAAAAAAATATTTTTAAGTTATGGGATGAACCAACCTATTTTCGACAAACCGGTTAGTTGACTTTTGTCAATCCACGATTTCTATCAAATATTCAATCTTATCTTCAAATTAAAGATTGATATAGTCATGTTTGCCATTTCTCCCATCCCAGACCACTATAAATAGGGCCATTAGCTTAAATTTTCAACGAAAAGCTTTTTCTCTCTAGAGCTTTTATACCACTTCTTTCATAGAAATCGTATATAATCTCTAAGGGGAATTTAGCACTTCATATTCATGCTTATACACACAAGTCACATGCATCGTGAATTCATCATAAGGAGTTTCAAAATCTTCTAAGCCAGCACCTTCTCAAGGTACATTTACAGTCTAAATTAGCATAGATTATAATAGTCTAGAGCGTCTCCAATTTTTTGTAGTCGCATTACTATACAAAAACAAGAAAAAGAGTCTTCCACATTTTTTGAAATGGCCCGACACTTAACGACTAATTGTTCTTGGAAATCATTAGCTCTGGTTTTGAGTGATTTTACTACAGGTTCCCCTTTATGTACAAGCAACCAACGGCTTCCACGGGTTGTTGGCTCCAGCTTTTTGATATAAATCTCTATGACGAAGTGACTAATCGCTTCCAAGCGTTGTTGGCTTTGGCTCTTGGATATAGATCCTTATGCCTAAGCGGCCAACCACTTCCATGCATTGTTGGCTCTTGAACTTATGTATAAGTCAATATGTCTAAGTGACCAACTGCTTCTACACGTTGTTGGCTCTGACTCTTGCATATATTCCATTGTTCCTAAGCGACCAACCGCTTCTATGCATTGTTGGCTCCAACACTTAGGTTCACCTTGTATGTGGCTAAGCAACCAACTGCTTTCAGTCGTTGTTGGCTCAGGCTCTTAGTCATATACTTCAGAATCCCTAGAAGACCATTATTTGGGTCGCTCCAGCATCTAGGCATACTTCTCCTCTATCTATCGATCAATCATTTTGGTGGCTCCGGCAACGGATGGAGTTACTGCTTTTAGTGCATCTAAATGACCATCTTTTGGTGGTCTGGCATCTAGATACGTGCCATCTACTTATCGACCATCGCTTGGGTGGCTCAGGTAATGGACAGAGTTATCTCTTCAGTATATTTAGATGTTCATTTCTTTGGGTGGCTATATGTGCCCTCTATTAGAGGACCATCATTTGGGTGGCTCTAGTAACGGACAAATTTATCTCTTTAGTATATTTAGATGACCATCGTTTGGTTGACTCTGGCATCTAGATATATGCCCTCTACTCGTCAACTATAATATGATTGGTTCTGGCTAAGGCTGTATACGAACTGAATTCGAGTGGGACAGAGGTATGTTCAATTTCGGTTCGTTTAATCTTTAAATTTTTGTTTGAACTCGGTTTGCAGTTCGTTTCACAAAAATGTTTGTTGGGCTTGAGTTCATTTGTTTAATTATACGAACTGAACTTGAACTTCAAAAGTTGTGTTTTCATTCGATTTAATTATTTCCAAGCTCGATGTACACCTTTATTGATCTAATTGTCTAACTCATTTTAGGGCTACCAGGTTTAAAGTTAATTTATACTATAATCAAGTTACATGACCTTTTGATTTTGAACATATTATAATCAAGTTATTATCCAGATGAGCCGTTCACGAACACATTCGTGAACACTTTGGAATGTTCATGCTCGACTAGTTTAGTAAACGAGCTCTAAAAATTTGTTCATGTTCGATTCATATATCATATAAACAAACATGAATGAGTTCTTTGAAGAACGAACTATGAGCAGTTCATATACAACCCGGTTCATTCAAAGCCCTAGTCCTGGCAATGAACAGACCTACCTTTCAGTATTCCTGGACAACTAATCGTTGTTACTATTGGCTCTGGCTCCAGATGAAGTTTACGCTTACACTCAATGACCAATCGCTATTACTATTAGCTTCGGCTTCGAGTGATATCTTTTCCTGAACTATATTGATTTGATTTTTTTTTCTAAGGATACTTAAGAAACCTTGCAAAGGTCTGACGTCATATCTTTGTATTCGTAAGTATGCCTCGAGTCTTGTGGTCTTTTCCGTATTTCACTACAAAAATGTGTTGTTTTAGTTGATGTTCGCCCGCAAGCAAGCTTCATCACTGAAGGCCTATGTAGACACTCCATTTTTATAGTCCTTTTATTTATTAAATATTTAGGCTTTGTAGACACCCCATTTTTATAGCTTTATTTTATTCTTTATTAATTTATGTTGGGCTCTAATTAATAAATAAACTTTATTATTTAATGTTCATGCAAACCTGATAATAAGTGATAGGCCAAATTTACTTAATTGAGATTAGTCAGTCCAGTCTAGTAGTCTGCATGTCAGTCCAATCCAGTCAGTTTAGTCCAAATTAATTAGGCCAGGTTTATAGGATAACTAGCCTAGTTAGTAGGGTTAACCCAAGTTAGGTTTGAGTCAAAAAGGTAAGTTTGACTTGAAAACTTGAGGATCAATTAGAGAGACAAAGTGATTGTGTGAATATAAGAAGTGTTTCCCAGATCTACATTATCCCTGACAGTTGATTAAGATAATGACCTACTTTGGGACATAATACTATCTCAAAATTCGTAAAAAATATGTAAAAATTCATGGGTAAACCTGTCAATTTTTGACTAATTATCAATCTGCGATTTTTTCATTTATTCAGAATTATCTCCAACCTTGCAGATTGGCATAGCCAAATTTATCAGATTCTGCCACCCTGGCACTATATAAAGGGTCTTGGCCTTCATTTTAATGGATCAGAAACTTATTCTCTTTGGAGCTTGTTTATCATTTCTTCGTGAAGTAATACACTATCTCTCTCTCGAATCCCAGTCATTCAAATTCACTATTATAAAGTCTCTTGTATTATTTGCATCGTGGATCATAAGGAGAGCATCCCCCAGTCATCAAGGTAAGCTACTTCAAAAGGTAACTTTTAATAATTATCTAGACTAGAAATCGTATAGATTGTTTCCTAATCCCGTAGTCACATTTCTATTCAAAAGTAGAAAAAGAGTCTATTCCCTTTCTTCGTCAAAGTCTAAAACCGAAATGTAGATTGCTTCCCCGAGGACCCAAGTCGAACTACAACATTTTGATTCTGATTAGTCTAATCGAATACGTCAGCAATTTGACCCCCAATGTCGAGTTCAAGCCAAAAACATAAAAAATGATTTATGATTAGTTTTATCATATTTTGCATGTTGTATGTTATTAAGGCCAAAATTGAATAAAATGAAGTGGGGAAGGAAAGGGCGAGGTGGGTGCCTAACACCTTTCCATTGCATAACTTCATCCTTGAACCTCTCTCTTGGTTTCGATAGACAACCTTTGAGTCATTTACAGGTTTTTCTTATTTTCCTCTAATTAAATAAATGCTGACTCCACAAAATTCTTCCTTGAGAGGATTTTTTTCGAGGCAGTTCGCCAGAGGTTTTATTGATAATTAAAGTTTATCATTATTATGGGTTTAGGCCTAGCAGTATATTAAAGTTAATCTATTTAATTAAGTTCAATAAGTGGTCCAGTCCAGGTCAGTCCAATCTAGTTCTGTGTAAGTCCAGTTCATGTTAGAAGATTGTGATTTGGCTAGAAACTTTCAAAATTTCTTGTCATTAATTCCTTATGCATGTTAATCTCGTTGATTTATATGAAATACAGAGATAATTTCTAAAATCTGGTACATCCATCTGTTTAATAGGGGATAATTACCGAGTTAAGGACAAATAATGTCTTTAACTTTGGGAAAATAAACAATATTATGGGATGAACCGGCCGGTTAGTTGACTTTGGTCCAAAAGACGATTTCAAAAAATATCTTACTTTATCAAGGATCTCAGATCTAAAAGTTATCTTTAATACTTCGATTAACCTCAGACCTCTAGAAAAGGGCATTTTGGCTACATTTTCAAGGAGGCTAGTCTCTCAAGTACTTTTGCTCCATTTCTTCTTAAAAGTGATATGTAATCCTCAAGAAGAATTTTAGCACTTTCATACTCTCCTCAAAGTAAAAATTGACGCTGCATCGTGGATTCACTTCAAGATGGTTCTAAACTCCTCAACCCATCGCCTTCTGAAGGTGATTTTACATTGGTTTTTAGTGTAGGCTTGAGAAGTCTAGAGTTTTTCCCTTCCCGCGATCATGGTTTGGTCATAAATATAAGGTTTTCTAATAGGAATCATCCAATCCTATTTACTTTCTACCTAGTTGTTGAATTCAAACCAAAATTGTGTATTAAGTTGTTGCTTATTGGTTCTCTTTTATGTTTAATGCCATAAATCATTAAAAATGAAGAAGATACTGAAAAGGTATGTTTGGGTGCCTAACACCTTCCCGCCGTATAACTTAGTCACGAACCCATCATTTCTCTCTTAAGGCATTTTGGAGTTTTTTTAGGTTTTTCCTTATTTTCCCTTACATTTATAACATAAGATGGCCGCTCCGGATTCCCAAACCTTTGTTGGGTTGAAGAGGGAATTTTTTAAGGCAGTATGCTATAGGTGGCCGCCATTGTTTAGTATCATCCATAAAAACATCTCTTCACTTGTCAACAAAATTGTACTTGTTTTTGAGTTATATATTAATTGTGCTTACATTTTTGTTCATACACCTTGTTAGAGTAATTTCATAATAAAAAAGTTTGTCCTTGTATAAAGTTCACATGGATCCAAACGTAAATAGAGCTAGAGATGCCAGACTTGGGGGTGAACGTTGATGATGAGCAATTTCTTGATAGTTTTATGGATGCATGAGATTTTTCTAGTATTTGAAGAAACTTCTACAAGGTCAATAATGGTTCTTGAACAATTTAAAGTTGTGTGAAAGTTTAATATAGGTTTTAAGGTGTTGTAAAAAAAATTATATTGAAAATCTTATTAATGGTTGATGAATGTGATTTATTAGTTCTACTTGCGGATCCAGGTTTTGTGTAGCTCCTATTATATAAAAATTGCAAAAAGACAGAAAGACCATGGAGGTAGTCAGTAGCGCTAATTAGAATCTTATTATTCACACAATAAACAACATATTGAGGCGGTTGTCACCACTGACATAAATCTATTATAAGAAAGTTAAAATCTAAAAAGACCAATAGTCATTTATAGTGCCGTTACTATTGCTTAGTTTATTTTCAATATACTATATGTTAAGTTTAGCTATGGCGGTGTCCACGAGGGCCGACTTAGATAGCCACCGTTATGTAGGCAATATTAGGGGGAAGATAAGGGGAGAGCAACAGAGGCATTTGATCGCCGTTAAAGACCCATATAACCATGGGCGTAGGTCTGGCGCAATGCGACTAAAGCCATTAGGGCGGTGGTGCAGGCTAAAGCTACGTCGGCAATTTTTCTGCATATGGCAACGCTCTCTAGCCGCCGACCTAGGGCATTTTCTTTATAGTGCAGTTGTTTTGACCATTAACATATTTTTAAGGCATTTCTTAATCACAAATCTAAAATTTAAAATTTTTATTTTGTTTTTTTTAATCAAAATATCATAAGAGAATTGTTTTGTGCGAGGAATGTTCACAACAAATTCAATTAAATCGTTGTTCACATGTTCCACATAGAGCCAGTTAGATATGCATTCATTCTTGGCATACCACTATTTTTTATTTTGAATTTCAATCTCTATACTTGCTTATCAGCCTCAACCAAGTATTTAGACAATATGATGTTCATTTTAATGAATATCTCTGATTCCTCATGTAAGCTGTCATATCATGTTCAAAACTTTCATTTTCACTACCACTGCCGGAAGAAGAGTTTATTTCATCATGTGCCATGAAGCATACATTAGCTTTCTCACTCTTCTCATGTTGATTTTCACTACAACTATCCGAAGAAGAGTTTCTCTTAACTCTCTCCCATACATCTCTTATTTCCGTATTCTCCTTCTTGTATATGGGAAAGTCTGCCTTCATGTGTCCCAGCTTGTGCCATTTATATCAAAGCTTATCTTCATTTGCTAACATTTTGTTGTCTTCTTCCAACATTTCTTCTAAACCTTAAAAACTTTTTGAAGTCCTTTACAATCATTGCAACATCCTATTCATAAAAGCTCCTCTTTATCATCACTTGGCTCATTGTTTGAAGATGAAGCCTTAAGAGCAATAGAGGTAGCCTTCTTCTTGGTGTTCTCTTGATTAAAATGATTTGAGTTTCTCTTCATACGTCATTAAGGAGCACATTAATCTATCAAGTGGAAAAGGATTTAGATTCTTCAATTTTTGGATGGTGGTGATTTTTGCATCCCAAGCCCTTGGTAAAGACCTAATCACTTTTTCTACCAGATCACCATCAATAAATTCCTTACCTAATTACTTCAAAATATTCGCAATCTTAGTCGAACGAGTGTTCACACGTTCCTAACACACTCATTCAGAAGCATTTAAAATAGTTCATAATCTCGACATAATAAATTCATTTTAGAATTTCTTAGAAGGGAAGTTTCTTCATGAATAAGTTGTAGAGTATCCAAAATACTCTTAACGAAATTACACATAATGAATCTATTCAGTTCATTAGTGTC
The DNA here is from genome assembly GCA_033070095.1 of Escallonia herrerae. NCBI lineage: Eukaryota > Viridiplantae > Streptophyta > Magnoliopsida > Escalloniales > Escalloniaceae > Escallonia > Escallonia herrerae. The sequence continues at coordinate 124,918 of JAVXUP010000333.1, read as the reverse complement.
CAAATCACAAATAAGGAAACTCTTTGCTCTAGCATTCATACATAAAATTTTCTTATCATGATCACTGTATTCCGATTTAGATTTAGTCTCTTCGAACTTGTCAACCACCTTTGTGCGAATGAATGGGGCATTCTCTAAAATATTGCACATTTCATAGTCTTGTAATTCTAAATGGATTTTTATCTTAACTTTTCATGATCTATAGTTGGTCCCATGAAACAACGTATGCCATGATCGATTAACTCTATTGGCTTTACCCAATATAGCAAGAGCCAAGGCTCTGATACCACTTGAAACCAATGAAATAACCTTAGAGGTGCAGCGAATAGGGTTTTAAGACTACTTAAAAAGATTAGCAATTAATCACAAGCAATGAAGAATCATATTACATATTCAGTAAAGCTGAGGCTGAGAGAATGTTAACTTCTCTTTCTCTTTATTATAAGTTATATACATGTATACGCAATTAACATATACAAAAATTAGCAATTAATCATATTACATATACAGTAAAGCTGAGGCTGAGAGAATCTTAACTTCTCTTTCTCTTTATTATAAGTTATATACATGTATAGGCATACGTGTGTGCGAGCGCGTGCGTGTGTGTGGGGGCGCGCATGCGTGTGTGCTTGTAATTATCTCTCTTATCTTTTTTTTATATTTTCTTGGTGACTTTTATTCATAAAACCTCAACATATGGGTTATTACTATTGTTAGTAGAAAAGGTAGAAAATTCATAAAAAAGTTGGAAATAACATAATTTATTATTACTATTCAACCTATAAGTATGAACTTTTAGCAGTTGTTGGTCCCGTGTGTAACGCAAAGGGCTAATACTATATAAGATGAACATTAAATAACTCAAGCAATGTACCTTAAAGTAAATATATGTAATAATTAAGCTAACCAATCTCACAACAAGTATAAAACACTAATGTAAAGACAAAAGAAGGGTTTAGAGATATTTGACAATGAAGATTTAAGTGGTTCGGCTTGAATTACCCTCAAGCCTACATCGGCCCCTTCAAGAAAGTCTGTTGAAAGGCCCTAGAAACCACTAGAATGGTCTTCTTTACGGGACAAGACCTAACCTCTTACATTCCCTTCATGCTATCCCACATCAAGAACAAACTTTGACAATCACAAAGCTACAAAGCCTGACAACGTCAATTTTGATGTGTAACTTAAGATGAAAGATTTTTGTATTTATTGGCTCTCCAGAAGTTGATGAGCTAAGCTCCAGAAAAATTAGATGAATATCCTGATGACTAGTGAATGTGTATATCTCTCAAATATATGCTCGCATTGAATTAAATGAGAAATAATGAAAATTAAGAGAGATTGAATAAATGGTTTTAGCTTTGATTAATTACAAGATAAGAAGGCTTTGAGAGAGAGAGAGAGAGAGAGAGAGAGGGGGGATCAAATCAATGCCCAAAATCAGTTTATGTAGGTTTGAGATTAAATAAGGCCGATGTGGCAAACTGCCCCGGAAGCATCCCTGGAACGGATTTTTTAGGGAGTCGCCATCTTTTTTCATTAAAATGCAAAAAAATAAGAAAAACCATAAAATGACTCTAAAAATGTCCAAAAGACTAATAATCTATTGAAAAAAGAAATTAGTTTGTGGACTAAGTTATATGACAGGAAGGTGTTAGGCACTCGCCATACCCTTTCTGTCTCTACTTCATTTCTATTATTTTTTGGCCATTTTAAACCTAACACATAAATGTGAAAAAAAGCAAATCCTAAGTCCCTTCCTATGTTATTGGCTTGAAATCGACATCAGGGGCGAGTGGCCTACATATCCGGTAGGACAAATTGGAATCAAAACCATCGTAATTTGACTCAGACCCCACAGGACGCGACCTACACTTTGGTCTTAGACAGAACCTGTGAGAACCCAACATTTCATATGCTTTGATTACATATTTAAGTATGATTAGATGCATTACTCTATGTAAAAATGGTTATGATGAACTATGCACTATGCATGATAACATATTTGAATGTATGTTTAAATGTTAAACACCTTGAATTAATTAAATTCTCTAAGAAGGTGAATAAAGTGCTAGAAATGGAAAAGAGTATTTGATATTTAGAAACTTTAAATGATCACTTGGAATGACCAAAAATATTTTTAGAATAGTTGGAAATAAAAAAAAATGATGAAAACTCTAGCTGGGACGAACCGGTTGTTGACCGGACTGCCTGTGAATTGTTTGTGTTTTTTGCATAGAATTGTGACACTTCGTGCATGTGACGTGTTAACATACTATTGTGACATGTCGTGCTTGAGCCTTGTTGTGCTTGGTAGGTGGCACAACCGTATCTTGCCACCTCGTGCTTAGAGTCTCGTTGTGCTTGACTTTTCCACCTCTTCACCTCCACTTGACACCTCCTATTTCTTCTAATTTGATTTAAAAGACCTACTTGACATGCTTGAATCTTCTTACCTCATTTTTAGAGAAAATTGCAAGAAAATCAACCAAAAACCTTACAAAATCTAGAATTAAGGCTTGTTTATTAAAGGGAACCTTAAGTAGTTGATTTGGGATGTTTTTGTGAGCTTCAAACAGTGTTCTAAACGTGTTTGGATGAGTCTTTGGAGGTGTTTCAAATCTATGGATATATGATATGTTAGCGTAATTCTGTTAGAATGATTTCTTCGTCAAATTTTTGAATACTTGTTAGAGACTTATTAAAAAGTGAATCTATTCATGCTTAACATATTGGAGATTATGGAAGACATGAAATAGGTTATGATACATGTGAATTATGGAATTATGTTAAACTAGACAAGGTTAGAATATGATTTTGTACATGTTTGTTAAGTGCTATAATTGAAGCTCATTTGATGAATATAAATGATTACATTACATGTTCAGGATGTGATGAAGATGATGTTAAATAATGCAAGTGACTAAATATTTGATAGCTAAGTTTTACAATCAAATAGATAAAGATTACAACAACTACATGTATGAAATGATCTGTTTGCTTGCACATGAACATGTTACATCCTTTCATTGTAAAGGATGCTTCATGTATTGTTGATGATTATTATGTTACCCATTCAAATTATTGGGGATTGATTTGATTTTGTGTGTGTGTAGCGGTGCATCGTATGAGCCGAACGATTGTATCTTCGACTGCTACCCGAGGCAGTATCGGTGTTCAATTGTTTTCGGTTACTTTGCCTTTGGCCGAGGGAAAGGTTGTGATCTTATATCCCGGGTGTGATGACATAAGGGTGGTCAATTGATGGGACTGAATTTCGGAATGGTAAACTCTTGTAATGCTCAACTAAGTGTGAATGTATGATACGTGTAATGTGCACATGTAGAACTGTTTAATGGGATTGAATTGCAATAACGTGCATTATCAATATTCTTGAGTTGAAGGTTACATTAATAGTTTTTGATTATCTTATTGAGCCAGTGGGCTGACGGGTCTTTACCAATAATATTTTAGATCAAGGAGCCAGTCCCTCAAAAGGCAAGGAAAAGGTGTGAGGCACAGTGTGGAGACAGGCAAGGGGACACTTGTACATTTGTGAATTAAGTTGTACATGAATAGAACATGTCAACTCTGAGATCTGGCTGAGAGCTTGCTAGATGTGTTCTGTAAAAGTAAACTCTTTAATTTTGTATGATACGGTTTAATTACCAAGTGAGTTCGAATGAGTTATACTATCAGTATGATGTGATTAGCTAATGTGTCGTAATGCCTAAGTCGGGTTGAGATAACCCTAAGTTGGGGCATTACAGTTGTGGTATCAAAGCGTAGCTAAAGTCTGGTATAAGATCCCAGGGCCTTGTGTGGTTAGTGATTATTGAATAGTGCTACTATATGGGGGTACTTATGCGGAGTTATGTGTGTAGGCCTACAATGGAGCGCGGAGCACGAAATCAAGGAAATAATAGAAAAATGGCTGATGAAGGAACTCAAAGAAGGAATAATCCCGAGTTTAATACTGAAGGTTAGGATGGACACAACCCACATGTAAATGTAGAAGAACATTGCACTAGAAATAATAATCAGGTGACTAATAATGGATTACTGGAGGCCTGTAAGATACTCTAGCAAGTTGTAGATGAAATGAGACAAATGGGTGGAAATCTCCCAGTAGATACAAATGTACAAGAAGTAGTGAGTGGAGGTAATGTTAGAGGTGCTCAACAAGTGAAGCAACCCCAAGAAATGTTGAATACTGCTCCGGTCTTGGGTGAAAGTGGTCTCACCCTTGATAAGTTTGTTAAACTGATGAAGAACCCATTTTTCGGGAAGCCTGATCCAACAATAGTTGAGGAATGGTTGGCTAGAGCGAAGAAAATTCGTGATACTACTAGGATTCTAACTTCTCAAAGATTGGTGTATACTAGCTTTATGCTAGAGGCTAGTACAAAAAGATGGTGGAAATTGTTACCTATGAAGTGGAAGGGGGAAGGAGTCCAATCGACTTGGGAAAACTTTAAAAGGGAGTTCACTAATAAGTATGTTCCAGTCATGACCCAGGAGAAGAAAGAAGTAAATTTTATAAAGTTTGAATAGTGAAATATGTTGGTATTAGTTTATGAATCACAGTTTACTGACTTAGCTAGATTTTGTCCACATTTGGTGGATATAGAAGAAAGAAAAGTAAGAAAGTTTGTTAAAAGGTTTGAATAAGGATATTCAGGATAAGTTGATCCCTTTGCAGTTACAAACTTATATGGCAGTTGTTGATAGAGTATCGGTTATTGAGAATGATTTGGAAGAGCAAAAGAATGTTGATACAGAACCATTTAGAGCACCATCATACGGTGGACAGGGAAACCATAACAGTGGGAATGTAAACCCTGGTGGAAGGGGTCAAAGGAATACTTGGCAGGGAGGTTTTCAAAGTTCTTTACAAGGAAAAAATTATAATTTCTATGGAAACTGTCAGGGAAGAGGTCGAGGTAATCAAATGACTGGTTATACTAGTAGTCAAGCTAGCTTTGCAGTTTCATCCCAGGTGACAATAATAAAAGGAAAAATCAGACTGAAATATCAAGCAACATCAAAAAAGGCAAGAATTAGAGAGCGATGTACATATTATAATTGGACTGGACATACAGAGAACGAATGTCACAGAAAGATGGGTTTGTGTATTAGGTGTGCTTAGCCTGGACATATTAGGAGAAATTGCCCTTATTTTGGAAATCAAATTGGGCCTTGAGATAACCAGGTAGAGGGAATCTGCAAGGAACGCTAAGAAGCCAAGAGTGCAAGGACAAGCATACGCATTGGAATCTCAGGAGGTTCAAGATACTAGCGGAGTTATTGAAGGTACACTCACTATTTTTCAATGTGTTGCTAGAGTACTATTTGATCCTGGTTCTACCCATTGGTTCATTTTATAATATATGGTGCCCATGTTACCCCAAGAACCTGAGTTGCTATCATATGTGTTGGAAGTTAGCATTCATCTAGGAGAAAGTACTCTAGTTAGTCTGATATATAAATCTTGTGCAATGATTGTGGGTGAGCATACGGTATATGCTGACTTGATTATTTTGCCTATGAGAGGATTTGATATATTGTTAGGGATAGATTGGTTGTCATCTAATTGGGTAGCACTAGATTGTTTTCAAAAGATTGTGACATTTAGTACATTTGATGTAGCATTATGTAAGTTCCAATGTAGAAAAGATGAGAGTATGAAAATCATTTTAGCTATTTGAGCAGAGAAGTTACTCTCTAAAGGTCGTATGGGATATTTAGCTTATCTGTGGGTAAGCAGAAAGAAAAGGTTAAAATAGACGATGTACCTGCGATAAATGAATTTGTGGATGTATTCCCTAAGGATGTAACAACATTACCGGTTGAGCGGGAAAATGGAATTTTAGTCAATATTGTTGCCGGGAATAGGTCCGGCTGAATTGAGGGAGTTAAAGTCATAGTTACAAGAATTACTGGATAAGGGGTTTATTCGACCTAGTGTATCACCATGGGCAGCCCCAGTTTTATTTGTTAGAAAGAAAGATGGTACAATGAGGTTGTGCATGGATTTTTGACATTTGAATAGAGTGACAATAAAAAATAAATATCCATTACCACATATAGATGATTTGTTTGAATAGTTGCAAACGGCAGTGGTATTTTCTAAGTTGGACTTGAGACCTGGATACCATCAATTGAGGATAAGAGAACAAGATATTCCAAAGACAGCTTTCCATACAAGGTATGGACATTATGAATTTGTTGTCATGCCGTTTGGATTGACGAATGCGCCTACAACCTTTATAGAATTAATGCATTGAATTTTTAAGGAGTTTCTAGATCAATGCAGAAGTTTTTATTGATGATATTTTGGTATATTCAAAAAGTACAGAGGAGCATGAGTGTCATTTGAGAATTGTACTGCAAGTACTATGCGATAAGAAATTGTATGCTAAGTTCAATAAATGTGAATTTTGGTTTAAGCAAGCGGCCTTCTTAGGTCATATAGTGTCTGAAGCGGGGGATAACTGTTTACCCGTCTATATTAGAAGCTGTTTTGAATTGGCAAGTGCCAAAGAATGTAGCAAAAGTTAAAAGTTTCTTGGGATTGGCAAGGTATTATCGTCGATTTGTACAAGATTTTTCAAGGATAGCTGCACCATTGTCCACACTGACTCAAAAGGAAGTGACATATCAGTGGACCGATAAGTGTAAGGTGAGTTTTCAGGAGTTAAAAATGAGATTAACTACTGCTCCAATTTTGACTTTGCCGAGTGGAACTAAGAATTTTGTGGTGTACACGGATGCTTCAAGGGAAGGATCAAGTTGTATTTTGATGCAAGATGACAGAGTTGTGGCTTATGCTTCGAGAAAGTTGAAACCTTATGAACAGAATTATCCGACACATGATCTTGAGTTGGCAGTGATTATGTTCGCATTGTATAAGTGGAGGCATTATCTGTATCGTGCTGAGTTTGAGATTTTTACGGATCATAAGAGTTTGAAATACCTATTTTCTCAGTAAGATTTGAATATGAGACAGAGAAGGTGGATGAAAGTACTCAATGATTATCATTGTACGATTTAGTATCACCCAGGTAAAGCCAATGTTTTTGCAGATGCACTAAGTAGGAAAGTACAAGTTGCTAGCTTAACAGTGAAAGAGTGGAAGTTGATTGAGCAAACTTGTTCATGGGAGTTATCTGTTACTGAATCAGGAATTATTCTTGCAAATTTACAAAAGACCAGTGTTACTACAGAGAATCCAGGAGGAACAAGAAAGAGATTTGGAGTTGCATAGAGAAGTGAAGGATAAAGATGGAGCCTTTAAACTTGAGTTTTCTATGGATATTAATGGTATTTTACGATATAAAGACCGGACAGTTGTGCCTAACATGAAGAGTTGAAAGGAGAAATATTGAAAGAGGCCTATAAGTTGAAGTATATAGTACAAGTAGGTGGACCAAAGATGTATCGGGATTTAAAATGCAATTACTGGTGGAATAACATGAAAAGAGAAATAGCTGACTTTGTTTTAAGATGTATTGTATGTCAACAAGTGAAAGCCAAACAGCAAAGACCAACGAGTCGATTAGAACCGTTATCAGTACCCGAATGGAAGTGGGACCGGGATTGCCAAGGATCAGTGATGGGCATGATTCGGTGTGGGTGATTATGGATAGATTAACGAAATTTGCTTATTTCCTACCTATATTTAAGATGTACTCGTTGGATAAATTAGCCCGAGTGTATGTACAAAAAATAGTTCGATTGCACTGAATACCAATAAGTACTGTAAGTGATAGAGATCCAAGATTTACATCTCATTTCTGGAAAAGTTTGCAAAGTGTATTAGGTACAAATTTGAAAGTTAGTATAGCATTTCATCCTCACACTGATGGACAATCTGAGAGAACTATTCAAACATTGGAGGATATGCTTCATGCATGTGTGATATATTTCAAAGGAAGTTGGGATCAACATATGTCATTGATTGAATTTGCTTATAATAACAGTTATCAAGCTAGTATCGGTATGGCACCATATAAAGTTCTATATGGACGAAAGTGTCGTTCACCAATTTGTTGGAGTGAAGTTGGAGAAAGGAGTTTAATTGGGGCCACAAATAGTTCAAGAGACAGCTAAAAAGATTCAGCAAATTCAACAAAAAATTTTGACTGCTCAAAGCCGACAGAAAAGTTTGATGATAACAAACGAAGAGAGTTGGGAGTTTTAGTGGGAGATTCTGTATTTCTTAAGGTGCCGCCATTCAAAGGAATAAAGCAATTTGAAAAGAAAGGCAAGTTGTCACCGAGATATATTGGCCCTTATAAAATATTGAATCGTGTTAGGAATTTGGCATACAGAGTTGCCTTACCGGTATCTTTGGAAGGATTACATTATGTGTTCCATGTTTCTATGTTGCAGAAGTATAACCCTGACATATCTTATGTGATAAGCCGATATCAATCCAATCAGATTTCTTATATGAAGAGTTGCCAGTGCATATTTTAGCTTTGATGTGAAAGTTTTGAGGAACAAAAGCATTCTGTTGGTCAAAGTTTTGTGGCAAAATCATGAAGTGGAAAAAACCACGTGGGAAAAAGAGGAGGATATGCAAAAAAATTATCCACACCTATTTGATAAGTTTAAGTTATGAATTTAGGGACCAAATTCGTTTAAGGAGTGAAGGGTGTGAGAACCCAACATATGCTTTGATTACATATTTAAGTATGATTAGATGCATCACTCTATGTGAAAATGGTTATGATGAACTATGCATGATAACATATTTTAATGTATATTTTAATGTTAAACACCTTGAACCGAGTAAATTGTTTAAGAAAGTGAATGAAGTGCTAGAAATGGAACAGACTATTTGATATTTAGAAACTTAAATGATCACTTGGAATGATCAAAAATATTTTTAGAACAGTTGGAAACAAAAAAAAAAGATAAAAACTCTAGCTGGAACAAACCGTTGTTGACCGGACTGCCAGCGAATTGTCTGTACTTTTTGCACAGAATTGTGACACCTCGTGCTTGTGACGTGTTAACATACTATCGCGACATGTCGTGCTTGAGCTATGCTTAGTAGGTGGCACAACTGTGTCTTGCCACCTTGTGCTTAGAGCCTCGTCGTGCTTGACTTTTTCCCCTCTTCGCCTCCACTTGACACCTCCTACTTGCTTCTAATTTGATTTAAAAGACCTACTTGACATGCTTGAATCTTCTTACTTCGTTTTTTTAGAGAAAATTGCAAGAAAATCAACCAAAAACCTTATAAAATCTAGAATTAAGGCTTGTTTATTAAAAGGAACCTTAAGCAGTTGATTTGGAAAGTTTTTGTGAGTTTCAAACAGTGTTTTGAACATGTTTGGAGGAGGCTTTGGAGGTGTTTCAAATCTGAAAATTTGGTTCTTTAATCTTATCTTTAAGATAAGATAGTTAAAGCTTTTTAATGGGCTTCTACAATATGAATATGGATATATGCTATGTTAGCGTAATTCGGTTAGTATGAATTCTTTGTCAAACTTTTGAATACTTGTTAGAGACTTGTTAATAAGTGAATCTATTCACGTTTAACATATTGGAGATTATGGAAGACATGAAATAGGTTATGATACATGTGATTTATGGAATTATGTTAAACTAGACATGGTTAGAATATGATTTTGTACATGTTTGTTAAGTGCTATAATTGAAGCTCATTTGCTAAATATAAATGATTACATTACATGTTCAGGATGTAATGAAAATGATGTTACATGATGAAAGTGACTAAATATTTGATAGCTAAGTTTTACAGTGCAAGTAGATGTTGATTACAACAACTACATGTATGAAATGATCTGTTTGCTTGCACATGAACATGTTACATGCTTTCGTTGTGAAGGATGGTTGATGTATTGATGATGATTATTATGTTACCTCATTCAAATTATTGGGGTTTGATTTGATTGTGATTGAGTAGCGGTGCACCGTATCAGCCGAATAATTGTATCTCCGACTGCTACCCGAGGCAGTATTGGTGTTCAATTATTTTTGGTTACTTTGCCTTTGGCCGAGGCAAAGGCTGTGATCTTATATCCCGCGTGTGATGACATAAGGATGGTCTATTGTCGGGACTAAGTGTGAGCGTGTGATATGTGTAATGTGCACATGTAGAACTGTTTAATGCAAATGAATTGCAATAGAGTGCATTATCGATACTTGAGTTGACGGTTACATTAATAGTCATTGATTATCTTATTGAGCCAGTGGGCTGACGGGTCTTTACTAATAATATTTTATATTAAAGAGCTTGTCCCTTGAAAGATAAGAAAAAAGTGCGAGGTACGGTGAGAAGACAGGCAAGGGAACTGTGACACCCCTAGCCCAATTGACGTCACTGGAGCTGAGATGTCAATCCTATCAACGTTACAACCTTAAATATAACATAGAGCAACTACAACCTTAATATCATGAAGAAACATTACAACACGTCCTTACAAAAATTTTCCTTGAATACATCGTATCGCAGTGAAAACTGCATAACATGATACAACTTAATTTGTACACCAATTTTACATCAGCGTGGCGATATATACTTCCTCACGGGACTTAAACATAATTTTTCTTTACCTTTCCCAGAGATCTCACCTTGTTCAGACCTAGTACCTGAAAAACACATCAGATAAGGAATGAGCGCAAATCGCCCAGTAAGGATAGTACGTGGAGTACAACGTACAACCCTTTCAAAACTATCGGAGAATCGATCATTAATTTCCAACGAAGGTAAAGGATTTAAGAATGCCAAGAACGAACATTTTCAACCATCTCGCTGCATCACATTTGTTTAGAATGAGTGGCTCAAGCGCAACAGACCATCATCATTTCTACTTAGACAGACATGGGCTATGCAGGTGCAATGCAAAAGAAAATACTAAAGCAAATCATCATCATGAGAATAACAAGAAAATAAATTCGATCACATCAAATAAAATCAATTGCAATGCATGCTTGACTTGACACCACACTACAGACTAGCGCGCTTCATCCTCTTTTTGTCAGTTACTCTCTTTTTCACTGACCGCCAGTTACGTCACTTCACTGGCCCTCCACTTAATGATGCCCCTTCACACGGGGTGTTCATCTCACTCTTGTCCAGATTAGGGAACCTTTTCATCAAGGAGCGGACTTAGAGAGTATTTCCGATCATAATTCCTCAACAAAGCTTTCAGGCTCATTGTCTGGCGGACTAAGGGAATTCATTCTACCTTAAGTCCTCAACAGTACAAGTCAACAAAAAGTACCGGTTCACAAGAACAACCGATATTCCACACAAATATAGGAGTTCAACGCAAGCATCATCAACATGGTATGCCAAGCAAAAGAACAGATACCATATCGAAACCGCACTATCCTTACCTGTTGACTTTATAGCCGATGAACTCCTCGCTTCCTGATTTTCTTAGCATTGGAATCACCTATCAAATAAAATTCTTCTCGTTAGACAACCATAAATACAAACACACACCTACCTTACTGCTTATTTATTTCCAACTTATTACGGCTATTCCGATAATCAGATTAGGCGCGATGCCCTATGAGGACCTGCTCCCATCCCGGAGTGACCCAGGGGTCATTGCCCTGGTGGTGTCGATGATCAACAGTAACATGAGTGGGCATGGTCGCCGTTTAGTGCTTTGAGTCCGTTGTAGGAAAGTCTTCGTGTCGGAGCCCCCCCACGAGTGTGATGTTTATGGCTTCAGGGTTGTGAGCCCATCCCACTGCAAGGGTCGAGGCTCCTCGGTGATTGTGCCGATGATGGCTTTAAGATTGTGGGCCCATCTTGCTGCAAAGGCCGGAGCCCCCGGTGATTATGTCGATGATGGCTTTAAGGTTGTGAGCCCATCCCGCTATTGAATGTGCTAGCGATGGCTTTAAGGTTGTGAACCCATCCCAATGTTGATTTTGCCGGTGATGGCTTTAAGGTTGTGAGCCCATCTCGGTGTTGATTGTGCCGGCGATGGCTTTAAGGCTGTGAGCCCATCTCGGTGTTGATTGTGCCGGCGATGGCTTTAAGGCTGTGAGCCCATCCCGGTGTTGATTGTGCCGGCGATAGCTTTAAGGTTGTGAGCCCATCCCAGTGTTGATTGTGGCGGTGATGGCTTTGAGGTTGTGAGCCCATCCCGCTGTTGATTGTACCAACGATGGCTTTAGGGTTGTGAGCCCATCCCGCTGTTGATTGTGCCTACGATGGCTTTAAGGTAGTGAGCCCATCCCGCTGTTGATTGTGCCGGCAATGGCTTTAAGGTTGTGAGCCCATCCCGCTGTGCTGGCGATGGCTTTAAGGTTGTGAGCCCATCCTGCTATTGATTGTGCCGGTGATGGCTTTACGGTTGTGAGCCCATCCGCTGTGATTGTGTCGGCGATGGCTTTAGGGTTGTGAGCCCATCCCGCTGTGATTGTGCCGGCGATGGCTTTAAGGTTGTGAGCCTATCCCGCTGTGATTGTGCAGGTGATGGCTTTAAGGTTGTGAGCTCATCCCACAATTGATTGTGTCGGCGATGGCTTTAATGTTGTGAGCACATCCCACTGTGATTGTGCCGGCGATGGCTTTATGGTTATGAGCCCATCCCGCTGTGATTGTGCCGGCGATGGCTTTAAGGTTGTGAGTCCATCCCGTGGCGGCGGTGACTATAAGGTTGTGAGTCCATCCCGCTGCGTTTGATTGTGGCGACGATGTCTACAAGGTAGTGTGCCCATCCCATGGCGGCGATGACTATAAGGTTGTGAGTCCATCTCGCTGCGAGGGGTCCTCGTGCCAGAGCACTACAAGCGGAGCCCTCAGAATGCTGCACACTCCAGAGAATGGGTTGAAGCATCTTCCAGATCCATGGCGGGGGCGCATGGTGTGGTGAATAAGTGTGATGTCCGGAGGCCTGTAACATGATTGTGGTGCATGGGCGCGGCGACGACTGTAGTGAGACCATACCTGGTGCCGGGGGCACATGTCATGGAAGCAGCGTATGGGCGCTGCGTACGGGCATGGCGACGACTGTCGCGAGACAACACTTGGTGTTGGGGCACGTATTATGGAAGTGGTGCACAGGCACGGCGATGAATGTCGCAGGGACAATACCTGGTGCCGAGGCACGTATCATGGAAGTGGCGCACAGGCATAGCAACGAACGTTGCGGAGCAATAATTGGTGTCGGGGGCACTTATCATGACAATGGTGCATTGGCACGATGATGAATGTCGAGGAGCAATACTTGGTGCCAGGGCACGTATCATGACGATGGAGCACGGGCACGGCGACCAACGTCACGGAGCAATACTTGGTGCCAGGGCACGGTTGAGTAGGCATTGGGGGCAAATAGGTAATTATACATAAGACGGGGGACGGTTGAGTAAAATTTTACTCATCTAAAAGAAACCTAATACCTAAACGTGCCCGAGCGACAATGGTTTATTATTTAGGATTTGATAATCAAGACCTAGGACCGGCATTTGAGCAAGTGGCAGAAGCAGAATTTTGAGCCAGGTAAGTACCCTGCCATATTCCTCCCTATACCTACTTGAAAAATTATATTGTATGTATGTTCTCGGTTAAAAATAAAAGTTTTGAAAATACTTTTATTGCCCTATGTTCGTGGTAAATTGATTGATGAAAAATTAAATGAAATGCCATGGAATCGTTGTACGAGTAACCAAATCTTGATTGATATCTGTGGAATGAAATGATAGTTGACTGTGTTACTGCACCCCATATCCACGGGGGAAAGTGGATTCCAAGTCCTGGTCAACGGGACCATACGTTGACGCACAGTACTGTTGCACCGTGGTTTGCCCTTGCATCCACACTTTGTTATCCCGGGTGGAGGAGGGATTTTGCATCCTAGTTAGTGGGACCATACGCTGACCGCAGTATGCATGCTATGATTAATTGTGACAGTGCTTGATGAAACTCTTGGTTGATCTTATTCTAATTCGAGAATCTTTTGATGCAAGTACAGATATATACGTGGATAAGTTGAGTGTATTTATTTTGGTAACATTGAAATTTTACTGTGAAAAAGAAAACCATGGCATATTTGAAACCCTCAAATTTATTTTAGGGATATGGCATGTGTATTTATTGGGCCTCCAGCTCACCCCCTTTTTATAAATGTTTTTAGGTGAGCACCTAGATGAACCTCAGTATTATGAGGATAATGAAAATGAAACCGCAGGAGATGCTCTTTAGGAAATTGTTTAAGCCCTTGAGAAATCGTAGAGCTGGCAATTATTTATTTGAATTGTTCGTAGCTTAATTCTATGAGGTTTCTTTAAAATAAATGCTATCGGTCTCTATGGAGGATTTCAATAGAGATGATTTTTGAAAGAGCTGTAAGGGCATCTTTAGAAATTCATGTTATGGTGTTAGTTAATGTATGATTTTAGAATTGTGTACAGGTTTTAAATAAGGCCTGGCAGAACCCTAATTAGTTGTCTGAATGGGTCTGCGACCGGTCACGTGCCTATCTGAACTCAATTCCACATTCCTTATACCTCTTACTGCTTAACCATGAGTTTCCACAAGATTCGTCACCAGGTGTGAAAATTTACCAAAATACCCCTGGCCATAGGTAAAATTACCTAAACATTCTCTGCCAACTTCTGCACCAACAAACACTCCTAATTGGCACAAATACCTTTTTAAAACAATGTAAACTGATTTTTATACTGAAAAGTCATTCAATAAAATTTTTGCTCAGAAACCCCACCCAGATAACCAAACCGAGTGTTAGGGAACTAATTTTGTTAAAAATACTAATCAACTTTCAAATGTCATGAAATTTTAGACACTAAAGTGCCTCAGCTTCATGAAGTCTTAGTTTAATTTTTAGATCAAAATACATTCATTTGATGTTGTTAAAAATTCAAAACCCTATTTTAAGGATAAATATACTTAACATTGTTAGAAAACTCAGAAAAATCTCAAAATTTTACAGTATTGTATCTTTCAAAAATAATAGGAGTTTTTATTTTGTGTTTGGCCAAATTCTAGCTTAAAACCATGTTTCAAAAATGAAGTTTGAAATCAATTAGAGACTAAGACTTTATCGACATTTACAATCACTATTCATCACTTTTGGATCAAATCTACACTTTTTCATCTCTTTCCACACTCCAAGTTGCATTCTTTAGGTTTGCATGCCCAGAAATAATTTCCCTACTTCACCTATACATGCATTTTATGCTAACTTATCTCATTACCTATTGAATTCCACTTCAAATTCCCTTTAAACCACTTTGATCTTACTTTGTTTCCACCTATCTAACTTCTTAATTTTATTTAACATGGAATCATATCATAACATGATCAATACAGTCCTAATTTCCATAAAGAATACATATCTAAACACCAAGAACAGGCACACACAAAGCTGATTTTTACCTCACTTTGAAGAACCGTAACATCTTCGATTTTGGACGAAAGTATCTTTTGTTTGTTGAAATCTCTTCCTTTCTTTCCCTTCTATAACTTCTATGTTTTTCCTTTCACAAAATGTTTTCTGGATTTTCCTCAAATTCCCCTCAATCAGCTACCTCGCACAACTTCGCGCACTGTAGGCTAATTTTTTTTTCCAAATTTGGCGGTCCATAACTTCTTCAATTTGTCTCCAAATCGATCTCTGCTTCTTTGGTTTTCTTCCTCTCTCTTTTCTCTATGATTCTCATTGAAGGTGTTTCGTAATCCCTTCTGCATCTCCTATGATTATCCCTCCAATAGCTGTACAGGGTAAGCATTACCACGTGCCACCTCACCCTCCACTTATCTCTTCATGCACACAGTCCACCTCCTGGAAATGATAGGTGTCATTCCCTTTTATTTGTGGTTGTCAAATCAGAAATTTTTTTTTTAATAATTAAATTTCTAATTTTTTTGTATTTTTATTAGTAAACAAGAACAAGGGTATTACACCTTTCCCTCCTAAAAACATTTTGCCCTCGAAATTGAAATTAATGCACCTTAATAAGTGAGGACATCTTTGCCGCATCAAAACTTCTGGCTCCCAAGTGGCCTCTTCTACTGCATGGTTCTTCCAAATCACCTTGACCACCGGTACGACTTTAGAGCGGAGCACTTGCTATTTTCTATCCACTACTTCCACAGGTATCTCCTGGTACGATAGATTGTCACAAATCTCTACTGATTCTAGTTTTATCGCCGGATCCGGAACATACATCTTTAGCATAGATACATGAACACATTGTGCAAGTGTCCTAACTCTAGGGTAGTTCAAGTTTATATGCCACTGCTTCAATCCTCAACAAGATCCTGAATGGTCCGATGAATCTAGGGCTTAATTTTCCTTTTCTTCCAAACTGCATAATTCTTTTCCACGGCAAAACCTTCAGAAATACAAGGTCACCTACATCGAATTCCTACGCTCTCCATCTTTTATCTGCGTAGCTTTTCTGCCTACTCTACGCGGTATGAAGCCTGTCTTGTATAATTTTAACCTTATCCTCCGTTTCTTTGACTAACTCGGTACGAGATAACCGCCTCCCTTCGACCACATCCCAGTAAATTGGTGTACGACACCTTCAACCATACAATGCCTCGTACGGGGCCACACCAGTACTTGTTTGATAACTATTGTTCTCCAAAAACTCAATTAAGGGTAATTGTTCATCCCAATTTCCTCCAAAGTCTACGACATAAGCTCTTACATGTCCTCAAAAATCTGGATCGTTCATTCAGATTGTCCATCCGTCCTGTGGATGAAACGGCTTACTCATGCTCAGTCTGGTCCCCAACTCCCCCTGGAAACTTTTCTAAAATCTGGAGGTAAACCTTGTATCTCGATTAGATATGATGGTAACCAACACACCGTATTGGCTAACTACCGCCTTGATATAGATTCAGGCTAGTCGTTCCACCGTATCCCCTTCCCTTACATGAATAAATCGAGTTGTCTTGGTTAAACGATCTACTATCACCTAAACAGATGTATTCCTATTAGATGTCTGAGGTAATCTGGATACAAAGTCCATGGTAATATGATCCCGCTTCCACGCGGGAATAGGTAATGGTTGCAGTTGTCCAGCCATCTTCCTATGATCAACTTTTACATGCTGACACGTCATTCATTTTGATACAAACTCCGATATTTCCTTTTGAAAGCCCAGCCACCAGAAACTTTGTCGTAAGTCCCGATACATCTTCGTCTCTCCTGGATAGATTGAGTACTTGGAATTATGTGCGTCTGTCAAGATTTCCCTTCTTAATTCATCCTTAGGCGAAACATACACCCGATCTTCATATCTATAAATTCCTTCCCCATCACAACCGAAATCCTCTTTGTCATTCTTTTCGAACCACGCTTGAATCTTGAGTAACTTCTCATCTTGACTTTAGGCCTCTAATTTGATCAAGTAGCGTAGGTCGAATCTCAATTTAGAATAGGTTACTGCTCCCTTCTCCTTTCACTTGCACATAAATTTCAAGCTTGTTCAAGTCGTCTACAATTGCCTTCTGTTGGCTAGTCATGGAAGCTAAATTCTCTATTTTCTTTCTGCTCAAGGCATCATCTACCACATTTGCCTTCCCAGGATGGTACAGTGAAGAGCAATCATAATCCTTAAGGAGTTCTAACCACTTTGTCTGTCACATGTTAAGTTCCTTCCGCGTAGAAATTTACTTTAAACTTTTGTGATCTGTATAAATCTCACAAGTTCTACCATATAAGTAATGTCTCCAAAATTTTAAGGCAAATACTACTGCTGCTAACTCTAGGTCATGTGTTGGATAATTCTTCTCGTGATTTTTCAGCTGCCTTCATGCATAAGTGATCACTTTCCCCTTCTGCATAACACATCATAATCCCTTTCGGGATGCATCACTATATATCACAAACCCATCAGACCCAGATGGTAAGGTGAGTATTGGGGCAGTCATTAGCTTCTCCTTCAGTTCTTGGAAACTACGCTCGCACTTCTCTATCGAATTGAACTTTACATTCTTTCGGGTCGGTTGGTTAGCAGGTAGGCAATCTTAGAAAAGTACTTAATAAACCTTTGATAATACCCGGCTAGTCCTAGAAAACTATGAACCTTATAAACGGATGTTGGGCGCTCCCAGTTTGACATAGCTTCAACTTTCCTGGGATCTATCGATATCCCTTCCCCGGTCATGACATGGCCCAAAAACTGTAACTTGTTGAGCCAAAACTCACACTTCTTGAATTTAGCATATAACCTATGGTCTTTTAATATTTGTGAAACTTGCCTTAGATGTTGAATATGTTCTTCTTTACTCTTCAAGTATATCAGAATGTCATCAATGAAAACGATAACACAACGATCAAGATATCCTCGAAATACCCGATTCATCAAATCCATAAAGGCTACTGAGGCATTAGTCAACCCAAAAGGTATCATAAAAATTCATAGTGCCCATATCTGGTCCTAAAGGTTGTCTTAGCAACGTCGCTTTCCTTCACCTTCAGTTGATGATATCTGGTCCAGCTTCTGAGATGCACCTTAGGGCTAAGCAACCAATTGCTATCGCCATGGGCTTCGGCCTTTAGTCATAAACCTTCAGTGTGTCTAGATGACTAATCGTCATTACTACTTGCTTAGAATTTTAGATACACTTTTCTCCTTACTCACCTAAGCAGCCAATTGTTATTAATATTGGCTTTGGCTCTCAGGGAATGAGTTTTTCTAGCTCCAGCTCTAGTTCTGGCTTCAGTTCCAGTGTTAATGTTCCTAGATGACCAATCGTTGTTATCATTGGCTCTGGCTTCTAGAGATGTGTGCTATGCCTAAGCAACCAATCAATGTTACTTTTGGCTTTGGCTCTTCGTCATAAATCTTTTTTCAGTGTGTCTAGACGACCAATAATTCTTAATATTGGCTATGGCTTCTAGATACACTTTTATCCATATTCGACTAAATCACCAATCGTTGTTACTATTGGCTCCGGCTCTTAAGGCAGTCTGATCCAGCTTGAGTCCAGTCCAGTCTAGTTGTTAAACCAATCTAGTTAGTTAGGTTTAACCCAAGTTAAGGTCAAAAAGATTATGATTGATTAGATGACCTGGAAATATATTATCCTTGATATATGTGATTAATCCTTGATTTATATGAGATATGGAGATAATTCTCAAATATGGTTCATTCTATCTGATTTCATCAGAGATAGTTACAGAATCAGGGACAGATAATATCTTGATCTGATTCGTCCAAGGGATGAATCTCCCAGTTCGTTGACAAACAGGTCGGCTCCTTGACTTTTTTTCAAGTTTCAAATTTTCATCAAATATTCATCAAATATTCTACAATATCACCAAATCAAAGACTGAGATTGTCATCCTTATCATTTCTAGCACCCAAATCTTTATAAGTAGGGTCTCTGGGCTACCTTTTTCAAGGACAAGCATTTTCTCCCTAGAGATTTTATACCATTTCTCTTAGAAGTGGTATATCATATCTAAGGAGAAATAAGCACTTCGTATTCATTTCTGAATAGTCTTAAATCGCTTGCATCGATGACCCATCGCAAAGGTTCTTAAGTCTTCTAGTCAAGCACATTAAAGAGGTACAATTTACTACTTTCTAGGCTTGTTTAATGTAACATACTAGACTATTTTTCCTCCGCACGATCACATTTTATTTCTAGTACTAGAATAAAAAAAGTGTCTTTTCATTTAGGTTCTGTAACGCCCCAACTTAAGGTAATCTCAACCCCGCTAGAGCATTACAACACATCAGCTAATCACATCATACTGATAATACAACTTATTCTAATTCACTTGGTAATTAAACCATATCATACAAAATTAAAGAGTTTACTTTTACAAAACACACCTAACAAGCTCTTTGCCAGATCTCAGAGTTGACATACTATCATATTCAAGTACAACTTAATTCACAAAAATGTACAAGTGTTCCTGTAATACCCTGTTGTTGTTTATGATTAAAAATACAAAAAAAAATTTAAATTTTAATTATTAAAAAAAATTGGTCTGATTTGGCAGCCAGAAACAAAAGGGAATAACACCTCTCATTTTCAAGA
The DNA here is from genome assembly GCA_033070095.1 of Escallonia herrerae. Taxonomy (NCBI): domain Eukaryota; kingdom Viridiplantae; phylum Streptophyta; class Magnoliopsida; order Escalloniales; family Escalloniaceae; genus Escallonia; species Escallonia herrerae. Next base: position 104,895 of record JAVXUP010000333.1, on the reverse strand, counting down.
GGTGGAGTGTGTGCATGAAGAGATAAGCGGAGAGTGAGGTAGTACGTGGGAATGCTTTCCCTGTACAGTTGTTGGAGGGAGAATCACAGGAGATGCAGAAGGGATTACGAAACACCTTCAATGAGAATCGTAGAGAAAAGAGAGAGGAAGAAAACCAAAGAAGCAGAGATTGATTTGGAGACAAATTGAAGAAGTTATGGACCGCCAAAGTTAGAAAAAAATCAGCCTACAGTGCGCGAAGTTGTGCGAGGTAGCTGATTGAGGAGAAATTTGAGGAAAATCCAGAAAGCATTTCGTGGAAGGCCAAACATAGAAGTTATAAAAGGAAATAAAGTAAGAGATTTCAACAAATAAAAGGTATTTTCGTCAAGAATTAAAGAAGTTACGGGTTTTCAAAGTGAGGTAAAAATCAGCTTTGCGTGTGTGTGTTCTTGGTGTTTTGATATGTATTGTTGATGGAAATTAGGACTGAATTGATCGTGTCATGATATGATTCCATGTTAAATGAAGTTAGATAGGTGGAAACAGAGTAGATCAAAGTGGTTTGGGAATTTGAAGTGGAATTCAATAGGTAAAGAGATAAGTTAGCATAAAATGCATGTATAGGTGAAGAAGGTGAATTATTTCTGGGCATGCAAACCTAAAGAATGCAACTTGGAGCATGGAAAGAGATGAAAAAGTATAAATTTGATCCAAAAGTGATGAATAGTGACTGTAAATGTCGCTAAAAGTCTTAGTCTCTAATTGATTTCAAACTTTATTTTTGAAACATAGTTTTAAGCTAGAATTTGGCCAAACATAAAAGAAAAATTCCTATTATTTTTTAAAGATATATATACTGTAAAATTTTGGAATTTTTCTGAGTTTCTCAACAATGTTAAGTATATTATCCTTAAAATACATTTTCAAAATTTTAAAAATAACAAATGAATGTATTTGGATCTAAAAATTTTATTGAAACTTCATGAAGCTGAGGCACTTCAGGGTCTAAAATTTCATGACATTTGGAAGCTTATTAGTATTTTTGACAAAATTAGTTCCCTAACGCTCAGTTTGGTTGTCTAGGTGGAGTTTTTGAGCGAAAATTTTATCAAATGACTTTTTAGTATAAAAATCAGTTTACATTATTTTAAAATGGTATTTGAGCCAATTGTGAGTGTTTGTTGGTGCAGAAGTCGGCAAGGAGTGTTTAGGTAATTTTATCTATGGCCAGGGGTGTTTTAGTAATCTTTCACACCCGGTGACGAAGCTTGTGGAAACTCATGGTTAAGCAGTAAGAAGTATAAGGAATGAGGAATTGAGTTTAGATAGGTACAAGAAGGACGATAGTGCGGTTGATGCACCTTATGGGCTAGGACAAATCTGGTTATCGGATTAGCCGTAATAAGTTAAAAACAAATAAGCGGTAAGGGAGGAGGGAGGTAAGGTAGGTGTGCGTTTGTATTTTAGGGTCGTCTAACGAGAAAAAAATATTTGATAGGTGATTCCACTGCTGAGAAAATCAGGAAGCGAGGAGTTCATCGGCTATAAAGCCAACAGGTAAGGATAGTGCGGTTTCGATATGGTATCTATTGTTTTGCTTGGCATACCTTGTTGATGATGCTTGTGTTGAACTCCTATATTTATGCAGAATATTGGTTGATCTTGTGAACTGGTACTTCTTGTTGACTTGTGCTGTTGAGGACCTAAGGTGGAATGAATTCCCTTTGCCCGCCCGACAATGAGCCTGAAAGCGTTGTTGAGGAATTATGATCGAAAATACTTTATAAGTCCGCTCCTTGATGAAAAGGTTCCCTAATCTGGACAAGACTGAGATGAAAACCCCATGTGAAGGGGCATCATCAAGTGGAGGGCCAATGAAGTGACATAACTGGCAGTCAGTGAAAAAGAGGATGAAGCGCGCTAGAGTCTGTCGTGTCGTGTCGAGTCAAGCATGCATTGCAATTGATTTTATTTGATGTGGCAAATTTATTATCTTGTTATTCTCATGATGATGATTTGCTTTAGTGTTTTCTTTTGCATTTTACTTGTATAGTTCATGAGTCTATTCAAGTGGAAATGATGGTGTTCTGTTGGGCTTGAGCGGCTCTGTCTAAACAAATGTGATGTAGCAAAATGGTTGTAAATGTTTGTTTTTGGCATTCTTAAATCCTTTGCCTTCGTTGGAATTATTGATCGATTCTCCGATAGTCTCGAAAGGGTTGTACGTTGTACTCCACGTATTATCCTTACTGGGCAATTTGCCCTCATTCCTTATCTGATGTGTTTTTCAGGTACTAGGTTTGAACAAGGTGAGACCTCGGGAAAAGGTGAAGAAAAATTAAGCTGAGGTCCTCTAAGGAAGTATATATCGCGACTCTGATGTAAAATTGGTGTACAAATTAACTTGGGTTCTGTTATGCAATTTTTGCTGTGATACGATCTGTATTATCAAGGAAATTTTTTGTAAGGACGTGTTGTAATGTTTCTTCATGATCTTAATGTTGTAGTTGCTCTGTGTTATATTTAAGGTTGTAACGCTGATAGGATTGACATCTCAGCTCCGGTGACGTCACTTGGGCTGGGGTGTCACAGGTGGTATCAGAGCTTAGGTATTACGATTTTGTAGACTGTTGGGGTGCTTAGAATGACGTGTATGTCTTGATACGAGATTAAGAAGAAGAATGTGATGGGGTGGCCGAGGTGTGTGAGTTAGACCAATTATGGTATAACTGATTTATAAGAATTGTCATTCTATCATTGTTGTAGGACATGGCCGGTGCACCAGCAAATATAGGGGGGGAATGGATTGAAGATGACATGATGGATGTGTTGAACTCCGATGTGGACAGTGAGGAAGACCCCGAAAAAATTGAGGAGGACGTAGTGGATTCAGATAAGGAGCCCGTGGTCATGAATTTGCAGGGCCCCGAGATAGAGGAAATAGAGGATGATCAACCTTATGGAGCTGATGTAAAAGTGAAAGAGGAAGGACCGAGTGAGCGGTCTAGGAAGAAGGTCATGAATTTTTGGAAACGAAAGTATTTAAGGATCTCCGGCGAGAGGGATGTACTGTTCAATTTGCTAGAATCCCTAAAAGTTAAAGCAGACAGTGAGATAAAGAGAATGGAGATAGAGTGTCTCAAGGAAAAGAAGAAGGCAGATAGGTTGGTTGAGGATACAGTGGATGCTAGCTTTCGGGTTATTCAAAAGATACAGGAAGTAGTTCATGAATGCCTTCCGGGAAGAGCCTTGTTTGGTAACGAGCGGAAGATGTTACTAGATGAAGACTACTAGAATGTGCAACTGTTTAAAGAGCTATATGGGCTTGATTGAGTCAAATGTTGTATGTCAAGGCGTACAATCTATCGTTGTATGATAATCGTAACATGAGACTTATGTTGTACTAATGTTGTTATTTTATGAAGTTGCGTTTGTTATATGTGAATATAAGACTTGTTATACTATTTTCAGAATGGCACGAAACCTACGAAATTGAGAGATCCCAATACCAAGAGAACAAGAGAGAATCCTCAGCAAGAGGCACCTTAGACTGAAGTGTCTTTGGCTCACACCGAAGGTGCCAGCGTGGGGAACAACAATGATAATAAGGCATAAATTAATAGAGAAGACTTAAGAAGGGAACTGGTGGGACTTCTACGAGAAGTTGTAGCAACACCTGCAGCAAAACCAGTTGCTGCTAATGCAACAAATCCAGTAGCGAAAAGGTGGCAATGTAAGTTTCCATATTTTCAGGATGCTTGACCTAGTGAATTCCATGGAAGAAGCGATCCAATAAAGGTGGTTGCTTGGCCAAAGGAAATGGAAAAGGCATTTGAAATAACAAGTTGTGGAAAACATCAGAAGGTTGAATTTGCTACGCATATGTTACAAGGGGCGGAAATTTATTAGTGGGAAGTGCAAAAGCAAGTGGAAGAAAAGAGGAAAGCAAACCGGGCTTACATCAAGTAGGACCGATTTAAGCGGCTATTTGAGGAAAAGCATTTTCCTCTAACTATACAAAATAGGTTGGAAACAAATTTTCTTGGATTAAAACAAAAGGACAAGACTATGGAAGAGTACATCCGGGAATTTGACGAATTAGCATGTTTCGCTCTTTACCAGGTGAATGCGGAGGATCGTAAGGCCTGATGCTTTGAATAGGTTTCAAGACAACCCTTGAGCACAATAGTGAAAAGCTTTTAACTTTGAACATTTGCTGAGTCGGTAGAGAAGGCATTGTTGGTGGAGGCAGAAAGTCAGGAGGCGTAGGAAGAAAGAAGAGAACAAGGAAAGAAGCGGAATAGAGGACAAGACAAAGGCAGAGATAATGGAAGAAAATTTAGAAAAAGATAGAAGAAGGAAAATCTGGACAAGGTTCAAGGCAAATGAGTGGGACTCGAGAATGTCGTTGGTGTGGGACGAGGCATGAGGGCACCAACTGCGTAGAAGCATCAAGAGCTTGTTTTAAGTGTGGTAGGCAGGGCCACAGAGCAAATAACTGCGGGTTGAATCGGCGAGTTTGTTAGGAGTGCCAACAACCAGGACATAATGCGAAGGAGTGCCCCAGCAGAAGACACTGACCATAGAAGAAATGCCAAGAGCGGTAGGTCGTGCAAATGCGATGGAATTAAAGGAGGCTATAAAGGCCAAAGATGTGGTGACAGGTACTTTTCTTGTCTGCTCTCGTAAAGCTCTTGTAATGTTTGAGTCTTATGCTACCCATTCCTTTCTTTCGCTGGCATTTGTAGAAAAGTTAAGGACGCCCTGTCAGGCACTTGATGCCATACTTGCGGTGAACATAACTAGTGGCAACTCCCTTCTAGTGACTAAAATATATAAGGAATGCCCAATTCCAATAGTTGATCAGATCTTACATGCTAACCTTATACCCTTAGATGAGGGGGACTTTGACGGAATCCTTGGAATGTATTGGTTAATTGCTCATCATGCTAACATAGATTGTCGTCGTAAGTTGATTAAGTTGTCGATGCCTAATAGACCTGAAGTTGTCATACAAAGGGATAGGGTGGTAAAGCCCCTTTACCTAATATCAGCTCTACGAGCTCGTCGTTGTCTTTATAGCGCGTGCCAAGGCTATCTGGCACATGTATACGATATTTGTGTTAGTGAACCACAATTGGAGCAGATACCCATACTCAATGAATTTCCATATGTTTTTCCAGAAGATCTTCCAGGGCTACCACCAGATCAAGAAGTGGAGTTTAGTATTGATTTAGTTCCCGGAACTGGCCCCGTATCCAAGACACCTTATAGACTGGCACCTTCTGAGATGAGTAAGTTGAAGGTACAGCTGGAGGAATTATTTGTCTAGCCGTAAGGACTATCCTCAGAAGCAAGAGCCAATGGTAATAAAAATTGGACGTCTAAGGACACCAAAAACTGAATTGAGGCTTGTAAACGCAATCTTCGTGCCAACCTGAATTGAGGGTTTCTACCCTCGAGAATAGATCGGGGTTGAGACTGGAATTGTATGTGACTTGCACATACTAACCTAAATTGAGGGTTAAATACCCTCGAACATAGACCTGGACCAGAAAATGGAGAATGTACGTGACTTTCCCGTACACGACCAAATTAAGGGTAAGATACCCTCGGACATAGACCTAGATTGGCAGATCGCTACGCCCCTTGAAGGTTTCACACATGCCCTCATCTATTAGGGATCAAGAATGTAGCTTGAACCGGATTTTAAAAGGAGAATATAAGTGAATTCATGTACTAACCTAAAATGAGGGTTAAATACCCCCTGACATTTTACTGGATTGGGAAACAGGGAATATACATGACTTTCCCCTACTGGAATGAATAGACATGGACTGAAAAATGGTTACACCATATGACGGTTGCCTACATACATTCATTTAGAAGGGGTTAAGCCAAATAGTTTGAACTGGATCTGAAGAGAGAATGATAGGTGAAGGGCTGGGAAGATACGTTGACTCCAACCTAAAGTCGAGACGGATAGGATCGTGACTAGAAGCTACAGTAAAAATCAAAATTTATTTTTATATTCTTAAATCATATATATATATATATATATGGGAGCTGATCCGTTGATAGCGCTAGCAAAATGGGAGATCTTGCTAGCGCGATCTGACCGTCCATCCCGAAGGGATGGACGGCCCAGATCGCGTATTTTTGCGGCGCTGTCAGCAGTCCGCTACACAGTGTAGCGGACCATCCTTTTTACCATTTTGCCCCTGCTCCCCCTCCGCTACACTGTCTAGCGGAGTACATAATTGGGCCCACGTTGACAGCGAAAATGTCGTCCGCTAGACAGTGTAGCGGACCGTTTTTCCCTTTCTTTACTCCGAAACCCTTATTCATTCCTTCTAAATTGCTATTCATTCCTTCTTCTCACAATTCTTCTAGCGGTGTTGGCAAGTAGATCGGCGCAATTTCTTCTCAAGAAATCCTTTATTCGACGAATCAATCACGTAAGTTCACAAACCAATCCTTTATTTGTTCATAATCTAGAGTTGTTATCGCGGCTTATGCATGATTTTGAATGTGTGCGAAACGCTGCATTGTGCTAGCGTTTGTCAATGTATCTATAAATATATATAGATTATATATGTGTATTGCGTATTATTTGTTCATGTGATTTCACTTGTAAAATCCCATTCCGTGTCTGTTTGTATCTATGTACATTGCATATACACAGCATGTGAACTTATGTGAGTATTATCTGATCACATGCTAGCGTTGACTGTGCTAGCGTTGTATGTTTGAGAATGTTTACGCTTCCAACCTTGCCGTTTTGCATAATTTCAGTTGCGAAAAATGGATTTCAACCCTGGACCAGAAGATCCGTCCGTATTATACGACCAAGCAAACCATATCAGTACGCTCATATGGGATGGTGGAGTAAGATACTTATTTTATCAACTTTGTTATTCTTGGGAACGTTGTATATCGTTTAATTTGCTTAAATTGTATTTATTAATTCGTAGGAAAGAGCACTTCTCAACACGGTAGAAGTATCCGATAATTTTAAAGAATGGAAATTGAACAGAACCCAGAAAAGATTACTGCGTGGGATTGGGTTTGGGATTTTCACGCATGGGCAGATCTTTCAACAACTTGACCGGCACTTAATAGGTGCCCTTGTTGAAAGGTGGAGAAGTGAAACGAATACGTTTCACTTCCCTCTCGGAGAGCTGACAATTACCCTAGAAGATGTAGGGTTCATCTTAGGGTTACCGGTGACGGGGCGGCCGGTAATAGCTCCTCCGTCGGAAGCAACGAATAAGAGGACCGCTAGGGACTTCTTTACTTCGATACCCCAGGATCAATTTAGCACTGGGGGTATCAAGTTGAAATGGTTGGTAGATACCTACAAGGTTCTGCCGGATAACTACACGGATCAGATGCTTGTGCTGTACACACAAGCTTTCCTCTTGTGGGTGATGGGGGCAATTCTGTTCCCAACAACGTCGAAGAATACCGTCAGCGTCAAATATTTACCGTTGTTGGGTAACCTGCTGGAGGTTGGGGATTATGCCTGGGGAGCCGCAACTCTTGCGTACCTCTACCGAGCATTGCACAAGGCAACGAGGCCCGACTCCAAAGCGATATGTGCATGTCTCTCGCTATTGCAGGTATATCATACAATTCTTGATTACTCGCTCGTTTCTTTTTTTTTGGGTTGAATTGACAATAAAATTTGACGATACTTTATTTAATTTGTCTTTGCTCTCAGGTGTGGTCTTATGAACACCTTGCTACCGGCGCACCCAGGCGTAGGGACGGAACCGATAATGTGTGGCCTCGGTTGTGCGCCTGGGAGTACAGCCGGAAGGACAGCCACTACCAGAGGAGAGACGATCCCCATCACAACATTACGTACTATCGGGGGGAGCTCGACTCGTTATCTCCTGGCCAGATGCGATGGGCACCGTACAAACATTTGGCGCGACGGGTGGGAGAGTCGTTCGTCTTCACGCTCTCCGGGTTGCAACGCACACCCCTGATCCACTTCGAGGTCGCAGAGTGGCAGCTGCCAGATCGCGCTATGCGCCATTTTGAGTGCCTGCAGGGGTTGCCAGCCGGCGCGCCGGATATGAGGCTTAACAGGAACCCACCGGGTGTCCCTCGGTTTGGCAAGGCAAATGCGCACGACTTGTGCGCACGAGAACTTGAGGTTTGGGATTCCTGGCAGGACACGCTGGCGGCCATTGTGTCGGAGCCTGACCCCGTGATCAGCATCGAACAGTACAATGGGTGGTACTACCGCATCACCCGGAGGAGAGTAGCTCCAGTAAGGTTTGAACGCGGGGAGAAGTACCACCCTAGGGGTCAGATCGATGAGCACATGGCATACAATCTGGTAAGTTGGCCAATAAGTGCTTTAATTGAACTTGATGATTCTAACTGTGTATGAAGTTACTTATTTATTATCTCTCTGGATGTAGGTTAATGCCTCGTTCGCCTTCTTCCAGAAGTTGCGCGAGCGGAAGGATTTGGTGGATGCAATGGGCGAGGAGCTTCGCCAACAGGCTGATGCGTTGGCGTATGGCTGCGGGAATTTTTTACACCAAGCATCGGGGCAGCCTTCCGGCGTCAGCCCGGGAATGGGTTATCCGGGGTGGCAGCCCCCATATGTGAGCGAGGGATACACCGATCCCTCGGGACAGACTTCGGGAGTGAGCCAGGGATATGGTGGTCCCTCTGTACCGGGAATGGGTGGTGATTGGGGACAGCCAAGCACCATGGGCCAGGCTCAAGCGCCGTGGGAAGACTACAGTGTGCCCTCCTTCTCTTTGCTATTGGACTCGGAACCCCAACCCTTCTCTCAGAGTCAAGTCACGCAAGACTGGGGTTTCGGACACATCAGTCTGTCGGAGACACTGCCCATTGTCCCATGGGCAGGACCATCTACTGCCGAAGGAGGGCAATATCCCCCAGTCGACTCCCCGGAAGGAGTGCAATATCCCCCCGTCGACCCCCGAGGGCAATATCGCAAAGGGCATCCAGTGAAGCCCCTAAAGCCGCATAAATGCCAAATAATCAGAGAGCGTTATTTTAGCGGCTTCCCCCGGGACAAAGCGTTGTATAGTGTGAATCATCCGGAGGGCATGGATTACACTTGCGAGTGGGGAGAAATGGCCTCCCTGGCTCCGGGGAGTTGGTTAGACAACGGTGTCATCTCCACATACGTGGAGATTCTGAAGGAAAGGGGTCGGGAGCGGCTGAACGAGTACCCGGCCATTTTTTTGGTTGATGCCTTTTTTCATAGCCTCCTAGTGTCTGAATGGCATGAGTGGGTCGAGCAAAGGCGGAAGAAAAAGTTGAGCCAGTGGAGACCGTCCGCTAACCTACGAGCGTATCTTGCTAGGGATAGTCCAGTGAGCGCAAGTGTTGCCGACGTGTTTCTAATCCCATTTTTAGGGGAAAGCCACTGGTACTTGGTTTGCTATGAACCGGTGGAGAAAGTCGTATCGGTGATCGACAGTCTCCACGACGATACCGCCTTTATGCCTGTGCTGCAGATGTACAAAGCCCAGTTGGATTCAATGGTAATATTACGATTGTTGTTTAACAGTTATTGTAACTTGGCATAAATGTTAACTCGTGTCTTACGCCGTTTTGTGTTTCTTGCAGAATATATTTTGTGCAATGGTCAATGGTGTCCGTGGTAACCCTGTACCGGCGCGGCCAAAGCTCGATTGGCGACTGAAGAAGAGGAGGCCCAAGCAACGTAACACTTCGGACTGCGGCGTTTTCCTTTGCATGTACATGGATTACATTTGCCGGTCCGAGAGCCTCAAGGCGGCGGTGTGGAGCCAAGCAGAAGTAGACACCTTTAGATATAGAATGGCTTGGCAAATTATGAAAGGCCGGCCTAGAGCGGTTACGTATATTGTAAATCCGGCAAATGCCGAGAATCCCTCCCAACATGATTCCCCCCAGTTGACATTGTACCATTACACTTTAATTTTTTTTAATAAACTATGAATATTTAGAAAGCTCTCATTGATTTGTGTTGAAGATTATTGATTGATTGTTTTGTCTGATTTCCGTTGAAGATGATTTGAGTTTGGTTTTTTTGGCTCTCATTGAGAATGATTGAAAGGCGGAAGGCAAAATCTGTCTGTTAGACAATGTCGCGGACAGTGGGGGAAGTGAATTTTCTAAGTGTTGGGTTAAGACAATCTGCTGGTCTGTCCACTAGACAATGTCGCGGACGATGGGAGGGGAAAATTTTCGAAGTGTTGATATAAGGCATTCTGCTGGCCCGTCCGCTAGACAATGTCGCGGACGGTGGGGGTGGGGAATATAAGGCATTCTGCTGGCCTGTCCGCTGGACAATGTCGCGGACGGTGGGGGTGGGGAAAATTTTTCAAGTGTTGATATAAGGCATTCTGCTGGCCTGTCCGCTAGACAATATAGCGGACAGGGGGGAAGTGAAAATATTCTAAGGCATTCTGCTGGTCTGTCCGCTAGACAATGTCGCGGACGATGGGGGATGGGAAAATTTTCGAAGTGTTGATATAAGGCATTCTGCTGGCCCGTCCGCTAGACAATGTCGCGGACGGTGGGGGTGGGGCATATAAGGCATTCTGCTGGCCTGTCCGCTAGACAATGTCGCGGACGGTGGGGGTGGGGAAAATTTTCCAAGTGTTGATATAAGGCATTTTGCTGGCCCGTCCGCTAGACAATGTCGCGGACGGTGGGGGTGGGGAAAATTTTCTCAATATCGATAAACAATAAATTACGTACGATTCACAATCAACGATCTCAATATATTGAGGGTATCTCAAACGGCACAATTAAGCGAGAAAAAATTTGGAAACACAATGAACATGTATACAATAAATTTGGTTGTTAATAATAAATTAGGGTTCACATTGGGGGAAAGAAATTTTTTCACAAGCGCTCCGATCAAAGATTACAACTTGAAAATCCCACCAGCCAAGGTGTTCAAACACTACAAAGTCCCCGAGTTCGAGGCCATGCTGGCGCACGAAGACGTTCCAACCCTCTGCGAATTGCTTTTTTTGGGGTCGGCCGGGCTTCAGCTTGATTTCAACCTGCCAGGCCCCCTTGCGGCTATATAATCTTGAACTGTCATGAATTGTTGTAAATTGATTGGGAAAGGCTTCCGGTATGTCCTAACAAACACAATACAAAAAATAGGTTAGTTTTTAACCAAAAGATCAAACTTTTAACACACGAAAATACAGAGAAAGAGGGATGGGCTACAAGTTCATTCTCAAATCCCGGCATCATGACTTTGAAAAAGTGTTTGCCTGCTAGGTGCAAGTTGCCAATAAAATTGTAGGTGGTCTCCGATCCAGAAGCCATCGAGGTCGGCGATGAGGGGAGGACGGTGGTGTCGCCGGAGATGTGGGTCGCCGTAGATGGGGTAGCGGCTTGGGTTAGATGTTCGAGAGAGAGAGAGAGAATATAGCGGACTGATAAAAGCTGATTGCCCGTTTTGATTAATATATACAATAGGATAGAGGTCTGCTACATTGTATAGCGGACATAAATGAAAACCAAAAGTTTTTCTGCGATGACGTCCGCTACATTGTATAGCGGACATAAATGAAGACCAAAAGTTTTTCTGCGATGACGTCCGCTACATTGTATAGCGGACATAAATGATGACCAAAAAATTAGGACTATGCATATCCGTCCGCTACATCAGAAATCGCTACATCAGAAAAAATAATTCCAGTATTCGGTTGAAAAATTATTAGAAAAAATTATTACAAATGTCAAACTTATATAAAAATTATTACAAATGTCAAACTTATACAAAAAATTAAAGGTCCACTGCAGCTTGTCCGTCCTCATCTTCGGCGTCATCTTCTGCCCCATCTTGCAAACCCCCGGGACTTATCCCCAGTGCCTTGTAATGGTTCCGCTTGTCGTGGTCGGTCATTTTGTTGCACAATGCACACCTTCGCAGCTTTTTAGGTTGAGTTGCCGTTTCAATTGAGCTTTTCATCCGCGTAGATCTCTTGCGGCCTTTCGTTTGCGATATAATTGGATCCAACGGCCGGATATCATTGCTCCCCCGGCTCGTCATCTTCGATCCCGTCGTAGGCTCGGTGTCAACCGCATTGCTGACTGAAGCTGCTTCCAACTGGTCGACGATGGGCTCTTGCTGCTGAGCTACCTCGAGGAGATGTTTATAACCGACCATTGTAGCAGCAGCCTTTACGGACAAACGGGTGAACATCGTCACCAGATGATTATACCGCAACGTCTCTGATTCTTCAAAGTCAGTATACGGGTGCTCCGGAAAGGAAATGGTACCGTGCAACCTGTTTGCACCTTTCGTCCACCGTGGCAGGACGTATTTATCGGGGATTGTCCTGATATTCTTCTGGGTGAAAAACCGCAGAATGTGTCTACACAGGATGCCATGGAACTCAAACTTCTTGCAAACACATGTCACCGAGTCCGTCAATGTGTCGTGGCTCACCGTATAAATTCTGCGCAGCTTCTCAGGGACGAGGTCATTCACGAGCGAATAAACCTTGTACTCACGCGTAGACATTTCTGCCACCTTGTTTATACTGTATCGTCCCGATTTTCGCAGCTCTACTTGGTATAGCAAGAAGATCTCCTTCGTATAGACTTTGGCACCGTTCAGCTCCAGCGGGGTCTCAAGCAACCTTCTCCTTTGTTTGTACGTTGTTGCAAAGTCGGCAGCCCTTTCTTTTACGAACAACGAAGCTACCGCTTTTTGTGCGGATGCAACGAAAGTCTTCAAATTGGTAGCTGTACCCACATAACTATCGAACGTGGCATTCATAGATTCACTCCTGCCCGTCGTTTTCATGCCCGCTGAAAAATACCTCCTCGTGTAAACGCCAATCCATTGCTCTTTGCGCTCGTACAAGTGCTGGAGCCACTCGTTGTCTTGCAATGAGTAATCCCGAACAAGCTTTTCCCACCTCTCCTCGAATTCCTCAATCGTTAATGACTTGGTAATGCACTTGTCAAAATCCTGTTTAAAGTCTGGATACTTTGCGTACACGTGATGCAGACGTTCAGGGTATTTGTTGCTTATGTGCCAAGTGCACAAGTTGTGCCGGGTGTCTGGGAAGACGGTCGCAATAGCCTTCTTCATTGCCAAATCTTGATCGGTGATGATCACTTTGGGTGCTTTGAAGTTCATTGCTTCCAGCCACGTCCTAAACAACCATACAAAAGAACCCTCGCTCTCGTCCCTTAACAAGGCGAACCCGAACAGGATGGAGTGATAATGATGATTGACGCCGGTGAAAGGAGCGAACGGCATCGAGTACTTGTTGGTACGGTATGTGGTGTCGAAAGTCACGACATCCCCAAAATGCTTATAAGCTAGCCTCGAACGACCGTCGACCCAAAAAATTGTACTAACTCGATGCTCGTCGTCAAGTTTATAGTCGAAGGTAAACTGCGGGTCCTCCATCTGCATCCGTTTCAATAGGCTCATTGTCGATTGCGCATCATTGAGGTCATACGCGGCTCGTCTATGGGTTCGGACCGCGTTACGAACGTCTGTCGTGTTAAAGTTTAAATTTTGAATTCCCCCAGCCTGTTCAGCAAGAACATTAACAATCTCAGTAGGTCCAATTCGCGCATTGCTCATTGTGTGAATTAGGCTCCTCGCGACCTTACCCATCTTCTTGTGTTGATGCATCTGACTCACCTTAGAAGGAGTTACTAACGGGTGATTGTGTGCCAGTTCCAGGCTGGTAATAAGCCAATGATCATGATTGGCTTTGTAGCTTACGAACATCTTGACCTGGCAATTTGTGCGCTCAAAGCAGTCCCGTCTTCTACGCGAATATCCTATTTCGTCATCACTGTCATCATTGCCTACGCGTGTCTCATTTTGCTGTGGATTTCTGCCCCTATGACACTCGTATAAGCGAGAGCATATCTTTTTTGTTACGTTGCTTGTTCTTGTAGTCTTTATTCTAATGCCAAAACCAACCCTCAATGAATACGCTCGAAAACATTCTTCAGCTTCTTCCAATGTTTGAAACGTTCGTCCTAGATACGGATCACTAGCATCTACGGGGACGTTGGAGCTCGACACGAAATCAGACATTGTGAAACAAGACCTGTGTAGAAATAGACTACGCTTAACAATCAAATGGCATTTCTAACTGAAAATATTACCTAAAAATTACCTTGGCGAATAGACCAATTTAGGATGACAAACATACCATATGCATAACCCCTGAAAGTGTCTCCAAATTAACAATTATTAATTTACTGAACATAACAAATCAAAATTACTAAGATAAATAGACGAATTCATCATGCCAAAAAAATTGAATTAAACTATAATTTTATTTAGAGTTAACAAATTACACCTTTTTTATGAACATCATGTCTAGAACATCACAAATTGAAGAATAGAGTGACAAATTTCTAGAACATCAAAAAAAATCTATACATTTTTGTCCGAACAAAATAAAATTATATTTTACCATTCAATCCATAAAGAAAACTTCACCATTCGCAAACTTACCTTACTTGAGTGAAGCTAAGTTTTACTCGAAGCTTGAAGGGAGCAGAAAATTGTAGCGAGTCCGAAGGAGGAGAAGAAAATTGTAGCCGAAGGAGCTTGAGGAATTCCGACAACCCGTCGTGTGTAGAAATAAAGGTACAAACACGTGGTAATGTGTCAGCTGTGTCAGTCGTCCGCTACACTGTCTAGCGGACGACATTTTGGCTGTCAACGTGGGCCCAATTATGTACTCCGCTAGACAGTGTAGCGGAGGGGGAGCAGGGGCAAAATGGTAAAAAGGATGGTCCGCTACACTATGTAGCGGACTGCTGACAGCACCGCAAAAATACGGGATCTGGGCCGTCCATCCCTTTGGGATGGACGGTCAGATCGCGCTAGCAAGATCTCCCATTTTGCTAGCGCTATCAACGGATCAGCTCCCTATATATATATATATATATATATATATATATATATATATATATATATATATATATATATATATATATATATATATATATATATATATATATATATATATATATATATATATATATATATATATATATTTTGTTTTAAAAAAATCTCTATTGAAGACTAAGGTCAAGAAGTAGACTCTTAAGGCATAGACTTAGACTAAACAAGACATTGACCCTGACTGTCGGGATAGGGGATCACATAGAGCCCCTAGACAAAATGCATACATAAGAAATCGGCCATGCAATGGACTAAACAAACAAGGATAGAAATTATCCTGACTATTAGTAAAAAGGAATCACATGGAGCTCCTAGAATAAGTAAATGTAGACAAAACTAACAAATTCAATGTCCTGAAGAACAAAAACGTACACTATCCTGACTGTTTGGAGTGATGGATCTGAAGGAACCCCAACACAAAATGCACGGAAATGAAACCGACCATGCAATTGACTGAAGAAAGATAGACACTATTATAACTGTCCTAAAAGTGGTATCACAGTGAGTCCCTAGACAAAATGTACACAGACATTGTTGAGCATGCAATAAACTAGGTGAACAGAAGACATAAACTATCATGACTGTCATGAGAGGAGAATCATAGGGAACCTCTAAATAAAAATTCAGGAAAATGACATAGACCATGAATCACAAGATGACTATCGTGAAAGGGGAATCAAAGGGAGCCCTTAGACAAGCTGAGTGCAGACGAAGCTGACTCTGCAATGGACTCGAGGAACTAAGATAGGCACTACCATAACTGTCATGAGAGGGGAATCTAGCAAGCCCCTAAGCAAAAATAAAGGTAGACGATGCTGACCAGGAACCAAAAGACAGATGCTACCTCAAAAGTAATGAAAGAGGAATCACAAGAGGCCCCTAGCCAAAATGTGTGCAAGAGATGCTGACCATGCAATAAGCTGAAAAAACAAAGACAGGCGCTACTAGGATTGTTAGGAAATGGGAATCACAAGCAGCCCCTAGATAAAAATGCATGTAGACAAAACTGACCATGCAATGAGCTGAAAGAAGACAGGAGCCATTATGACTATCGTAATAGGGGACTAGTATAAAGCCCCTAACTTAAAGCAAGAAGGACACAGAGACAAGGCACCATCCTGAGTGTCATGGGAGGGGACTCTTAGGGAGCCCCTAAACGAAATGCTTATAATTAAGATTGACTATGTACTAGCTAGAAGAAGACAAACTCTATCATGACTATCAAGGAAAGGGATTTTACATGGAGCCCTAGATTAAGACAAAATGCATTCAAAGACAGATGCTATCCTGATTGTCATGAAATGAGACTCATGGGAGACCCCTAGACCAAAAATGCAGACAGTGCAACGTAGAAGACGACCTAAGACAAACATTGCCATGACTGTCAAGACAGGGAGCCCACATGGAGCTCTTAGACAAAAATGCAACTAGAGTTAACCTTAGTAAAACTATTACAAAAAGGAAATCAGATAGGAAAGCCCCTTAAAGACATCGACAAAGAAGAACATCTGATGAAGTTAATATCCTTTCACAATTCGAGAGCATGTTTATATTGAAAATCATTTAGGTTGTTCGATGTGATGAATTGACCATTCACTTCAAGATCTATCCTCTGTGCCTTAGATCATTTTATCAATAAAATCTCAGGCAATGGTACCCGCTCCATTGACAAGTCTATCACTACCCAAAGAAGGAAAGACAACTGAAGTTTTTGATCAAACACATTTCAATTCCTTATCATCAAATGTCATTCAAATTTATAGAAAAAGATGTTTCCTAACTTCAACACACGAGTTTGAATCTTCGCGACTACCACAAAAAGGTTGGGCCCAAAAAGTGAATAGTGTGGGTGTATGGAAATATCGGTGTATGGGCTGTGGTTCTATCAAGTGCATGATAGACAGGCACAAGATAAATTCATAAGGCTTCTCATATTATCATTGAATTAGTGGCAAATGTACCAAACTACTGCATAGAATATGGCAGGCTAGGTAGGTCATGAAAATAAATCAGTCATCACCAAGATACATAGGTGAACACATCAGGTTCAGGAAAATTAGGAGCCAAAAGGTCATCCAACAAGCCATATGGTGGTGAATAAGTCATCATAATATAGCAAGCTGAGAAAGGCGTGTGGACCGTTATCTTCCCTTTTTTATTTTTTTGCAAACTATGTCTGTGTGTGTGTGTGTGTGTGTGTGTGTGTGTGTGTGTGCATTGACCTCATCGAAATATAAAAGAGCATTTGTCTTTCTTAAATAAGCGTAACCTCAGGGAGGACTTCATACATGGGACAAAGTATAGGCCAAGGTATGCGCTAAGAAACAAAAGGTAATAAGCTTAAAAACCCAAGTATGAAACCAAATTCGCTATTGTGTTTTCATGGAGACCGGGCCTAGAAGGTAACTAAGCTGCCTAAGTATTCCCCATTAGGGAATCAAGTCGATTGTAGTTCAAATCTGATCTGCTAAATATCTATCCTTTGAACACAATCAATGGCAATTCTATGCGTCAAATTTAGATAATCATTCTTCAACTTTTCTATTTCTTTTTTAATCTTCTTGTTTGTTCTTCTTCTTCTTCTTGACATTTTTTTTCTCGAGATCGAATAAATGATCATCCCGATTACATTCCTCATCTATCTTCAAGACTTTAGTTCCTATGAAGGGAACCCTTTCTTTGTTGAGTTGACTTTGCAACAATAGGCACACACAAGGAGACTACCTGCCGCAAGGTTTGAAATATAGGCTTCCGAAAAGAAAGGCTAAACTGTTTAGGCACAAAGGAGTGGCAAAGTGAAAAAATATCTAGTATAGGGTAATCAAGATGATATGCAGTGGCCAAACGATGGCCTCCAATCATCCAAATGCTCATTTTAAGGAAGACTAATGCAAACCAACATTTTTAGAGGTTTTTTTTTTTGGTGCCTAACTTCTGCCTAGACTGCCTTTTAAGGGTTTCCAGTCTAGCGACTTTTTCTTCTTCCTTTTTTCTTTCATGATGATTGTCCAAGCTAAGAGAGGTAATAACTGAGCTTCGAACTGAAGAAAGTCTTGAAATCAATATGATACCTCTATCTTTGAGGATAATGCTTTTTTTCGGTGAATGAGGGGTTAGTCAAGAAAGGAAGTTACGGTCTTGTCTTGATAATTTATTAGATGCTCACTCAAATGTTTAAGTTTCAAACCAAATTCTTCCATCAGGTTTCCTGATATTCAATTTCAAGGAAACTGAAATTCTATCTTTCAAGCTTGAAAATATAGGGATCACTACCCCCAAAGTGCAAAAAAGAAGTCTCAACAAGATAGACCACTAGTCTTAATTTCAAAATTATCTTTTGCACAATATCCCAAAGTAATTGGTCAATTATG
The DNA here is from genome assembly GCA_033070095.1 of Escallonia herrerae. Classification (NCBI taxonomy): domain Eukaryota; kingdom Viridiplantae; phylum Streptophyta; class Magnoliopsida; order Escalloniales; family Escalloniaceae; genus Escallonia; species Escallonia herrerae. The sequence continues at coordinate 86,583 of JAVXUP010000333.1, read as the reverse complement.
AATTCAACCAGTATGAAATCAGGCAATTATCATTTGATTTTTTTTAAATTGCTATGCTCTCGACTTGCTAAGGATGGCCTCGCTGACTTGTTGGAAACGCAAACTCTATTTAACTCATACCCTAAAATAGACTGTTAAAAGATGAAATATTCTTGACTTTTATTTCTTTTCATTCATCGTCATACGCATCAGACTAAATCGATCAACAATGACCAAGCAAAAAAAACGACACACTAAAAATCAAAACAACAAGTCAGAAATAAAAGTAATATAGAAAATGCTAGGAAAACTATCCAAGGTTCCAGCTTGGCGTCGAACTGAGCTCGGTATCAAGAAAGTTTTTAACCATTGATATGAGAGGTAACATGTCTTATCTCATGTTTGGGTGATCTGGCTAACAATATCCTCCTCTCAGTCAAACGTAAAAAGATCTGCTGCCGTCAAACTTATGCTCGCTTGCTGCGCTAGCAAAGATTTGGTCTTCATAGTCGGTCTAGTTGAAGGGTTTACTTCACTTTTTGAATCAAATTTTTGATGACATGACGAGGCGTGACGCACTCTTTGGTGTGATGAATGACTGTTTGATGATAAGCATAATGAGGTTGGGCATCGTATCCTCCAGGTAAAACAACTGATGCAGGAATAGGTGGCAACTTGGCAATCCGATCTTCTTGCAACAACTGTTCAAAGACTTCTATTAATGGGGCATTTAAATGGGTGAACCGTCACGGTGGCGTGAGAATGGCTACCCTTGACACTACATGTTTAACTCTGGTACTTTTAATGTTATTAGCTGGCTTTGAAAGAGCATTGGCACTTCTCCCTTGGACAGGGTATCCTCTTGGCTTATTTTCTCGGGATATGGTTCCCATATGGATGGACAAAATCTTCAATTTGTATTAGGGATCCCACTAGTGTTTTGAAGTAAAAATTATAGTACCCAAAAAGATACTCAAGTTATACCATTAACAAGTTCTTCTTTATCATGTTAACTGTTCCTCTTCTGATGGGCGGTTAACCATCTGAGCAGCCTTATTCCTCCATCACATTATAAAGTTTAACACTGACTCTGTCGGGTTCTGTTTGGTAGTCTCCAAGTATCTTTGAGAAATATCCAAATCAGCATTGTACTTGTATTGATTGACAAATTCTTGCACTACATCATCCCATGTTTGCAATCTTGTATCGTCAAGGGTAAGGAACCATCAAGCAGCAGGTTAAGTCAAAGTCCAACAAAAAAGCTAAACCAACTGATTCTGGTTAACTCTGTGAGGAGCTGTTGCATGCATGTACATCTTCACATAGATCCGTGAATTCTTCATGCTATTCAATTTGTCCATATCCGGCATATGAAACTTCGGAGGGAGTCTATACTTCGGGCTCACGGTAAGGGTATTGAGGTCCACTGGGTCATCAGTTTTTCTCATGTTACCAATGTGTGTAGCCAATTTTTGCTCTTGTTCCAGGGCAATAGTTTCTCCTTTATCATTAGATTCATACTGCTAATCAGCTTCGAGTCTGGACTTTCTTCTTTTCTTCCTTTCTTTCAGTCTAAGATTTGATTCCTCACTAGAGTCTTTGTTTTGCTATTTTCCATGGATAATCCTACACTCAAGGCAATTTTTGTACGCTGAGCTGCTAGAGCAGTGAGGGTAGCACGAAAATCCTTTTGTAGATCACCGAGGATCTGGACGATATCACTGGACTGAGGGAATTCCTTGGTCATTGAAATTTGCTTAGCGTTTTTAGACGCATCCCAATACCAAAGCTTTGTACTAATGCCAGAGCATGTTACCCGCCAAAAGAAATATTTGGGGCTTTTTAATAAGTTTTGAGTATTCCACTTCTTTTTTTTACTTTTATTTATTTTTTTGATTTTTCATCAATCCCATCGTACTAAGTAAAAGACAATGACTGTATTACCAATTAAAACAAATCCGAAAAAGATAATTTTAGAAAGTGGTAGGAAAACCAATTAAGATAAACTAAAGCTAAGGTTTTGGCTTGGCATCGTGCTCAGCTCGGCATCACGACAATCTTTGACTATAGGTTTTCCCTGAAGCTAAATAAATGATAACCCCTTTCTAGTCGGACATAGAAAGACCTAGTGCTTGAAGAGATGTCTCACCCTCGCTTGCTTGGTATACTAACGGAAGCTCTTCTTTCACATTGGGCTAGGCACGATCAGACCTTGAATAATGTGCCTTAAGGCAATACATTTCTCTATATGCTGTCTAAATGCTTGGTGATATTCTCATCGAGCTTACATGTCAGGCCATTTCGGTGTAGCAGTGGGGGGTAACTTGGCGATTATACCTCTACTGAGCAGTTGTTTAAACTCTTTAGCTATAGGGGCATGTAGATTGGAGAACTTTTGCCTAGTGACAGTTGGCTACCATGAAAACTTACTTAGTTGAGCATTACGATTCTTCTTACTAGTCTTGTGCTAGCTTCTCATCCTTGATCATTGTCACTTTGTTGATGGCGTCTTTCATTCGAGTGAGAAAATCTGACAACGCCGTGAATATGGTATGGATGTATCTTCTCTACTTGACACGATCTCTTTTGAGCAATTCTAACTCGATAGTTATCTTCATTGTTAAGCGGCCTACGCAGTGAGACCTTCCTAGAAACCTTTATATATATCTCTGAGGATTCGAACAAGGCCACGGATCTGAGGGTATTCTTCAGCCATAGGGATAGAGATCCTGATGCCAATGCTCGTTACCTTCTAAAAGGGAAAAGAAAATTATTGTGAATCCTAATTTTTTTTAAGGATCAGTCACAAAACTTCTTACTAAGAGAGAATATAAAAAAAAAATTTGGACTCTTTTAAAAAAGAATTTCCCATAGCCTAGATAGGACCACACAATCAGAGCACATCACACTATATAAGACATTAAACTGGCTAATTTATACCCGTATAGGATTTGGACAGTGATTAACTAGTCAGTTAATCTTCTAGGTTAACAGTCTGGTTGTTCAGTGGCTAATTCTTGGATATTGGGAGAACGTCCAGAAAAGTGGGGTACCGACTGACTGTCCTGTTGGCCTTTTGGGTTAACCATCCAGTTGATCAGTGATATAATTATGGATTTTTGAAAAGTTGTGCACATGAGGCTAACCGTCAGGGAACCTAGTTGGCTTAACCGGTCGGTTGCTCAGAGAGGTAATTTTGAACTTTGAAAATCTCTGGGAAAGTTATGGTTTTTACTAACCGTCCGGTAACCAGATGGCTCAACCGGCCGGTTGTTCAGTGCTCCTACGATTTAGGTCTAAAAAACTTTGGGGCAGGAATGGTTCCGTAACGGCTCAAAAATTCGGAGCTTCGTTTCCCCAAACTCCTGGAGGGTTAACCTATGACATCGCATCAAACCCTGTTCACTGATAGATACAACCTCTGCTCAAATACAACTTTCAACATATTAATCTAAATTCTCCAAAATACAAGGTTACAAAAAAAAATACTTAAACTTAAACTATTAAAACTTATGTTCTTTACAAAGCAACTAATGATACCAACCCACACATGGGTCTTACTACACAAAATAGTGGTGGGCACTCTGGAATCTCACACAGATTCTAAACCCGTTTTCGAGCATTCTACAGTTGATCATTACCTACAGAAGGGAATCAAAAGAAGGGTGAGCTTTTGAGAGTTTAGTAAGGTTATTCAAGGAACAACCAAAGGAATTACAAAACAATTCAAAAGGCTATTCGATGATAAACTTTTTTCCAAACAATCATAATAGTTTGATGATTTTCTAAAACAATCATAAACAGACACCAAAATAATTATTTGAAGATCATATTCAAAGCCATTAGTTTCAAATGCAATGATGATTTTCCAGAACGATAATAAATAATTAAGGACAGAGACCAAAACTATCATTTGAAGATCATTTTCAAAGCCATCATTTTAAAATACAATGATAATTCTTCAAAGGATTTCAAAACAAACACAAATACTTCAAAGACAATATGAGGAAGGGTTTTAGATAATCACAAACAGTTTGATCACAATATGGGAAGAGTTTCAGCTCAATTCCCTTCAATCAGCTATCAGGACATTCATTATCATTTTCATCATTGTAAGAAACAATGTAAACAAATTTTGATGATATTGGCCATGGAGGCAATGTTATTCATGCAATGCATAGAAAGTGTACACCTGCATGATGTACGATAGCTAGCCTATTTTCATCAAGGTACTAGCCCTGTATAATTAATTACGCAGATTCAGACCTTCCTGATAACGCCTCCCCTCTGAACAGATTCATAGGTCAACACAGAAGACAACAATCATAGAATCAACAAGAAATTCAATGCTTGACATGCAATAAAAATAAGCATCAACATGAATTAAAATAACTGAAATCGATTAGGCTTTCAATGACAATTAAAGTTGCTAATAACAATTCCTCATTTAGAATTCAAGAATACCACAAATAAATAGAAAAAACAAATGCGAGCAGTTATCGAATTTAGGTATAAAAACTCAGAAGAAAGAACGCAAAAGTTATCGAATTTGCTCAGCATGCAATAAAAGGCGAGCATCGATAAGATTTTCAAATAACCAATTCAGGTTCCATGTTAAGGTTTACTTGACAATATCATGCTGATATCAATGCATATCTCACTATTCGTCAATAGCCATAAGTAAAATCGAAAGAATACTTAAGAATACAAGTTATCGAAATTAGGGTTCGGACACAAATCATTATCTAGAGTTCAGATAGAAACCCTTACCTGGATCCGAAGTTAAACTATTCTAACCAGAAAGCCTTTTGCTTTAAGTTATACGGAACAATCAAATGAATAGAATGTAGTCTAATACTACGGTATTACAAACTCAATACTGACTCGCATATACTCCCACAATGAACCTCCTCACTAGATAGGTAAAATTACCAAAAATGTCTCTTATATGAAAATTTATTAAAAGCACCCCTCTCATACTTAAACTCTCATACTTGAATCATCAGAACGGCCTTCCAGTGAATACATTGTCTAAAATATCCCTATAAATGTGATCTTACCCAAAATTACCTTTTATAAAGACATAATTACCAAAATACCTCATTTGGGTGACAAATTATGAAAACACCTGGTGATTCCCACACTAGAAAAATCTAAAAAAATATTAAAACACTATTTTAAGTATCCTAAAGTTATTTTTGGCCTAAAAATAATTTAAGAAATTTTTGTCAGAAAAATCCTGAACCGGTGTCCGGACCGACAGCTCAGAAGCTGGTTTCACTAAAAATAACTATCGACCTTGGAATGGCATGAAATTTTAGAAATATGAAACGTATCAGTAGCATAAGGTTTTTAAAAAAAAGTTGGATTAAAATAACTTGATTTGGTACAGTAAATAAATCGAGAATTCCTTTTAATTGATACCATAATTTAGCGTCCTTTGCGGTTACTGAAAAATCTCAAAATTTTCCACTACTTATGTCTCGTAAAAATAAGGTGTTCACTGTGTTGAACTTGGTCAAAATCTAAGCAAAACTATTTTTAAAAAATTATTGAATAAACTGCCTAAAGATTCTCTATATGTAGTGACACTTACAGTCACTATTCAAATCAAAACACACACTAAAATACCCTGAACACACACTCTATTTTCTTCCTCACATTGCCGAGACACACACTTTACATACACTGCTACTCACGAAAATGCATACCTACACCTAAAACACACACTTTAACACATAAATTACGCACACATACACACATTATTACACACAATCATACAGACACCTGAAGCACACACTGTGCCACGCTAAAGACACACACGCGCACCCCTTGGTAACACACTAAGAACACACGCAACCTCACCCATCTTTTCGACCCCTCTCCCTTACCCCTTTACAGACACACAACTATACACACAACACACCCACCCAAAATACACACAAAACTTACAAACACACATTGCACACCACCTCACTGCCGTCACCAACGCACAAACACCATTTCACAAGCCACACACACTGAAGCACATAGGTTATACATTATCACACACTTAACCCCTCTTACGCACACACCCACACACAATCACTCAAATACACCCATACCAAAACACGGACACACACACAAACACACTAAAAATGGGAGATATTACCTTTAAGCGATTTCCTCCAATTCATGTCTCCGTTTTCTCCCTTGTTTTCTTTCTCTGTTATTGTTCTTTCCTGTTTTCTATTTTTCCTCTGTTTGTTTTCCTGTTAGTTTCTTTCTCACCCGAATTTCTTTTCTTTTACTTCCTTCCTTTAATTTTTCCTTAAAGACTTAATCTCATATTTTTATAATTAAATTAGATGGGTCATAATTAAAATAACCAGAAGGTGGCAATTGTATATAACCTGATTTATAAAATCTTGACACATAAGTACCAAAATTTCAAATTTGCAAGATAGCCCCAAAATTTCCCATATTTACAAAATGACTCCAAAACTTTCTAAAATTAGATTTCGATCCCAAATTTGTTTTAGCATTTCATTCTCCACTGATACCCGAGTATCGCTTAAAATTATTGCCCGTTTATTTTTTCAGAGCACAGATGATTATTTTAAGCATGAAAAAGTTCAGAATATTACAGGTTCTGACTCACCATCTGGTCACTCAATACATGAACCGGCCGCTTAGTCAGTAGGTTTAGGGCTTGAGTCTGAAAGAATTGTGGGATAAGAAGAATCTGACCAACCATCCGGTCACTTGGGACAGTGAACCAGCAAATCGGTCAGTGGGCCTAGGTTTTGTTTTGGATAAAATCTCTGGGATAAGAAGGATCTGACTAAGAGTTTGGTCACTCAGTGAGTAAATCGAGGGGTTGGTCAGTAGGTTTAGGGTATTGGGTATAAAGCCAGCCAGTTTCAAATTTTCTACAGTCACTAACTAACCGCCCGGTCAAGAGTGCAAAAAATCGGCCGGTTAGTCAGAGTAGCTTATAGAATATTGGCTGGTTTTCCTGCCAATATGTCATAGGCCAATACAGGTATTCCCCTAAAAAAAGTTAGAATACTGAACGGTCTGGGAGTGTCGTTTCTCTCTCAATGCCAGTGTAAGGTGACTTCTTCGGCTCGACTTGTACCATATACCTCTCGCTTGTAATCAAGTGGTAAAAATGAAAGATCACTAATACGTGTACAAATTATTTGATATATTAAGAAACCATGAGTTCCCTTTACGACAAGGCCTTAGAGCTGAGGGTAGAGTTAAATGTTCGTCTCGTAACCAGGAAGTTTATGGGTTTCAAACCGTTGCCCTCAAGTGAGTGGGTTAGGGACAAACATGTGTTTGTGTGAGGCATATAAATAAAAGCACAAGTACCATAGTTATATCACATTATACATGTTATACAACACAAAGAAAATACAAAAAAGGACAAAAAGTATTAAATACTTTTCAAGTCTAGTCCTCTTAGTTTTTAAGCCCTAATAGAGTCACCACTGCAGCGAATCGGCTCGGAAAAGCTCCTGGAAGGAATTCTTTAGAGAGTTACCATCTTACTTAATTACAATATAAGAAAATAAGAAAAAATTAAGATGACTCTAAAATGTCCAAAAAGACTTACTAATCTACTGAAAGGTGTAGACACCCGCCATACCTGTTTGGTCTCTACTTCCAATTGTTTTTGACCTTTTTAATACATAAAACATAAATATGCATAAAAGAAAATCCTAAGTTTAGTCCTATATTATCAGCTTGAACTCAATATTAGGGGTTAAGTGACCTATGTATCCAGTAGGACAAACCGGCATCAAAACCGTCGTAGCTTAACTCGAACCCTACAGGAGCGACCTACACTTCGGTTTTAGACACGACCTAAGAAATGAAAAGACTAGATTTTTTATTTTAGTACTAGAAATGACATGTGATCACAGGGAGGAGGAACACTATAGACTATCACATTAAACTAGCCTAGAAAGCAATAAAATGTATCGCTTTAACGCGCTTGACTAGAAGATGAAGAAACCCTTAGACATGGATCCTCGATGCAAGTGTGTAAAGACTATCTAGAAATGAATATGAAGTTCCAAATTCTCTTTATAGATGATCTACCACTTCTAGAAAAAAACCGGCCGGTTTTCGATGAACCGACATTCATCCCTTGGACAAACTGGCCCAGTTTTCCACAAACAATGCGGTTCAGTCCAAAAAAGAATTTCAATTTTTGAGACATTATTTGTCCTCATTTCAGTAATTATCTCCGACGTAATCAAATAGGATGAACCAGATTCGGAATTATCTCCATATCTCATATAAATCAAGGATTAACTACATATATCAAGATAATTACCAGATATTTTCAAGCCATCTAATCAATCACAATCCCTTAACCTTAACTTGGTAACATAACTAACTGGACTGGTTTTACAACTAGAGTGGACTCTAATTGGACTGGCCTCTAAATAGACTGGACTGGACTCAAACTGGACAGGACAACACCTTCATTGGACTTAATTAAATAGATTAGGCTCATTTTATTTTTAGGCCTATGCCAATAAGAATAATAAACTTAATTACGATAAAGTCCACTAATTATTTGATAAATAAATAAAAAGACTAAAAAAATGGAGTGTCTACAACCCTTTGAAAGTAGTAGGGCATTTAATACGCCAAAGCAATAGATGCACTCGACTGTATTCTTAGAACTAGCCATTGGAACTTGAAATTCCAGAAATGCAATTGAATACAGTCATTGAATTCTAACGCAATCAATTTTATTACCTTTCTGCCAAAAGATGTAACCTATTGTATCATTCAATGCAGTCGACTATGTCCAAGAAATGTAGTTCTCCTTGTTTTTTCATATGAATTCTTGTGCATGCATGGAAATTATGTGGGCAATTTCTAGGTCACATTCATTGATACGATCAAATCTCTATGTCCGATCTGAAAGGAAAGGACTGACAAAGATGTCTACAATGATCTTGAAGATCTGTGATTGATTAATTGCTCATCTAATCATTTGTACCAAGATGTAAGATTGCACTTAACACTTCACGAACTTGCTGCATATTTGACAGAATAATCATCAATCTTGTTTATCATCAAAACCAGATATAGTCGTAGGTCAAATAATCATGGGGTAACATATTGTATATCATAATTCCTACGAGTAAATATACACATAATTGACTACAAGCAATTTCTCCGATGCGAGGATCATGAATTTCGAGATTCCTTTTATACCAAGACTCCCTTAGATGAGCAAAGGGTTCCTTCCCCCTACAATCAGCATCGATAAGGCAGTTGCTGCCACTATGAAAGATTAGTATCAAGCTAGATGAATCCTCACTTTGATACCACCCTAAAGCATGATGGAAGCATATAGACTCAATATTACACTTCCAAGATAAGTGTCACTAAATGTCTAAACTAGTATCTTGGAAGTGGTCTTTATTTTTTTATAAATTAATTTCTATATTCGTAAGCCTTATATAACTAAGAAAATAATTCTAAATGTTTTGAGACTTTAACTAATTAATGGATTAACTTTTTAGGACTTAATCTTGAGTATTGTATCCTCAAAATTACTCTCTAATATAAATATAAAAATTCATATATCTGAAAAATAATATTATTTTGAACGGGGTCCTTATTTACTGATAAGTTAATTTTCATATTAATAAGACTTATATGGTTAAAAAAAATTAATTCTAAACATTCTGAAGCTCTAACTAATTAATGAAATAACTTATTAGGACTTAATTTTGACTATTATATCGTCAAAATCATTTTCTGATATGAATATAAAAATTCATATATCTAAAAAGTGAAAATAAAATATTAGATTTAGAGAAAAAAAAAATGTTGTTACAAATGAGATTGAAACAAAAAAGATGTAACAATTGATTCATCTTTATTTTATTTTATCTAAATGATATAACAATTGACTTATCTTTAGAATTCTTTTGGTACGATAAAAAAATTGACGTTATAATTATCATATATTTTTTTGATGAGACCATACGACCAACAAATGATTGTACAATAGTTATTACTTTAAAATTACAATAATGGTAAAGCTTATTCATAAATGTGGTAGTTGAAAAATATTCAAAGCTATATACTAAACATGTTAGTGTATCTAAATGTATGCAAACAATATTTTAGATGTGATCTCTATTTTTAAGTTTATCAAATTTCGCTTCTAAACTCTAAATTTACTATTTTTTAAGGATTTGAATTTGACTATCATGTTCTTAAAACTAACTCTCTAATATGAAGATAAACAATCATGTATCTAGAAAATAAATATCATATGAGATTAGAAAAAAAATTATGTTATAGTTAATTTAATTTTATTGCGATTGGTTAAAATGTATATGTATTTACACATAGCATGATCAATGAAAACAAATTATATATGTAATATATAAAATCAATAATCAAACTAGAAAATATTTTTTTGCTTTGATAAGCAACAAGATCGACAAAGTGGTTATATAAACGTAAATGAGAATTTGAAAAAAAAAACACGTGTATTAGAAAAAAAAAAGTGCAATTAAATCAAATTATTCTTAATTATTACTCCCTCCGTCCTTTAATAATTGATCATATTTCCTTTTTGGGTCGTCCACAAAAATTGATCACTTCAAAATTAAGAAAAATTCTGTAGGTATATTTACATATTTACCCTTTTTATACTTTTTTTATTCTATTTCTCTCTCCACATTTAACTCTCGACCAACTCATTTTCTCTCTCTTGGCCGACCATTTCATACTTTTTTATTCTATTTCTCTCTCTATAATTAACACTCTACCAACCAATTTTCTCTTTCATGGCTCACTATCTTTTCTCCTCTCTCTAAAGGGTAAAATAAAAAATACACACAATATATAACTAAAATCCTTAATATAGGTGTAAAGTAAAAGTGATCGATATTTTAGGGACGGAGGGAGTATATTTGAGAACATTTTAAACCTTGAAGATGCAAAAATACAAAATGTCATCAGATTATATTGTCAATGTGAAAATTATAAACATCAGAAATGTCTCTAAATGTCTCAAATATTATCTTGAATAGGGTCTTTATTTCTTGATAAATTAATTTTGATATCAGTAAGCTTTATATATTTGAAAAACCAATTATAGGCATTCTGAAACTTAACTAACTTGTAATGACTTAATTTTAGTTATTGTATCCTTAAAATCACTTTCTAATATGAACATAAAAATCCTTATATCTACAAAATGAAAATAATATATTAGACTTAGAAGATGGAAGAAACTGATGTTACAATTGAGACGGAAATAATAAAAATAATTTAACAATTGGTTCATAATCATTGTATTTTAATATATGCTAACCGTAATCTATGCTTACGATGATAGATATAAAGATTTACCAATATAATCTATAGTTTTTAGAATTCTTTTTGTAGGATAAAAAATTTGGCGTAAAATGTTTTTAGATGAGACCACAAGACAAACAAACGACTGTATAACTATTATTAGCTAAAATCACAATAATGGCAAATCTTATTCCTAACTATGATAGTTGAAAAGGATTTTAGCCTATATACTGAACATGTCAATCTATCTAAAGGTACGCAAACATTATTTTG